>CM070779.1:101915293-101947793 GCA_036346955.1 Dipus sagitta
TAGAAGTCATAGCAAATAAATCACAAACTGCCCACCTCTGCTGAAATAGTCCCTGTGAGACATAATTTAAGAGAATTCCTTCCTACTTTTGTTCTTAAATCTGTTCAACCTGGGCTGGAATCAGGAAGACAGAGTCAACTGCTTACTGTTTACCTGAAGTGGATGCTATACACCCACTTAAAATTTAAAGATAGCTTAGGAAGTACTTTCTGGGGTTATTTCAGAAATCAATTGTATTTTGGGCAGTAGAGGTATGTATGTACACTTGTATGACTTTTCTTAAGATGAAATCGGGCTGGAGAGATTGCCTAGTGGTTAAGGCATTTGCCTGCAAAGCCTAAGGATCCAGGTTTGATTCCCCAATACCTGTGTAAGCCAGATGCACAAGGTGGTGCATGTGTCTGGAGTTCATTTGCAGTGGCTGGGTGCCCTGGCACACTCATTCTCTCTTAATCTGTCTGCATCTTTCTTTCTCTCTAAAATAAATTAATTAAATTTTTAAAATGACAAAATAAGCTCTCACATTTAAAAAAAGCCAAAGAAATGTACCAAGTGAGATTCCTCCTCTGTCATTCCTCACAGTCCACAAATACAGAAATGGAGACTACTCAGAATACATTCTAAATCAGTTATAATATTTCTCATTATTGGCAAATTTACATATATATAAGTAAAGTGCTAATTATAGTTTAAATCTACTCATTGTGATTCTGTTTGAATTAAACAGAAAGTTACAACAGACCTTCCTGAAAATGTTCCCTGTTCCATGTAAGTAATTTCATGTGGTGCACATTGGTAAGGTCATGATACTATAAGATAACTTTTGTTTGGACTTTTTAATAAATTGGTGTGTGTGTGTGTGTGCACGCATGTGTGTGCATTCAGGAGTGCACCAGTGCTGCTGCAAACAAATGCCTGTCCACTTTCATGTGGGTGGCTGGAGAATTAAACCTAGGCTGACAGGCTGTGCAAACAAGCACCTTTAACTGCAGAGGCATCTCCTCGGCACCCTGAAATTTTGTTTTTAACTAGACATGGAAGAAAACATATTTGTTTTCCAATAATATTTGAATCTTTCAAAATCTGAAATCCTGAGAACCTGCCCAGCTGGACCTGTTCAAGTGGCACCGGTTGGACGAGGGAAGCAGTGCACCTCTCCCAGCCACCTGACTACACTAACCAGGCCCTTCAGGGCTCCCTGTCTCCCAATGTCTTCAAAGTGTTCGAAGTAAGTCACTGAAATGGGCGAGCATAGTGGAAATTCTACTTATATTGATTCTTACCTAAAATAAGGAATAAAATTCATCTTTATTACTATGAAACACATAGTTAGAGCCTATTAACTGTAATAACACATGCCATAGTACAAGAGGTAAATGGAATAGCCTGAATGCCACAAGGACATTTGCATAATGCCTTTCCCATCACATGATCTCCAGATAGGCAGGCTTCCAGATAATGTTACCATGTTTTAACGAAGCTAACACAAGATGAACACATGATTGGTTGGATGGGTCTTCAGCCATACCACACTGAACCTATGCAATCTCATCTGATCTGCTTGGTTGGTTTGTTTGCTTGTTTGTAAGGTTTTTTTTTGTTGTTGTTGTTGTTTGTTTGTTTTTTAAGCAAGGTCTCAGTATGTAGTTCAGACTGTTCTCAAACTCAGGCTGAGCCTTCTGCCTCAGCCTGGTAAGTGCTGAAATTATAGGCACGAGACACTATGCCCTGATCCTTGCAGATTTTTTTTAAAGTTTTTATCTTTATTTATTCATTAGAAACATAGAGAGGTGGAGAGAGAGAGAGAGAATGAGTGTGTTGGGGACTCTAGCCATTGCAGACGAACTCCAGATGCATGAGCCACCTTGTGCATCTGGCATTTGTGGGGCCTGAAGAATTGAACCTAGGTCCTTAGGCTTTGTAGGCAAGCGCTTTACCTGCTAAGCCATCTCTCCAGCCCCCTTGTGGATTTTTGAGATAGAATTACACTATGTAACCCAAGCTGATCTTGAATTCATGATCTTCCTACATCAGTTTCTGGACTGAAGATATGGTTTCTGAATAAAATGGTGGAATGAGGACACATGAGTGATACAAACACTTCTCTTTTTCCTCCTCAAGGGTTTCATCATCTCTACTGCGAGTTAGGAAATAAGTTTATCTAACAAGTCAAACACAAATACTGAAAATTTATCAGGATGACCACTACAAATCTGAATTCACATCCACCATTGCCAGCAATGACCTTCACTCTGTTGGTGCAATAAATATTATTTGAGAGTCTGTCATAAGCTAGGCAGGACCCTGTACCCAGGGAATATAAGAGTGAGCAGACCAGTGTGCACTCTTAGGACACACAGGAAAGATACACCAGATAGTAGGTAAGTTGTATGATGTCTTCAAAGATAAAGGAGAAAAATGAAGCTGACAGGAGAAAGAGGAGGTGCCAGGGAAGGATTTATCATCTCATATAGGCTGGTCAGAGAAAGCCTCACTGGGAGTATGGTATGTGATCTACTGTGTGAGAATATGCATCTGCAATTTGAAAGTGGACATTTGGTGTCTTTAGAAATATGAAATACAACTTTAAACTTTTAAAAATTGTTTTGTTTATTTTTATTTATTTGAGAGTGACAGAGAGAGAAAGAGTGAGAGAGAGAGACAGAGAGAGAATGGGTGCGCCAGGGCTTCCAGCCACTGCAAACGAACTCCAGACGCGTGCGCCCCCTTGTGCATCTGGCTAATGTAGGTCCTGGGGAATCGAGCCTCGACCCAGGGTCCTTAGGCTTCACAGGCGAGCACTTAACTGCTAAGCCATCTCTCCAGCCCCACAACTTTAAACTTTTTAAAGACAAATTTCAAAATTAGTTTACTTTTAAATTGTGTGCATGTTTCACACATATTTGTTAGATGTGTGAATGTGTCAATGGATGCAGCTACAACATACTTAAATATTACTACCAATTTTATCACAGCTTAAGACATACTCATAGATCCAAGAGGACCATTGATGGGTGTTCTTATGACAGATTCTCTCCATGTGTCTTTATAACAGAGCTTTTTGTTATAGATTTGAATTATTTTCACCCAAAATATTGTAAACATTGATGGCATTTGACTAGTTTACAATGCTCTGTATTGTGCCAGACATGCAGTGGATACACCAAAAAAAAAAAAAAAATGTTTATCATACATTCCCTTGGAATGTAAAATAAAGTCCTCAATTATGGAAAATCTTTTTCCACTGATGATGGATTTTCACAGACACAAATGCCTTCTAAATAAATCCCTAAGTCTATTTTGGGCTACTTGTAAAGGTTACTGTTCATTCAAATATACAAGGTTATTTTTTTCATTTCACTATCACGCCATAAATAGGGGCGTTCAGTTATGGTAAAGTAGTAACAATTTACTCTGACAGTGTGCCATGCAAAGTGGGAGGGCCAAATGTGTCTTCCCCATATAACCAAAGACTGTCCTACATCACCTTCCCTGGAGAAAGAAGTTAATCTGAGATTCCACAAGACCCCGGCTTTCATGAGAACACTTACTAGGAAGACACCTAAGAGATTAACTGTGACTACAAGGAACCAGACTTTCCTCCTTAGAGACAAGAACCACATTTCCCCACTGGATAGTATCTAGGACCTGACTCTTTCCAATTGTACTGAACCCCACATTGTTCAATACTTAACAGAGAAATGACACAATGAAAGAAAGCTAGCAAGAGCAGCCACACCTGGACTGACTCCCCAGAAATTAGCCTACATTCTTTCACAGAACAACTAGTCTTAATTGCTTTTTTTTCTTCATGTTTTCTTAGAAGCAGCACCAACTTCTGACAGATAATTCTAAGAAACCCCTAGCTATGACCAGGAAAACAAAATCAAATTGGTAAGTATAAATGTGGAGAGAGTGGCTGTTTGCTTACAGGGCCATACAGCGTGCAAGCAGGAACAGCCCACATCTGAGCTGCATGTTGTGTTGATAAAGTGCAGTGGATCTGACAGAGCATTTTTTCCCATGATTCAGTATGTTTGGTTTACTTTAGCTATAAACACCTTTTTTCATGCAAGTCTGCCTTTCCTTCTTACACATACATGTGTAAGTAATCTTGACAAACTGATAAAGCCAAGCTGTTAATAAATTTATTTGATAGCTACTCTGCATATCCTACGCCTCCTAAATGTATAAATTCCCAAATGTAATAAAAGACTAATTTTTATTGCATTTTAATGAGGTGCTGTGGCAATTTTTTATGCTTGTGTTTCATTTAACTATAGTGAAAGGGTTCAAGTAAGAGACATGAGAAGATGGAGCAAGGCAGGCGATGGAGATGAGAGGTGAAGGAGCTTGCTGTGCACAGAAAGTGCTTTGCATTTCGTTGAGTCTTGACAATTCACTTCCAAGTACGGTAGCTCTGTTGCGTGAGCAAATCCCTGTGCCGAGACCATAATAATTGAACTCTCACAGATCCCTCAAGCACATCGAAACTGCTGCTAACTCAGAAAGGGTGACGTGAAGTCTGGGCCCCGCCACCGCACTCGCTCATCTCCAGTGCTCTGCTGGGTTTATTTTGGACACTAAGAAAAGAACCATGAATTTTTGTCAACTGCAGCATGGGAATTTACATTTGTTCTATAAAATGCACTGAAAGGACCAGGCTGCTCCTTGAGAATGGGAAATGTAATCTATCCAACTCTCAATAAACTTGAGAATATATATCTGGTTAAACCCATCTAAAATGAGATGCAGTGCGGCAATATGGTGGGCTCGGAAAGGGTGGCAATAAAAGTAGATATACAGTATCTGACATCAGATTGTTTCAAGCTTAATTTCAGTAAAGTAATAATGTCAGGAAAGGAAACGCTCTGTGATGCAGATTGATGTCATTAGATACAGACTGTGCGATGCCTTATGAACACAACCATTTTTGACTTGATGTTATGTGTGAAGAATAAAGCGATATTCAATGGTCCAGTTCCAGATTTGCAGTTATAAAAGTCGACCAGGATAGTGGTCAGGGAGAAGGATAAAATATGACAAACACATTCTTCTATAAATAAAATCAAATAGGATTGCATTACTCTAAAATACGTTCTGGATAAGTGCCCTCCACAATTTGCCCTGGGTAACACATAATTGCCCACATTCAATGAGCAGGAGCCTTCAAACACAGAATGTTAAACAAGGAGTGCCATGCATCATAGTCAGGCCAAACAAAAGCAGCTTCATGGCACCTCTGGCCTCAACAGCAAAGAGGCATGAAATAATTGGTGAAAGACAATGGATATCTTGAGAAACCCAAGCAATGAAAGCCCCCTTCCATTTATTTTTTCTCTTAAATTGCTTTTCCAGTCAATAAATAATCATGTAATCACATCCTACTTCCAGAACATACAGGATTGCATCCCAAGCAGCAGCATCTTTGGACCCACACCTCGCTTCAGGAGCCTGAGTGTTGGTCCGTTTTGGATTTCATCATAAGGAGCACCAAGTGTTTTTGTTTTCAAAAACAATAGCTTCTCGTTTTACTTGTCCTATTAACCCCACCATCACCACCAAAAAAAAAGTCGTTCCCTGTTTTCCTGTGCCTTTTGAAGAAGGTACTATGGCAAGTCCAGCTAAATTGAAGTAGACCATACTGGTTAGAGCAAACAGCACAAAGAAATAGATGTGCCACTCACTCTTACACACACATGCACATGAGCACACACATACTCACACACTCCTGTTTTCCACCCAAATATGGCTAGAAGCCTTAACAAAGAGATTGCTCGGACATAGACACTGAAGAATGAGAATACAAATAAATGGCCAATGAAGGAACTATCCTTTATAATTCTGGAAAATATTATGGCAAGCTTAAATCAGCAGCTAATGCCACAGTTTAAAGATTATTTCTAAATTATTTTAGTTAAACATTAACTGTGTCCCCAATTATGCTGTGGAATGAGTGATTATTTTTTTTCTTTTACTTCCAAAATAAATGAAAAGACCACTGACAAATCAATATTGTTGCTATTAATAGCTGAATCCATAAGGCATTTTGGGATAAATGCAAGCTTTCCTCTATTTGTGTACCATGAGTCTGTCTTCTGTCACTCCCTTTCTCTTTAATCTTGTTTGAGTGTACAGCTCACTCGTCCTTATTTTATTGACTCAATCATGGGCGCACTGTCACTTTTTATAAAATGGTCACTGCAGAATCACATCAAGCAAATTTTTGATTCTGCAGTCGGTAATTTAGTGCCTTTATGGAATTGCAATTTCAGGGCTCACTGCTTGTTTTTCTAAAATGTACTTTAGGAATTAGTTACTCCAGCCACAAATCAGTTGAATTTATGCACAGTTGTAATACAGTTTATGGCCTCATGGTACATTGCTTCAAAAACAGCAGATGTGAAATTATGATAAATATAATGAGTGTTTTTTTGCCTGATCTAGTGGAGGAGAGAAGGATATGCAGCGTGTTTACCTATCCCATACAGTACATTTAATGTCTTAGTCAGGAGCCCTGACAATGGCTGATTAATGTCCTCATCTCCTTTATTAAAGATAAGAGGAGCAGTGCAGTCAGGAGATAGAAAGCACACCATAAATCTTTGTGAAATGAGCAGTCAAATAATCACTCATCAGAAATAAAATCTACATACATTAACACTAACACTCAGCCTTCCACGCACGCTCCCATAAAAAGCAAGGGGAGATGGCAGTCCCGAAGTTTTAATTTGAAACTAGTTCTTTAAGTTGAATATTACCAACCCTGTAACCTGGATGCAAAAGCTGGCATTTAAAAGCACATGTGAAAGGAGCAGATGCCTCATCATTACATTAAGAGCATGAAGCAGGCAACAATTAAGCGATTCACTGGAAAGACATAATGCTGATCTATGCTAGCAATTAATCACAGAATACATTAGACAATGATGGGTGACCTACAAATTTTTGACAAAATAATTTTTCATCATGTTGGCGATTTCTTAGCCTAATATGCCTGCAAGGCACAGAGTCAAAACCTGTCATTTATTCCATCTCTCCTTGACAGGCGGCAACCTGTCTTCCAGACAAAATGAACATTATCTGTGCTCACTAGACATTTAGTGCAGGGCTTAGCTTATGACTAATGATAATCGGCAGACAGAAATGTTAGAGTCTGAAATAATGTTCTCTTTGTTAAAGAAATTTCTTGAGGTAGAATTTTTTCCCCGAAAGATATATAAAGATTTTATCTGAGTTTTAATGCAACTGCAAGAACCAATATTTTCCTTCCACCAAAATAAACAGAGAGAGGTAACATTTTTTTAAAATTAACATCTCATTTGAATACTGACCCTTGCCTGAAATTTTCTCATGTGGTTAGGAACAGAGATACAAAGGGAAGGTCCAGACATGGAGCCTTACACAAGAAAACAGGCGCAGGCTATCTTGTGTTCCAGGTTTCCTTTTGAATCTGGTGGAAATAAGTTTGAACGTCATAAATGTGTGTGCTGCAGAACATAAATAAATGAAGAGACTGTGTTGAGAAATGGACTCCCACCACTCATTTCTCCTGATTTCCATTTGTTGCTCAGTTCTTCAAAGCTGAGACAACCTTAAGCGTATTTGGAAAAGACAGTTTTGAGCTAGAGAAATGCGTAAAATTTCAAGTTTATTAAATGGATTTATTAAGTGCTTTGCCTTATAATTAGTACAATTGTTTTACGTGCTTCGGATGAAGAGAAATGGATTTTTAAAGTTATTTTTCTTCTTCATTACATGTGCAAAATGCCATTGTAGAGGTAGATTTTCCTTTGGATTCAGGCACCAAATTTCTATTAGCTTTAATGGGACTTACATATGCACATTGATAGGCGAATATACCCCTTAGGCTGGATATTTCAAAGAACAAATGGCAAGGACATCAAAATAGTAAAGTCTAATTTAAATGATCCATAAGCCTGTGCAACTCCATCCCTGAGAAGGCAAACAAATGCTATGCCTGATGATGCTGACTGTTTTGATAGCCCTCTAAACACATCCTCTAGACTTATTAGTCAAGGGGAAATCAGGTTTTATCTAGCAATGCGATCTTTGACCACATATTTGGTTTGAATTTGTCTATATTGCATAATGCATTATTGCATGTTGTTTCCATGTAATTGACTGTTGCAGTCCCAATACCCTGCTTTGTAGTACCTATCATACCCTTTTTATATTACTTTTCCCAAAGAGACTGCTGACCCCAGGTTTTGTTGTTGTTGTTGTTGTTTGTTTGTTGCTCCAAATGCACTGAATTCCTTCTGTATTGTCAAATTAAGGAAAAAGGTGTTCTGATAAGATGATAGGCGAAGCTCCATTAGTAGCATGCATTTATCAGTTTACAAGGCAGTAATAAGTACTCTACTTGGCAAAAGAGGTGCTCATTCCATTACATTTGAAACACTTCAGTGAAAGCTGTTGAGAAAATGGTGCTTCACTCTCTAAACATAACCAAGGCTTCCAGTTAAAGGGCCCAATGGACACTGACAATGAAAGTTAGCTGCTCGATGTTTGACTAACCTTGGGGTAACAAGCAACTTTACTATTCAGCAATTATAAATCCATCATTTTCTGGGTTTTCATTTTTATCTTTTGCAAGATGAATGTGGAGAACAGTTGCAGTTTTTGTCCATCCCCAAACCTCCCCATACCGGCACTACTTCAGAGGTACCATGCAGCTTCTGTGTTAGGCCATGAGAAGTGAGAGCTGTCCCAAGCTTCCTCCAACAGCTGGTCACAGTTACCAGTTCTCCACCTGCATGGTATGGCTTACCTTTCAGGGCAAAGCCAGGTTTGTGTTTGCTGTTTGTTCCCCTCTAGAGGAAACCTCATCCATTGTGTTTCTCAGAACTGAAATTAGATCTCAACAAAACTGCATGAGAGTAAAGTACCTGTGCAATTGAATGGACATTTGGTATGGATCACCCATCAAAAACCAAGCAAGAGTACATTCATCTTAAGAAAAAGAAGTTAGCATATTAAGTGGAAAGCCGCTAACTCAGCTCCAAGCCAAAGAACTAGAGCTACATGTTTACTAGTTGGTTCACTGAGAACTTTAATATATGAATTTGTATTCATGTTCTGATACCCTTTTGTCCCCTTCCCCTGCCTCAGTCACCTATCATCTCATCAGAATGACTTTTTCCTTAATTTGACAGTATAGTGCTACCCAGAAGGAATTGGGAGAAATTGGAGCAAATATAGTATCTCCTCTTTCTAGGAAGAATTTCCTATGTTTTGTTGTCTCTTTCCTTTTGTCCTCCTTGTCAAGATGCTATGAGCTGAGAACAGTGCAGGTCCTGTGGGGGTGTTGGGAATCACTGTGGGGTCATGAATGCATCAGCTGGGGCATGTCAGGAGGGTAGTGCCCCACAGTGCAGCTTCCCACACTGTGGTTCTTACATTCTGTCTGCCCCTTTTTCCATAATGTTCCCTAAATCTTGGAGGGTGTGATAGAAATTTCTATTGGTGTTGAGCTCTCAGCCACCTCTGATATTTTGCTTTCATGAATTCTACATGAATTCAGTGTCTACTACCGTGTCTACAGAGAGGGCTCTCTGCTTAGCAGTGAGAGCAGCACTCGTATTCAATTCTTCACTTCCTCTGCTATGTCCCCTGAATCCTGGTGGGTGTGATAGGCATGACTCATTCAGCGCTAAGCCCTAGCCTTTTTCTTCTTCTTTTCATTTTGATGAGTCTTTGGTCTCTCCTGTATTGGTTACACTTTGTAAAAATAAGCTTCTCTAACCAAAAGGGAGAACAGTATTAATCAAAGAGTTTAAAAATATGCATTTAGAAGGCTTATTAATGGGCAGAACATCTCCATGAAAATAGCTTATACTGTGAGAATGTCCTCTATCTGTTCTCTTTTAACTTTATTTACTCTCTCCAACTCCCTTATCTTCTCTTTCCTCCATCGTGTCAGCAAATGCACTCACCATCAGCTGTTTCTCCTGTCAGGAAGAGCACTTGTCTTATTTGTTTCAGGTACTGAGTCCAATGCCACAGGAACAACTATACATGATTTTTCGTATGCAAAACAGAGGAGGAAGAACACTGATTTCAGCATCTGATGCTTGGATCTTAATCACAGCAAATTAGCCCAGGAGGATAGGGCTGAAAACATGCAGAACATTGGGTGAATTTTATTAGCATGGAAATGACAACACAGAACATGGGAATTGTGACCGTGTTCCTGGCTTTAAATCTACCCTTTGGTGATTCTTACTTGTTACAAAACCACGTTTAGGTTTTCTGTGTTCTCCTGAAGTACACAGACAGGATGGTTGTGGGAAATGGGTGGAGGGCAAATGGAAACTACAGACCTCATGCCTGAATTCTTGTGTCAGATTCATTTGTGGTGCCATTCATATTGTCCCTTATTCTCCAATAATGGGAAAATTGGCCTAACTTTCTTTCTGGATGAATATAAAAAGTTTGATAATAGTGGCCATTTATTTAGCATTTATTACATATCAGACATTGAGAACAAACCCAAACATGCATGTTCTCCCTTAAATTCATTCTAAGTATTATAACAACTCCGTTTTAAGGATATAGCAATGGAGGCAGAAAGTGGAACCCCCAAAGCAGCTGTACCAGCGAGAAGTCTTATCCCAGCATGTGTGATGGCTTCCCCAAGGCTGCTTAGATTGAGCTCTTACTCCCTTGAGATCTTTTACCCTCTGTATACTCTGTCTGCCCATGAGGCCCACCACGTTGTGTGTCACTGTGTACAGCTAGCACAGTGGGTGCCTGGGATCTAAGGTGAAGATCTGACAACCTTCCCCCATGCCTTTCTTTCTACGGGGGAATGTCAACAGACCCAGTCTCACAAGTGTTTTGTGAGTTGTCCCAGCTGGCAGAAGTTTGTTTACTGCTTTCAATCAAAAGGAAATTGTCACATAACAATAACAACCTGTAGAATTTTCCTAGCATCATTACTTTCACCTTAATTTCTCCCTTTTAAAGAGGATGTAGTGATTTTGACACGTTTCTACTTTAAAGTAAGTATGCTGAATTATGAAATTATGTTGCTTGAATCAATTCATAAGATATAAAACATTTCTACTTTTTTTTTTTGTATTTTGAAGGTTAAAGTCTTGCTGTAGCCCAGATAGACCTGGAATTCAGTATTTAGTCTCAGGGTGGCCTCAAATACACAACAGTCCTCATACCTCGGCCTCCCAAGTGCTGGGATTAAAATAAAAGAGAGATTAATTGAGAGAGGGAAGGGATATGATGAAGACTAGATTTGTGAAGGGGAAAGTGGGAGGGGAGGGAAGGGAATTATCATGGTTTATTATCTATAATTATGAAAGTTGTCAATAAAAACATTTTTAAAAATAAAAATTAAAAAGATAAAAACGAGTGTGTGCCACCATCTCTTGCTTCACATCTACATTTTTCTTCAACCTCAGTGTTCAGTTTTCCTCCAGTATTGGTTTTGTTCCAAAGTATTCCCATACAAATGATCATCTCAGCCTTTTTCACCGGAGTTCAAACCACAATTCTGACCCTGGACTAAAACAATGGCATCCTCACCAGTTAGCCTTCCATTCTTCCCCATTTTAGTTCATTCTCCACAAATCAGTCACTGTATGTGTCCTAGATTGTGTTTCATATCACTCTCTTGCTTTAAACATTCCATGGCTGCCTATCTGAAAGCGACACAAGTGTCCTTCGGCATACTCACTGCCTACCTACCTCTATCACTTCATCTTTCAAGATACCCATCTCACCAGGTTCGAGCCACAGGTATCATATATTCCTCTTTCTGAACCATCTGTGGCTGGTTTTCAGCTTCAACACTTCTTTCTTTGATACCTATGTGGAGAATTCTTGTTAGGTAGCTTTTCCTCATTGTGCCAAGTACCTAAGCAAACAGCTTCAAGTGGGGAAAGTTTATTTTGGCTCATGGTTTTAGGGGATTTCACTTGATGGATACAGGTTGGGCTGGTTCTGGGCCCTGGTGAGGCAGAATGCCGTGGAAGAAGGGACATAGTGAAGCAAAGCTCCTCACCTCCTGGTGGCTGGGAAGGAGGAAAACAGAAAATGAAAGCAAGGGCCAGAGAAGAGATTTGTTTTCTGATGCATAAAGATGCTGACCTTCACAATGGAATAATAATGACAGTTATTGATATTGGCACATATTTGCCAATTTGCTTCAAGTATTTGGTTTATTTACTCATAGCAAAAATAATTAACTTTATATTGATAAATTGAGGTGAGAGAAATAACTAGAATTTTATAATGTATCATTTTATGAGCTTCTATATTTTAACAGATAAATATATATTTGTCTTACTTTATTTTCTTCACATACAAACTTACTTTATGGTCCCTCCATAGCATATATATCTATTGCAAGATAGTATAGTTTGACTTGTGCCATATTTTGAACCTCTAAGATTTTTTCTATCCATTTTTATGATTATTATTACCCATTCTCCTTTATAATCTGCATAAATTTCTTAAAAATAATGAAGATTAGGCTGGCTGTATGTAAGTCCGTATTCTACTGGACCTGAAGCTGTCAGATGAGGACATAGCTATGGACATCAAGTTTGGTATATAGTATAGTTGATTTAGGTGACTAAATATTCCATTTTAACTACTTAATATGTCCATATTATAAGCTTCTTAAGTCTTTTAAATTTCTGTTGTTTACAGTCATACATACTGAATAAATATACGCATGACCACTTTAGTGTTGAAAAGCTAAGTGGCTTAATTAATTTTATTAAAGCATACTTTCAGTTAAAGAGCTTAGCCTTTGCCTAGTATATGGGAGGCCCTGGGTTCAATCCTAAGCACCACAATAAATAAGTAAAGAACAAATTAATCAATAATTAATTAATAATAAATTAATACACATTCAATTAATCCTCCAAACAAAAGTAGTTTTACATTCTCCCTCTAAAATAAGAATATTGTGATCAGTCTGTAGCTGATTCTTTTCCATTAATGATTGCTGTGATTTCAAATACACTCAGAATCTTCTTAATTTTTTTTTAATTTCTAGAGAGAGAGTATGGGTGTTCCATGGCCTCCTACTGCTGTAAACAAACTCCCATTGCACAGGCCACTTTGGGCATTTGTCTTTATATGAGTACTGGGGAATTGAACCCAGGCCATCAGGCTTTAGAAGCAAGCTCCTTTTTTTTTTTTTTTTTTTTTTTGGTTTTTTTTTTTTTTTTTTTTGAGGTAGGGTCTCACTCTAGCCCAGGCTGACCTGGAATTCACTATGGAGTCTCAGGGTGGCCTCGAACTCACGGCGATCCACCTACCTCTGCCTCCCGAGTGCTGGGATTAAAGGCGTGCGCCACCACGCCCGGCTAGTAGAAGCAAGCTCCTTAAACATTGGGCCATCTCTCCAGCCCCTATTATATTTGATAACTACTTCTGTCTTATTCTTGTTTAGAGATGCAGGTCCAAAGTGCAGGGCAAACAAAAGTGCTGGGCTTTTTGATCACTTTTTAATGGGTCATTTTGGCAAGATGACAAGTAATCAGTCTCAGTCCCATAGCACCTTTGACCATATTCCGTTTTGATTTCATGTTAGTTATATGACTACAAGCTTTCCGTCACTTAGATGTGACAGGAAGACACTGTCCTTATCTCTTGATATTTGATACTTACAGGAGGAAACAAACCCTCCCCTTTTGGGGGAAATACAATTTTTAAGCCACATTCTGTTGATCGACATCAATATTTGCAGAAGTATCTTAGGTACCACCCACATAGTTATTTGTTGATCTATTCCTATAGCCCATTAATCTTTTTTCAATCCTGGGTTCGCAGCTCAAATGGTGTAGCAGCATACATTGCATCTGTATGATAATGTAATCTAACCACAGTGGGCTGCGGTCTAGATTGCTCCTCTTAGCAGCCAAGAGTGACTGCAAGCAGTGCCAGAACCTGGATTGTTGTCAGCAATAATTACTGGCTAAAGAGAGCTTTGAAGGAATGACATTCTACATAAATACCCAACAGTAAGAGCCAAGGAACATATAAGGATATACATACAGGGGTATTTGAATAAAACCATAAATTTCTTTGTCAAAACAGTTCGTTGTTGATCAGCTGATAGAACTCTCTAACCTCCATTTGCATCTTTGTGTCAGTCTGTGTTGTAGCAGCCTGCTCCAGGCGCATTTCCTTATTGGATGTGTGTGTACTGAACACCGGAAACTGAAGTAAATGACTGCACTGTGTATGAGAATACAAATGGAAAGAGGGAAAATAAACTTTCTAATATATTTTCTTTTGTTTTTTTCTCCTCACACAAAATGAACTCAACCACAAAGCTCAAAGGAAAGAACTAAGTGGTTTTCTTCCCCTTTCTTGACCATATTAGGCAATACTCTGAAAAAACACACCATTTCAGTGAATGGCGTGGCTCCGAATGACGCTGTGTGCTGCTGGACTGAGATTTCTACATTTCAAAGGGCTGTGCAGTCATGTGGTGGCTTTCTTGGTTGGCCCTTGTTGTGATTGTAGGACTATTCCTTCCCTTTCCCCTGGGTTTAAGCTAAATTTGGAGACAAGTGGTTACTGACTAGCTGTGAGCAAAGACTATGTGACTAAGTTAAAAATATATAAGTAGTAAGAGCAACAGAAATGTGTTTTGGATGATTTGGCATTAGCTGAAAAATACTGATGAAATTGCTCCATCCCAATGATACCCACTGGGAAGGTGGTGGGTTTTATGATTAGCAATTTACACTGGAGTAAACCCTAGCAAAATGTACCATCATCTGAGTGGAGAAGAGGAAGGACAGAATAGTCCTAAGGCTATTTGGGACCTTAAGAACAAAAGATGATGTTTGAAAAATGTTATCTTCATGTGAAAATTTTCTAACATCATCATCTCAGACAAAGTGAAAAACATAGAAAAAAAATTTAGACATCAGAAACTAGCTTGCTCTCCAGGAAACCCAGGGTCTTATGGCGGATTTGTATAGTCTTGGTAAAGGGCACTCTCATGTCCTTCCTCTTTCAGGGTCAATACCCAGCATCCATCCTGATGTGGTTTGCTGAAACCTCAAGGTTGTAAGGGACTTTTACATGCCCATTCCAGGGCTAACATGGAAAATGTTTCTTTCATGTTTTTGACCTGTTGCTTCTTTGTTTGCTTAGTGAAAACATTTTAATAGTAAGGGAATTTCTGGAAGGAGTTATTTCAAATCACATTATTACTCAGTCTATAGTTTCACACATCCCTCACTTGGTTTTATCAAACAAATCAGCACTACCATTAGTATGTATTTTGTTTCCTCAACTAAGTTATAAGTTCCTCAATAACTAAAAAAATCCTTATTTCACACATAAGCCATCACTTTCTCCAAAACAATGGCAAATACGAATTTTTAACAAATGGAAAATGCCCATGAAATACTGTGGTCAAATGATAAAACTGGGATTTTTTTGTATGACAGCAAATATAGTAATAAGTATTTTTGTTTATTTATTCCACAAACTCTATTGAGAACAGCTTGCTTCTTGTTTGGCTGGTTGTTGGAATGGTGATTGGCTTTTGTTATACCAAAACTCAAACTTAAGGTCTTATGCTTGCACATGCTAAGCAACTACTATATGACTAAGCAACGACATTCTTAACCCTTATCTTGGTTCTTAAAGAACATGGCCAAAAGGAGGAAGATAATGGGGAGAACTATTAAGAAGAAAAGAATTGGTAACAGACTAAAAGGAAGGTGTGAGTTATGAGAACAAAGAATAGAAGAAGTAAGTGTGTTTGCAAATTCAAGCATTCTCTGCGCCATAGACTATGCCCCATTGTTCAGGAACTTCTCTAAGTCTTGTCAAGAATGCACACTTTTCATGTACCTTGTATTCAGTTCTGAAAAAAACATTCCAGCTTTGCACCTTCAGGACATAAACAGTAATGCCATGTGTTGTTTAACCTACAGCATTTCTTCAGGTTCCAAAACCTTTTCTCAGAATGAAAGTGTTAGAGAACAAATAAATAAATAAAATTAACTCAAAAGCCAAAAGAATATTCAGAAATATTTTCCTGGGTCTTTATATGGTATGAAGATCCAGTCTGATGTGCTGTAGCGGTTGTTGGGCAAGTCTTCTCTGAGGTAAAATGGTTTTCCCTTTGTGTAGAGCGGGGATAACAGCAGCTTGGTGCAAAGTCTCTTAGAAGTTGAAGATAAAATACAGTTCTTTGGACAGTGACACTAAAACCACAACTGTCTTCCCTGTCATAACTAAAAGACCAAGACCACATAGAAAAACCTTCTATTTTGTATTGTTTCTATTTGTGTTTTCATTTTTTTATGAGTAAGCAAATTGGAGGGGGGAAGTAAAATCATATTGGCAGAGGGCTGACCTCTATTTTATACAATTGGTAGCTAAAAGCTTACACCATCAAGCATGTAAATATATGCAAATCTGAGAGCAGGACCTCAGACAGGCAAACAGCAGAGCAAAACTAGAGACTGTGGGCCACATACAGGGAAACCTCAGGGGGTCTTAGCAACTGGAGAATTATTATCTGAGTCCTCTTGTGACCTACTTAGTATCCTGGAGCATGTTGGCCCAAGCAGGCAATGGGGCTCTAAGAATCCCTTGTTTACTTGGCCTTGAAGATACAGGAAACAGCAGGGTGACTCCTGATTCATCCCTAGATTAGAGAAGTAACTGTAGTTTCCGGTCCTAGAACCATACACTAAGATGGACCCTGCGCACTAAACAAAGAGGGCCATGTCTGCTACAGAGTTCTGTTGGAACATTGTGTACCAAGGTGTAACCATTTCAGTTCATGGCAGTAGCAAAGATAAAATGTCTGTTACCAATGTCATCACTTGTTTCCTCCCTTTGTTTGTTATTGTTACATCTCATTGACATGAGAAACAGAGTGTAAGGTTAGTTTTAATGAGGAATCAGTTGCTTTATTAAATGAACAATGCATTGCTTCACATGGCAGTGTGTAAGTGAATGGAAAGGGAGACTATTTGTAGCCAGGTTGAGAAAATCAACATGACACTTTCCCAAACCACAAGACTTCTCAGAGACAGATTGTGATCATGTTCAAGAACTAAGATGATCTGCCGGGCGTGGTGGCTCACGCCTTTAATCCCAGCACTCGGGAGGCAGAGGTAGGAGGATCGCCATGAGTTCGAGGCCACCCTGAGACTCCATAGTGAATTCCAGGTCAGCCTAGGCTAGAGTGAGACCCTACCTTGAAAAAAAAAAAAAAAAAAGAGCTAAGATGATCTGAAGACAACGTGGCTTCTGGTTGTTTGAATTTATAGACAAGAATCAAGAGTCCAGTGCTGTTCAGAATGTAAAACCAGAGCTCGCTGCTCTAAACCCACAAACTTTTCTATGTTCTGGTCCCACTCTGCTCCCAGCAATAAATGTTCTTTCCAAGTCTCCTTAAACAGAAAGCTTTTCTTGTGGGTCTGAGAATGAGTGTTCTGAGTAAAATGATCTGGGGTCAAGGTAATGGCTCATAGCTTTATTTTCTTCTTTTTTGAAGAAGAATGTACTCAGGGATCTAATTGTGCCCTCAACTTCAGTCAAAGCAGACATGAGTCATAGTTGAAACCGAATCCTACCCTTAATTTTGCTTGTGTGCATCTAGTGTGAAATATATGTCTCACAAATGGATTCTTTCAGAAGAGCAAATCCTTGAGATGCCATGATTGGTGGAAAATTCTAAGTAACCCAATTAACACTAAGAGGAAGTTATCAAATGGGAAAACTTCAGGTGAGTTAACTGCAATGAGAATGTTATAGTGTGATGAATAATGGGCATCTGGAACTTTATTAATGAGCATTTAATGGAAAAGATGGAACTGGCACCAACAAGTTTAATCCTTAACAATGTATGAAACAAGCCTGAGCCAAACCAGAAATCTGCAGGAACCAGGCCCTATGGCCTACCATGAGAAGTATCTGCACTCATAGGTGTGTTAATAGAAAGGCGTATGCTGGCTGGCCAGCCGCAGTGCATTCAGGGAGCAGGAACCTCAGCTTTACACCAACGTCCCAACATGCTATTGTCTTGAACTGGTACAAGTTTATCTCAGTGTGTGTACTATCTGGAGAATCATCAAATCAATGGTGGTTTCCTGCACTTAGTGATCAGGAACAAAGAGAGAGAGAGAGAGAGATGCTTCTAGTGATAGATTTGTGAATACCATTACAGCAAATTCTTATGTACTGCACAGAGATTACTCACAACTAGATAGGCTCTTTTTCATAGAGGCTTTCTGTTAGGAATATGGTCAGAATAAATAGCTGTCTACAAGGAGCAATCTGAAAGGCCACAAAAACATCTCAAGAATAATTTTGATGCTCTTGCCTGAAATTTCATCATTAAAATTTTGTTCCATTAGTTAGTGACCCTCTTTTCAGTAACGGTTATCATCAAGAGAAGTAGCATGTGTAAGATTCTATAAGACAATAGAAATATTTACACACATATTCGTTTCTTCCAAGCAAATAGCTATGTATGATCAACAAAATTCTTAAAGTGGGAGGAGAAAGTAGAAATGTTATTTTCCTACTCCATTGCTTAATGGAAACCTACGTGGATTAGGATCCCTAGGTAACCACAGCATGGTGTTAATAGGTTTAATGAAAGAAATTTAAAATGTCAGCTAAGTCCAGGTAAACCCTCAAAAGCACCATGCTCTTTCTTGCATTCGATCTTTGCTGGTATTATCTCATTTCCTCATAGAAATCTTTAAACCATGCCAATTCCCCTTGTTTGTCCTGGCTAACTGAGGATATTTTGAGATTGTGGAAATAGCTTAATCTTTATACCTATCATAATCACTAGAGTATTTTATGTATGCACAACAATTTTTAAAACGAAAGATGAGGAAACTAGAGATGGAAAGGTAGCTAGGATTAGCCCCATTCAAGTGACCATTGTGCCTTTCCCCTCTAATTAAATTGAACTATTTTTCTAATGAGTCTAGACCGGTAAGTTGAAAGTATATTTGACTAGAGCCAGTCAGAATGGCTATCATCAATTGAACTGACAAGTACTGGCTAGGGTGTATGGAAGAGGGATTCTTGTTGACTGCTGGTGGGAGTAAAAACTAGTACTGCCATTATGGAAGTTTCTTTAAAAAGTAGAAATAGAACTTCCAAATGACTCAGCTACACCACTCCTGGAATAAACCCAAATATATATTCTAAATCCTATCACAAAAATACCTGCATATACATAGGTGATAACTAACGGAAGCTCCATCTCAGGAGTTCACTACAAGGAGCTGGTTGGAGAGTCTCTCCTCCCAAGCAGTTCTTACTCTTTATGTAACTATGGGAGGGATCATGTGAATCTTGTAAGTTTCTGGAACTTCCTTCAAGTCCTGAGGCTTTTATACCCTGAGCCTTCTTTACTTCCTGAGCCTTAATGAAACTTCAGAACCTCCTAAGCCTATATTTCAACTTCTGGTTAGCGTCCCTCCAGGATGAAATACTTTAATTAGAAGGAAATTCCTATATATTAATGGTAGAATCCAATATTGCCATGTTTCTGTTTTATATTTTTAATTTACTTATTGTTAATATTTTATTTATTTATGAGAGAGAGAATGGGCATGCCAGGGCCTCCAGTCACTGAAAACAAACTCCAGATGTATGTGCCACTTTATGCATCTGGCTTACGTGGGTACTGGGAATCAAACCTGTGTCCCTAGGCTTCACAAGCAAGTGCCTTAACTACTAAGCCATCTCTCCAGCCCCAATTTATTTATTTTTAAAAATATGTTATTTATTTATTTGCACACAGAGAGACAGGAAGAGATGTAGAGAGAGATAATGGATAGAGAACCTCCATCCACTGCAAACCAACTCCGGATGCCTGTGCCACTTTGTACATCTGGCTTTACATGAATACTGAGAAATTAAACCTGGGTCATTAGGCTTTGCAGGCAAGCACCTTAACAGCTAAGCCATCTCTTCAGCCCTATTTTATATTCTTTAAGAAAAACTGTCTAGTGTGTACATGTGTATGCATCTGTAAATATGCATCAAAGACAACACCAAAAACAAAATATAAGCATATGTTCATCAATAAATTATGTGATTCAATTGTTCTTGTTAATATACATACAGTATCACTTTAAACAATGACAGTAGGACAGATAATAGTATTTGAAAAATAATAGGGGCTGCATGTATATCTTAATGGTAAAGCACATGTTTAGTATGCAAAAGGCCCTAGAGTCAATCCCTATCACCAAAATAAATGATAATAACTTTGAAATAAAGGAACCCTCTTAAAATCTTTATTAATCTGGGTGTGGTGGTATACATGGGTAATCCCAGCACTCAGGAGGAAAACACGATTGTGGCCAACCTTGGATACATAGTGAGACCCAGGTTGGTCAGGGTTATACAATGTGACACAAACTCAAAAATTATTATAGCTATTAAACCTAGGAAAGATATGGTGATGATAGTTACTTTTAATGTAAACAAGACTGGCTCCCTTTTTAATCAAAACTAGACAAAGGCAAAGAAAATTCAGCCCCCAAAGTTTCCCTTCTTCTAAGTACTTTGCTCAGACTTTCGATTTATTTACTATATCTTCTGGGGCATGATTATAGATTGGTTCCCAACTTGGGAATACACAAGCCCCAAACTAATATGTTAAAGAAAGTGTTCCATCATCGTGGCTAACAGTCACAAAGAATTATTGGTATTATAAACAATATTCAATTGAGATTTTAGAACAGATATGGCTCTGCCTGAGTAGTTTATTGGAAAATCATTTGTTTCATATCAGATTTGGCATCCAGTATTCAATGTGAATTATGTGGTTATAGCCCAGTTTATTATATTTCTGTTTGTTCCACTGTGTATATATGTGTCTTGGGCTCTAAAAAGGTAATTTGTGCCTTCAAAAAATGTATTATGTAACAAATTGTGATTCATGCAAATCATTTTGATTTGTTTTCCAAAAATGTAACCTGCTCCAATTAATCAGCTGCTATTCATTCCACATGTTTCATTTGCACTCACAACAAAAGCCCCAGTGGGTTATCACTTACACAGGGGGCTGGCTTCCAGAGGGCATGAACGGCACAACAATCAGACATTACACCAAGCATACAATTATAGTGTGTGTCCCCGACACACTCCAATAAATAACATATCCCATTAGGCTGGACTCCCACCTCTCCGAAGTTCTCCACTTCCTGAACCACCTCCACACTGTAATCACAGCATTTTGCAGTGCGTGGGTGTACAGCCTTCAACCTGCTGAGCCCTTGTCCGTGGCTCCCAGTAGGTAGCAGAAGTCAGCCCCGCAGATTGCTATATCTGTGTTCTACAGCCTACCCATCACCACAAATGAGTGGCTGGGAGGGCTGTGCTTCTGGGCCTGGACATTGTCCTGGGAGGAAAGGAAGTAAACGCAGAGCATGTCACTTTCAGTGAGTGTGGAAATTGATGCTGTACAATAGTTTCAAGCAAAATGGACAGAGCAAGACATGATGAGAGCGGCTGTAGTAAGATAAGGAAAGAAACTGTTCTGTTTAAACAATGGCAACAAATTCTGGTGAAGATGTAGCAAGGGGAACATTTATTCAATGTTGGTGGGTGTGTAAACTAGAAATCAGTGTGGAGGCCTCCCAAAAACTAAAAGTAGATCAACCATATGACCCAACTGCTCCACTCCTTAGCATATACACTAAGCACCCTACACTACTGTAGAGCTACTTGCTCATGCATGTTTTATTTCTGCTCTATTCACAAGAGCTAGGTAATGTAATCAACTCAGATACCCATCAAGTGATGAATGGATAACAAAGATGTGGTGTATATACACATTGGAGTTTTATTCAGTTGAAAAGAAAAATGAAATTTTGAAATTCTCAGGAAAATAGAACTGGAAAATATTATACAAAGTGAGGTGTCCCCAGCCCAGAAAAACAAAAATTGCATTTTCTTTATTTTATGTGGATCATAACATTGAATATTTGTGCATGGGTGAATAAGAGGATGTGAGAATGGGTATAGGCCATGAAAAAGAATGGGAGACCATGAGAAGGAAGAAGAGGTGTTGAGAGAAAGTGGGGGTCAAAAGGACACACATGACATGAAAGCAGAACAGAGGCTATGGTGGGGGAGGCAGGACATAAGGCAAGAGGTTATAAGGGAAACAAAAACAAATTTTGTTTTAAAAACTCCTTCACGCAGAAGAGTTAGTGGTTAAAGCACTTGTTTGCAAAGTTTGTTGGCCCAGGTTTGATTCCCAAGTTCCCACGTAAAGCCAGATACACAATGTGGCACATGCATCTGGAATTTGTTTGCAGAAGAAGGAGGTCCAGGTATGCCTATATTCTCCCCGTAAATAAATCAACAAATATTTTAAGTGCCTTAATGAAACCTAGTTCTTATATACTGATGAAAGGAAACAATAAAAAAATGTTCTTTCTATAAAAGTTTTCATTATATGACAACTTAAAGTGTAATTATCCCTCAGGCTTTTACTGAAGTGAGGCATCATCACACTTATCCCACAGGATGAGCAGATAACAGTGGACTACGATTAGCATTTTTATGAGGTACGTTACTATTTATTTTCTTAGCAATAGCAGGGTACTTAGTGTCATCTAAAGTAGAGACATTAGAAACCAAAGCTACTTTTCTCTGCCAGCTATAAACTACATAGGAATTGTTCTAAAATATAGGGTGCTTGAAATAACTAATTGTGGTGGGTAGGCACTCATTAGGGCAAAACTGACCACAAAAGGAAGACTTATATGCAGTTCTAATATACTTTGTTAGCCATTGCCACGTTACTTTGGTGACAATGATGCAATATTATATTTGGGGATATTTCTTTTTTTAAGTTTATAAAGACTTTTGTTAGATTAACAAAAGAAAAAGAGAAGAGATTATGAAGAGCTTCTGCTCATGAGAAGGCAGGGGAAGGTAAAGCTCCAATTTTGGAATATATGTTTTGAACCAATTGCTTCGAAAAGAAGCAAAGTTATTATAGAATGAGGCATTAGACGTGCTTCCATCACGTAAGTACACCGGATCTGAATTGGTTGTGCCAAACATGCAGCATATAACTTGGAACTTTTTTTTGGTTTTTCGAGGTAGGGTTTCACTCTAGCCCAGGCTGACCTGGAATTCACTATGGAGTCTCAGGGTGGCCTCGAACTCACGGCGATCCTCCTACCTCTGCCTCCCGAGTGCTGGGATTAAAGGCGTGCGCCACCACGCCCGGCTCTAATTTGTAACTTTTAACATGCTTAACAATCAGTTAGATGAACCTCAATCCCAACTGCGTAACAATACATGAGAGGCTTCTCGAAGGGGAACCTGCAACCCTAACATTGCTGATGTTGCACTCTGCAATTCTACTTTTCTCTTCTTTCCTCTGATTCATTTCTCCTTACTGCTGAGCAGACTTCCATGGTGTATATATGTACCATATCTTCCTTAACCATTCATTTACTGATGGGCATCTGGGATTCTTCTAGTTCCTGGATATTGTTGCATAAAAAATGGATGAGCAAGTGTCTTAGTGGTATATAGGAGAGTCTTTAGGGCATATGCCCAAAAGAGGTCCAGCTGGATCTAACAGCAGTTCTATTTTCAGCCTTTTGAGGATTTCCATAGTGGCTGTACAATTTTGCAGTTCCACTAGCAGTGCACGAGTGTTCCTTTCTCCACACCCCCACCAGCATGTGCTGTCATTTGATGTTCTTCATGGTTGCCATTCTGAATGGAGTGAGCTGGAATCTCATGGTAGTTTTAAGTTGCA
Organism: Dipus sagitta; assembly: GCA_036346955.1. Classification (NCBI taxonomy): domain Eukaryota; kingdom Metazoa; phylum Chordata; class Mammalia; order Rodentia; family Dipodidae; genus Dipus; species Dipus sagitta. The sequence goes on from CM070779.1 coordinate 101,939,088, forward strand.
TTTCCTTGATGAGTAAAGATGTTGAACATCTCTTTAGGTGTTTAATAGCCATTTATATTTCTTCCTTTGAGAACTCTGTTCAATTCCCTGCCCCATTTTTTGAGTAGGGTAAAGTACTTTTAATTAAAAATCAAGCATTTTCAATTTCTTTTATGTTTTTGAGTTCTTTGTAGATTCTAGATATCAAACCTTTGTTGGAGGTATTGCCAGTGAAGTTTTTCTCCTATTCAGTAGTTTGCCTATTGACTCTTGTTGATGGTTTGCTTAACTGTACAATAGCTTTTTATTTTCATGAGGTCTCAGTTGTTGAGTGTTTGCCTAATTCTTTGGGCCACCAGAGACTTATTCAGGAAGCCTTTCCTTTTGCCTATATCTTGGAGTATTCTCCCTAACTTCTCTTCCAGTCAATTTAGAGTCTCAGGTCTTTTATTAAGGTCCTTGATCCATTTGAAGTTGATTTTAGTGAAAGATGAGAGGAAGGGGTCAAATTCAATCATCTACATGTGGCTATCCAGTTTTTCCATTACCATTTGCTTAAGTCTTTGCTCCAGTGAGCGTTTTTGTACTGTATGTCAAAAATCAGGTGGCTACAGTTATTTACACTCATACCTGGATCTTCTATTCTGTTCCGTTGATCTATGATCCTGTTTTTATGCCAGTACCATGCTGTTTTTATTACTGTGGCCTTATAGTATTACTTGAAATCAAGTATAGTGATATCACCAGAGGTATTCCTTTTGCTGAATATATTTTTGGCTAACCAAGGCCTTTTGTGCTTCCATGTGAATTTTGAGACTGTTTTTTCTAACTATGTGAAGAAGTTACTGGGATTTTGATTGGAATTGCATTGAATCTATATGTTGCTTTTGGTAGGATGGCCATTTTAACAACATTAATTCTTCTGATCCATGAGCATAGAAAATCATCCCATCTTCTCAGGTATGCCTCCAGTTCTTTCTTCAAAGTCATTATGTTTTAACTGTATAGGTCTTTTATTTCTTTGGTTAGGGAAGTTCAAAGGTTTTTGATTTTTTTGTGGCTATTGTAAATGGCATAGCTTCCCCTGTTTTTTTTTTTTTTCCTCAATGTTGTCATTCATATAGATGAAAGCTAGTGATTTTTTCTGTGTTGATTTTATATCCTGCCACTGCTGAACGTGTTTATCACTTAGAAGGTTTTGGTGAAGCTTTTTGGATCTCTTAAGTATAGAATCATCTCATCTGTGAATAGAGTTAATTTGACTTCTTCCTTTCCAATTTATATCCCTTTTATTTCTTCCTCTTGTCTTATTGCTTGAGCTAGAATTTCAAGTACTATGTTGAAAAGCAGTGATGAGAGTATGAATCCCAACAAAGTTCCTGATCTTAACTGGAATGTATTGGGGTTTTCCCCATTTAGTATAATATAGGCTTTAGGTGTGTTGTACATTGCCTTTATCATGCTGCTCTATGGTTCCTCCATCCCTACCTTCTCCGGTATTCTAAACATGAAGGGATGTTCAGTTTTGTAGAAGGCCTTTGCTGCATCTGTTTAGATGATCATGTGATTCTGATGTGGAGTCTATTTATGTGGTGTATTATGTTTACTGATTTCCATATGTTGAACCAACCCTGCAGACATTGGATAAAACCTGCTTATTTAAGGTGGATGACACATTTGATGTGCTCTTGAATTCAGCTAATAAGAATTTTATTGAGAATTTTTGCATCTAACTTCATCAGGGATATCAGTGTATACTTCTCTTTTCTTGTGTCTTTGACTGGTTTTGGTATTAGTGTAATACTGGCTTCATATAAGGGATTAAGGAGTATTCCTTCCTTTGCAATTGTGTGGAATAACTTGAGAAAAATGGTTTTAGCTCTTAATATTTTATTTATTTCTTCATATATTTGAAAGATAAAGGTACAGACAGAGAGAGAGAGAGAGTGATAGGGAGAGAGATTGGGCATGTCAGGGCCTCTAGCCACTGTAAAAGAACTACAGACACATGAACCACCATTTGCATCCAGCTTTACGTGGGTACTGGGGAACTGAACCTCTGTCCTTAGGTTTTGTAGGCAAGTGCCTTAATCACTAAGCCATCTTTCCAGCTCCAACTTTAGTTTTCAAATGAAGGTTTTATAGAATTCAACAGTGAAACCACCTGGTCCTGGACCTTCTTAATTTTTTTTCTTTATTTTTCTCTTCTTCCTTTTTTTGAGGTAGGGTCTCACTATATTCCAGGCTGACCTCAAACTCACAATGACCAATCTTCTTACTTCTACCTCTGAGGGCTGGGATTAAAAGAGTCTTCCATCACACCTGGCTAATTTTTTTTAATACAAGTCGAATAATTAAAACACAAATTCTCTGTCATGACAGCAAGAAATACTTTTTCTTATCAGAAATACTACAGAAACACTTTAATACCCTATTTAGGAAAATTATGCCACTATATTTTAAAGTTGATAAATATTTTTATTTTTAAAAAGTTGGGGCTGGAAAGGTGGCTAAGCAGTTAAGGTTGTTCGCCTGCAAAGCCTAAAGACCCAGGTTCAGTTTTCCAGGTCCCATGTAAGACAGATGCACATGGTGGTGCATGCATCTGGAGCTCATTTACAGTGGCTAGAGGCCCTGGCAGATCCATTCTCAGCCTCTCTCTCTCTCTCTCTCTCTCTCTCTCTCTCTCTCTCCCTAATAAATAAATAAAAATAAAACTTTGAAAAAGGGAAAAAGTTTTAAAAAACATTCATAGATGATGGAAAATGATAGTTGGTGTTTTCTAATACTGTAATTCATGGACTGAAGAAATAGCTCAACATTTAAAAGCACCTGCTCATAAAGCCTGATGGGCCAGACTCAATCCCCCCGTGCTCACATAAAGCTAGTTACACATGCATCTAGAGTTGATTTGAAGTGGTAAGAGGTGCTGGCACACCTTCTCCTTCTCCCATGCACAAATATCAATCTGTAGCTCGTTCTGGCAATTCAGAGCTTATTCGCTGGTACCATGAAAATGACACAGCTAACTTTTGAAAATGGGGCTGGAGAGATGGCTTAGCGGTTAAGTGCTTGCCTGTGAAGCCTAAGGACCCCGGTTCGAGGCTCAACTCTCCAGGACCCACGTTAGCCAGATGCACAAGGGGGCGCACGCATCTGGAGTTCGTTAGCAGTGGCTGGAGGCCCTGGCACGCCCATTCTCTCTGTGTCTCTCTCTCTGCCTCTTTCTCGCTCTGTCTGTCCATCCTGTGGATTTTAATACCAAAACTACTAAGTATTTAAAAATATTAAAATATCAGAAGTATAATTGCTATTTTATAGGTTCTTTTGGATGCAATCACCTTGAGCAGCTGAGCCATCTCCCCAACCCCAAGAAGTTCTTTTAAAACCTCAAAGGTTTTAACCTGAATCTACCCAAGATACCTTACATACCCAGCAAGCATCTCGTGGACTAGACAATAGGATGTGTGGGGAGGGAGGGGAGGGCAACGGAAGGATGGGAAACACAAATCTGGACCCAAACGGCAATGGTACCATAAAATTCTACTTCCTAAAAGGCAGACCAAATGGCTGAATCTTCACCAGGCCCTTAGAGGGAACACCTGAGCCACAAGACACTGGGGAGGGTATGATGAAGACTAACCTTAATCTTCTACAGCTTCCCTCCTTCCCTCTCTCTCTCTCTCTCTCTCCTCTCCTCTCCTCTCTAATTCTTGTATATTAGTTATCTTTTTCCTCCTTTTCTTAGTGGGCACTGACCTGTAACACCCAGTACCAGCATGTGGCTATCATCCACAATGAGCTTTTGATCAGAGATACCTACAAGGTTTCCTAAAAGAAAGACAGATTTCTATCAGAGTACTTGATGGCCCACCAAAGGTTAGTGGTAAGACCCTACTACTGAAGTCACCTTATGTGGTTGACATGTAAAATGGAATGGCATGGCTGGAAGCTGGAAGAGAGTCAGTCCCCAGACAGTCAGCGCATCTAGTGCCAGAAGGTGCTACATGGGCGACTGGGGAAAAATGACCAATATCTGTCCAAGCAACTCATGGTCTAACCTACTTAGCAGCAAATAGCAGGTTGTGATGCCCACACAAGTGCAATAGTGGCACACAGCCATGGTGGGGAACCAACCGCTCTTGATTTGGCTGACTGATCCCCTCAGTGGTACAGAACCCATAGCTGGAGCTGGGAAACAAGTCAGAACCATATCCAAACATAAGCCCGCTCTCCATTATCAAGCTACCATCAATCATGGGCTACAAGAGGGCCCACACCTATTAAATTCTCTATAAAAAAAGTAAGGTTATCTCATTTGTCCTGGTGCTAACTTACTCTCCATTGGAGAATCTGCTTCTCTTTTTCAGATAGATGTAGATCCTAAGGAGAGAGCCACCCCATCATACCTCAAAAGGGCCCCAGCTGAAACTAAGAAAAATTGGCGAAATAAGCAAGGGCGCTGTTTTCCTGGTGAGCCGGGTACCAGCACAAGGGGGAAGGAGATCAACACAGAGAAAAATCAACTCCTACCAAATCAGATATCCAGAGACCCAGAGGCCCCCAACACCTCATCACTGAAGCAGACCACAAATGAACCCAACATGGCTCAGGGAAATTTTGCAGAAGAGGGGGCAGAAAGAATGTCAGAGCCACATATTGGGTCATGATATGCAGTGACATTTAGCTTACCCATAACTGTGGGCTAACTCCACAATGCATGACCCATATACCTCAACAAGGAGGGGCCAAGGGGAGGGGGTAGGTCATGGGTGAGCCTAATAATGGTACCAAACTGACTGTATTTGCTGAATACAAAGCTAATTAATAAAAAAATAAAAATTAAAAAATGATAATAAATAAAAATAAAGAAATTTTTAAAAATCCTCAAAGGTTGAGCTGGTCGCAGTGGCACACATGTTTAATCACAGCACTCGCCACGAGTTCGAGGCCACCCTGAGACTACATAGTGAATTCCAGGCAAGCCTGAGCTAGAGTGAGACTCTACCTCAAAAAAAAAAAAAAAAAACCTCGAATGCCTTACTAAAACAAATATCATAATTAATGACACTTTTAATATAGTAGTATGTCAATTAGGAAATACATATTCAGGATTGAAATGATGTAGTTCTTCATGAAGATCTCAAACCAGATTTCTCACCTTCAACCTGTCCCACCGATAAGGACCATACCTGAGCATCTCCCAGGCTCATTCCCACATCCTCAATGCTGCACAGATTCCTCAGGAGAACAAGCAAAGCTTACATATGGTAGATCTTCAAATAAAGAAAAAAAGATAAGTTCCAAACCCCACCAACTTCAAGAAAGACTGAAGCCCTCCTTGCAGGGAGAGAAGGCCAGAGCCTGGATTCAAACCAAACACCCAGCCCAGAAATCCACATTCTGCTTTCCCAAGTCCCAGAGCCCTAGGCCTGAGGAGGATGATAGCAGCCAAGGTTGAGGACTCAGTGTCCAGGCCACACCAGCTTCCCACATCCTCTCCCTGGGCCTGGACTTTTGGAGGGAGGAGATAGTTAATGATAGCCCCAATATGGTTTGATGTTATGTTTCTATGCAGATGGTTTATCTCATTTTGGTTTTGTTTTGGTAGGCAGTATAAGTTAAGGAATCCATCCATTTCTTTCAGGCTTTCTAATTTTGTGGAGTATAGATCGTTGAAATATGTCCTGGTGATTCTCCCAATATCACTAGGGTCTGTTGTAACCTCTCATTTCTGATCTTGTTGATTTGAACCTTCCTTTTTTTCCTTTTGATAAAATTGTCTAGGAGTTTATCCATCTTGTTTACTTTTTCAATTAACCAACTCTTCTATTCATCGAAGTTTTAAATCTTTTTGTTGATTTCCAATTTACTGATTTTTGCTCTGATCTTGATTATTTCTTTACATCTGGTACTATTGGGTTTGGATTGTTCCTGTTTTTCCAATTCCTTCAGCTGGTTGGTTAACTTGTTGATTTGAGATCTCTCTGTTTTTTTTAATGAAAAGATTTGTTGCTATATACTTCCCTCTTATGACTGTCTTAATTGTGTCCCATAAGTTTAGGTATGTTGTGTTTTCATCATCATGTAGTTCCAGAATTTTATTAAATTTCCTTTTTAATACCTAAGACTACCCATGCATTATTTAATAGCGAGTTGTTCAGCTTCCAGGTATTAGTGTATTTTCTGTTGTTTCCATTGTTGTTAATCTCCAGCTTTATTACATTGTGGTCTGATATAATGCATGGAGTTATGTTGATTTTCCTGAATTTGTTGAGACATGTTTTATGCCCAATATATGATCATTTTTAGAGAAAATTCCATGAGCTGCTGAGAAGAATGTATATTCTGTTGAATTAGGTTTGAATATTCTGTAGATGTCTGCTAGGTCCAATTTATTTAAGATGTTGTTTAGGTCTTTTACTTCGTAGTTCATTTTCTGCATAGATGATCTGTCTAATGATGAAAGTGGAGTATTAAAATCTCCTATTATAATTGTGTGGGGGGTTATTTCTACTTTATTGTCCAACAGAATTTGCTTTATAAAATTTTATCCTCCTGTGTTTGATGCATATAGGTTCATGATTGTAATAACCTCTTCTTCCTTTCAGGAGAATGAAGTAGCCTTCTTTATGTCTTTTGATTACTTTTGAATTGAAATCTATTTTGTTTGGTATTAGAATAGCCTCCGCTGTTTGTTTCTTATTTCCATTAGCTTGGAATATCTTTTTTCATCCTTTTACTCCAAGGTGATGTCTATCTTTATTGGTAAGGTAGGTTTTCTGAAGACAGCAAATTGATGGGTCCACTTTTCTGATCCACCTTTCAAGTCTGTGTCTTTTGATTCAGGATTTGAGACAACTGATGTTTAGACTTATAACTATGAGTGGGAGTTAACCCTTGTCAATCTGGAGGCTTTGTGGAGTTTGATGTTTTCTTGGACTTTATGCTTTTTCATGTCTATCCTATGCATGGTTGCTATTTGTCCCTCTTATAAACTCTTGGGTATGATTGCCTTTTCAGTTTGGATCATTCTATGCAATATTCTCTGTAGGATTAGCTTAGTGCTCATATAATTTTATAACAGTCTTTTATCCTGGAAAGTTTTCCTTCTGTCTTCAATTATGAGGGATAATTTTGCTTTGTACAGTATTGTGGGTTGGTAGCCATGGTCTTTTAGGATTTGAAATGCTCCACTCCAATCCTTCTGGCTTTTAGAGTCTCTATTGAAAAATCAGAAGTAATTATGATGGGGTTACCTTTGTATGTAACAAGCTGTTTCTTTATTGAGTTTATTGAGATCCTTTATTTTGTGGTTCACCTCCATTTTCTTTATCTTTCTGTCATGTTCTTTATTATTGTCATCAAAATTTTTTGAGACATGTATTGAGTTCATTCTGATAAGTTGTTTCTTTTTCCTTCAGCATGCTTTGAGTTCATCCTTAAATTCTTTTTATTGATTTTCTTCACTCAACCATCCTTTCTATTCTTTTGTGATTTTTTTTTTTTATTATTTAACTCCTCAACTAATTCTTCTATCCTTCTGTTCATGGCTTCATTAGGTTGGTTATTATAGCTTCATTTTGTGGTTCTATTTCTTTTGTTTGTTTGTTTGTTTGTTTGTTTTCCAAGGTAGGGTCTCACTCTAGCCCAGGCTGACCTGGTACTCACTATGTAGTCTCAGGGTGGCCTTGAACTCATGATGATCTTCCTACCTCTGCCTCCCGAGTGCTGGGATTAAAGGTGTGCGCCTTGTGGTTCTGTTTCTTAATTGACTTGACACGATGGTCAGTAGTCTTGCCCTGTCTCCTGTATGGCAGGTTTCCTTTCTTCTTTCAGCATAAGTAATACTCCATTATATGTATATACCACATTTCCTCTGTGCATTCAAATACTAATGGGCACCTAGATAATTTCATAGATCACTTACTGTGAATAATGCCACCATAAGCATGGGTATACAGGTATATATTTTGTATGCAGACTTCGTGTCCATGGCATATATACTCAGGGGGAATATATTTGGATCATGTGACAGTGCCATGTTCAGTTTTCTTGAGATACCTTCATACTTGTTTCCATCATGTCTGTGCATTCCTAACAATTACATAAGGCACCCCTTTTCCCCTTTCCTGACATCTTTTGTTCTTGTGCAGTGTGAGTGTGTTGTGGGTGTGTGTGTGCTTTATTGATAATAGACAATTTACTGGAGTAAGATGGAGATTCAAGGTAATTTTAATTTGTTGTCCCCTGGAGTCTAATGATATATAGCCTTTCCATATACCTATTGGCCATTTGTATTTCTTTTGAAAAGTATCAGATATTTTATGTTTTTTTAAATATTTACTTTTTAAACATTCTTTGTTTATTTTTATTTATTTATTTGAAAGCAGCAGACAGAGAGAGAGTGAGAGAGAGATAGAGAGAGAGAGAGAGAATGGACGCGCAAGGGCCTCCAGCCACTGTAAACGAACTCCAGACGCGTGCGCCCCCTTGTGCATCTGGCTAACGTGGGTCCTGGGGAATCAAGCCTTGAACCGGGGTCCTCAGGCTTCACAGGCAAACGCTTAACCACTAAAGCCATCTCCCCAGCCCTATTTTACATTTTTATTAGATTAATTGGTTTTTGTTGATAATCTTTTGAGTGCTTGTCATATTATGAGTAGTAGTTCTCTAACAGGTGAAATCACATAGAGATGATTTCTATATCTAGACTGCTTTCTTATT
>CM070779.1:101952793-102287793 GCA_036346955.1 Dipus sagitta
TGCATTTACTTGAGGAAAAGGCAATGAACTAGCCACTCTAATAATCAGGTACACATCTCTGGACCAACAGTTTGGAATGACTTTGAATGGTGCTTGATTAGGGTCCAAGATAGGTACTACATAAGTGCCAGTTAAAATTATATTGATATCGGGGCTGGAGAGATGGCTTAGCGGTTAAGCGCTTACCTGTGAAGCCTAAGGACCCCGGTTCGAGGCTCGATTCTCCAGGACCCACGTTAGCCAGATGCACAAGGGGGCGCAAGCGTCTGGAGTTCGTTTACAGTGGCTGGAGGCCCTGGCACGCCCGTTCTCTCTCTCTGTATCTGCTTCTCTCTCTCTCTCTGTCTGTTGCTCTCAAATAAATAAAAATAAAAAACAAAAAATTTAAAAAAATAAAAAAAAATTTATATTGATATCCATATGACACTGCCTTAGTCCTGGCTTTGCTTCAAGTGAACTGTGTAATCTCCTGCAGACCAGTTGTTCTCTCCGCACTTCAAGTATGTCTAAGCATAGTTCAAAGTTCCTAGGACAATACTTAAAAGAAAGCTGGCTCACTGAAGGCTTGTGGCATGGTTTTCCACTCCCTCCTCTTCCCTCACTCTTTCTCTCATTATTCAAGGCTCCATTTAGTTTTGGGGTTTGGGATGGGGGTGGGAGGCTGATTTATTTTTGTTGGTGTTTTTTTCAAGGTAGGGTCTCATACTAGCCCAGGCTGACCTGGAATTCACTATGTAATCTCAGGGTGGCCTCAAACTTGTAGCAATCTTCCTACGTCTGCTTTCCAAGTGCTGGGATTAAAGGGGTGCACCACCACACCCAGCTTCAAGGCTCCACACGAACTGGACTAACTCCACCACCTCCCCCACAATCCCACAATGCCCACCCACCCTCATCATCTCTCTTCATTTCTCTCTTCCAGGGAATTTGTTCTGCATCACATTTGGGTTATTACCTTGGAATTTTATCTGCCTTCAGGGAGATTATGCCACATTATGGAAAAAGTCACTACAGTTTGGAACAAAAGCAGACAAACAAGACAAAGACTTATTTTCTCATGTGTTGTTTGTTAGGAGCAGTACGTACCCTGAAAGTGATGCTGAAGATGGAATGAAACTCTATATAGTGATCTCTATATAGTGTTTGGCACATAATAGGATCCCTATAAATGTTAGCCATTAATATTATTTTATAGTTATTGTTACACATCTCTGCTTCTAAAACTCCCTGTAAGTCTCTCAAGGACAAGAAGTGTGTCTAGTAGCTCTTTATCTGTGGTAAGCTCTTAAAAACTGAACAAAGTGATAGGAAGAAAAGAAAGCAGAACTTTGCAAGTGGACAAGAAACATTATCAGCGTTTCAACTCAAATATGTTCACTTGATAGAAGCATGGTCTCTTGGAGAAGAACTGTAGCACATGGGATAGCAATGTTTTCTGCTCAGGTCTCATGCAGAGTGGTTCCAGAATGCTGTGCACTTTTGAAATAATTTTTAAAATGAATATTATCCATATTAGGAAGGACAGTAGCTTTCCCTGGCTTTACTACATTCCACACACAATAACTGCATTAGACAGAAAAAAAAAAAAAATCCCAGTATGATAGCAAACTCACCCTTCTTTGGCGACTGGCACAATCACTGTTCCAGAACTTTCTGAGCCAACATAAACTGCAAGGGAGTACCAAGAAGAAAGATCTAAAGGTGACAACAGGCCTAGGGTCTGGCTAAGTCTGGGTGACTGAAGGATTAGAAGTTTAAATGCATTGGATGCCAATAAAATACTTGACGTTTTAGTTTTCCTAAGCTCTGGTAACTAATTTTACATTCACCTGGCTGACCAAAGGCCCTTATGCTTACTAGTGGAACGGGGGAGGGAGAGGGGTGGATGGAGAAAGCCCTTAAGACAGGAATATTGATTCTGTTCCAACCTTCCACAATGCACTCTGAAGAGATGCTTCCCAAGTGCTCTGAGCTATAGGGTTTTCTGAAAGGGCAAAGGCTACTCTCTCAAATGGGTGGCTCTCTGAGATCCAATACCCAAGTTGGATCCCATATCCCATGTCTGGTTTACATCCAAATAAAAAAATCACATTGCCACAAAATAAACATGCTCAAATATCCAGACTGAGAAATAGTGATGTATAATTTCTCTTAAAAAATGGGAGACACAAAAAAACACTAAGTTATTGCCCTAGCAGAGGGGGCAAAGTTGCCATACTGTGGTCTTGCAGTGTCTGTATGACTTGATTAAAATTATGTTTTTATTCTAGCTAGTAGTCATGCAAATGTTCATTTTTTAAATTTCTTCCTGTAAAGCTCATTTTTCCTATTATAATGTGTCTGTGGAAAAATTTCCATGTCTAACCTTATGCAGTGTTACAAACTGAAATCTTGACCAAAAAAAAAAGAAAAAGAAAACCCTTAAATTTGTTTCAAAACTTCAATCTTCAAAGCAACAGCTCCAAAACGACAAGGAAAGTCGGGCACCATTAAGTGTAGCTGATCTGATCAGAGCTTTACTTTACTCCTTTCATTCATACATTACTCAGTTTTACTCTTTTCATTCATACATTCCACACTGGAGAACAAGTTGATTATAAAATATTTCCGTTGTAACTCAAGGCAAATATAGGTAGCCCAGGATTTCTGAGGCATGTCCAATTCAGCATAATTTTATTCCTCTTAACAAATTCAATGTCACTTCATTTGTGTACCTTTGTAACACTTCTCAGGCAATAGATTTAAAATTCAGAGACAAAGTTTCCTCAAGACAAAGGGTTCCCTTTTTTTTTTTTTTTTTAATTAAGATGGTACTACCATTTTCAAGATGTGCTCCAGAAGAAAATGTGTAGAAGTCAGCAGCCCCTTCAGAGGCAGTCTCAGTCAGTAAAGCTTAGGGTTCTCATGGACTTGTGCCAACCATGACTATTTAAAATATCACTTGCTGCTTTTCTGCACTGGCTAAATTCTGGCAAATCAGAATGACTCAAGTCCTATAGGCTTCAAAAGGACATTTTTGTGTGTGTCCAACTCTCCAATGACTAAGAGAACTGAGAGTGGCCCAGATTCCTATAACTTGTTCCTGGAAGTTTTCCTAGAATAAACGTATCCTAAGTTGTGAATATACAACTGCTTATTGGATGAATATATTTGACTGAGAAATTTCAAGGCAGAAAAACACTGACTCTGTGGCATGGGTTCATTTTGTTGCCCTGATTCAGCTCTACAGGGCAAGAGAGTAAAAAAAGGAGAATAAAGATTTAGAAAATATAAAGTTTGACACTGAAAGAAATGTGAACAAGTTTAAAGTCTTGGGCATAGAAACTTCAGAGGCTTTGGCTTTTCTCCCAGGTCAGCATAGAGAAGCTGTTACAGCTGTATTCGTTGGTTTAAGGCTGGCAGCATCTCCCACATGACACTAGTTTATAAACATGAAAACTGCAAGATAGAGGGAGTTGTGGATTGTACCAAAGTTCCACAGATCCACTGAGGCTAAGTATTGTGAGGCTGGGTCCAAAATCCCTTCAAGCAGGTCCTCTGAAGCCACTGCATGCCATTGTAAAGGTGAATCCAAAATTTCAGTGGAGGCTGGTGGTTTGAATGTTTGATGTCCTTGTAGCTCATGTGCTTGTGATTAAGCCTTATACTCAGCTACTAGCTGATATACCTTTAGGGAGGAGAAGCCTTGCTGGAGGAGATGCATTGATGGGGACAGACCGTGAGGTGTATTAGTGCAGCCCCAATGGGGTATTCACTTGCTTGCTCACACTTGCTGCTGCCTCCTAGAGAATTCGGCAAGAGGTGATGCCCAGCTTCTGCTCTGCCATGCCTAGAAATTTCCCCTTCAGGTTGTAAGCTAAAATACATTCTTCCCTTTCATATGCTGCTTTTAATCAGGTGTTTTGTCCCAGCAATAAGAAGGTAACTGCAATAGAAGACCCAGGGTTTTGAAGAAGCCAGGACTATGGAAGGAAAGCTTCTGGCTTTGGACACATTCTGCTTAAGGAGAGTTTCTATAGGTGGCAGCACAGCAAGGGGGAATGGAACTACCCAAGCCTTTTTGATCCCCGGTCATTTCATCACAAATCCCAGATTCCAGACATGGAGCTGCAGGATACGATGTTTGCTATGCTGGGTTTTGGTTTCACTTTGGTAGGATCACTCATTGTTATGACTCTATTCTTCCCTTTTGGAATGGGAATGTTTACTTTGTTCCAATGCCTGTTAGAAATATGTAATTCATTCCTTGAGATTATACAAACTCATAGTGAAGAGTAGGCCCAAGTCTAAAATGAGATTAAGCACTTGTACTTTTAGACAGTACTGGCACTGTTAAAGACTGTGAAGACTTACGAATTTCAAGTAAATGAAGTTTTCATTATGAGATAGCTATGAACCTATGGAAACAAGGGTGAAAGGTTGTGGCTCTAATGTGGTACGTTTGGGTGTCATTTTGACAAGGAGAGGACTTATGATTTATACACTTATCAACTTGTCAGGAACTGCAGTCACCTGTGAGGGATTACCTTGGTTACATGAGTTAAGAAGGGAAGACACAATTGTGGGCAAGGTCCTCTGCTGAACTGAAAGGAGAGAGATGACTAAATAACAGCATTCATTACTCTTTGCTTTCTCACTGTGGAGTTAGTTATACTCATATTATTAATAGCAATTTGACAAATTTAGCAAGCTGACTTTAAAAAAGGGGTAGCTATTGTTTTGTTGCATTTCACATTAATAATAATTTTTTATCCTCTAAGAGAATATATAATTGGTCCCTGAGTCTAATTTGCAATAAATACAATTTGCACAAATATTTTAAAATAATGAACAGCCCTTCAAAGCACAAAATTAATGAAACCCACGAAACAACTAAATAAGCCTGAATTTATTGTTCCATTCATCTTGACCACTCTAAAATATAAGTCTTCACTAACACACTAAAGAACTGAGAGAAGGGAAGTAAAAGATGGTGAAAATAGAGACACTTAGGACTCTACTGCACTTTGGTGAATCTGAAAAACAGTGTTGGGTATGAGGCTGCGAGGAGCAATGGGTGGCATGGAAAGGCACTGCAGTGCATTAGGAACTGCCTGTCTTGCCTGACTCTTCTGCTCTCTTTGAGCTTCACCAGCACTTGGAAATGCTGCTAACTGGACATTTTCAAGCTTAGGCCCACACTGGCAATGTAAATAGGGTATAAGCAGGTACCCACCTGAGGGTCCTTGGAGGAAAGGCAGGACAGACCTCAGCCGGCAAACAGGCCTACCAGGGATGACATGTTTGAGCCACAGAGAGAAAACTGACTCAATATCTTCTGACCCTTATATTAAATAAAGTGTAAAATTACAAACCTAAGGGGGAGCGGAATCTCCACCCTATATCTCCTAAAAAAGAAAAAATACCATCTTGGTTTTTTTTTTTTTTTGTCCTGCTCTATATTGGTTTTATTGTACTATTATTATTCATCATCCATATACTTTCCTCTCTTTCTTACCGTGTGTTGCAGTTAGCTCCGCATTGCTAGCAGAAAGTGCCTGACCAAAAACAGCTTGTGAGAGGAAAGAGTTTATTTTGGTTTACAGACTTGAAGGGATATTCCATTATGGCAGGAGAAAACGTGGCAAAATCAGAGGCTGGACATCACCTCCTCGTCAACATCAGGTGGACAACAACAGCAAGAGAGCATGAAAAACACTGGCAAATGGAAGCTGGCTTTAACACCCATAAGCATACCTCTAACAAGGTTCCAATTCCCAAATTGCCATCTGCTGGGGATCAATCACTCAGAATACATGAGTTTGTGGGTGACACCTGACTCATACCACAACACCTTGCTTTTCCTTCTTTTTCCTTTCCCAATCCTTCATTCTTTTTATTTCCAAATTGTCAATATTTTGTATGTAATCATCTTGAAATCCTTGGTTTATCCTAAATATAGACTAACGCCTTCTTTTCTAACCTTATTTTGATGTAATTGATGTGCCCAATATTTTTAGAATAAACATAAATGTCTGGAGAGGAAAGCAGTATGTGTATACCTGAAAAGGAAAGCAGCCACTACAATGGAAAGATCCAAAAACTCCACAGTCTAAACCTGTAATAAAGTGGATAAAGAAAAGGTTCAGTGGGTAAAATAACTGAATTTGATATCCAGCATCTACATAAAAGCTGGGCATGGCGGTAATCCCTGTAACCACACCTCTGGTGAGGCACAGATAGGAGAATCCCTGGAGATTGCTTGCTAGCCAATGTAGCTGAATAAGTGAGCTCCAAGTTCAGTGAGGACATTATCTCACAAAAGAGGAAGGAAGGAAGGAAGGAAGGAAGGAAGGAAGGAAGGAAGGAAGGAAGGAAGGAAAGAAGGAAGGGAGGAAGAAAGGTAGAGAGTGACTGAGGAAGATACCCAACACCAACCAACCTCTGGGATCCAAACACATGCACACACTTATGTGCCTACACATATATCATCGTGCATGTACTACACACACAAAGATGGGCAAAGGGCTGCCAGAGCAGAGGAAAAGATTTTGGAGAAAATAGAAAGATTCTCTGCAATATCCTTGGAAAATAGACAGAAGCTCATCATGTGCCTGGATTACGAGTGGTCTCTTAAAAGAAACAATGGAATGAAATGACATATTAAAGCAAATGGACTTAACAGACATATACAAAGCATTCCACCCAAATATAGGACCTTAAAATAGACTACATAATAGGACACAAAGCAACTCTTAGAAAATACACACAAATCACATAGATTTTTGTATACTTTCTAACCACCATGCTATAAAACTAGAAATAGACAAGAAAAAATATAGGGTAAAAGGTACACTCAAAGAAATTAGACCAAACACTTGAATAAGGAATGGACATTGAAGAAATCAAGAAAGAAATCAAAAAGATCCTAGATTTGAATGAAAAATGAAACTGATTCCAAAATCGATGGGATACAATGAAAGTCCTAATAGGGAATATGATAGCTCTAAGTACCTATATTAAAATATCAGAGAGATCTCAAATAGATAAACTAATGAGGACCTTGGGAAAACAAGAATAAGCTAAACCAGAAAGTAGTGGATAAAAAGAAATTATTAAGATCTGGGCAGAAATAAATGACCTAGAAAAATTATTTTAAAAATCAATGAAAGGAATAATTGATTCTTTGTAAAGGTAAGCAAAATTAATAAAACTTTAGCCAAAATAAATAAATAAACAAAACAGGAAAGACCCAAATCAATAGGGTGAAAGGTTTAAAAAAAGAAGTATTACAACAGACATCAATGAAATAAAAAACATCATAAGGGGATACTTTAAAAAACATAATTTTTAAAAAATATCTCCC
This sequence comes from Dipus sagitta, assembly GCA_036346955.1. NCBI lineage: Eukaryota > Metazoa > Chordata > Mammalia > Rodentia > Dipodidae > Dipus > Dipus sagitta. The sequence continues at coordinate 101,960,139 of CM070779.1, forward strand.
AGCCAAAAAAGTCCATGCCTATATAAAATCTGCAGATTTCTACCAGATCCTTAAAAGCAAAGAAAAGCCCATGCTTCTCAATTTAATCTATGACAGAGAAAAGAAAGGAATTATTCCTACCTCCTTTCATAAAGCCAGTATTACACTAATAGCAAAACCAGAGATATACACACTAAAAATTATAAGAAAATTATAAGCCAATCTTCTTAATGAACATTGACATAAAATTTCTCAGTAAAATACATGCAAACCAAATTCTAGAACACATCAAAAGGATGATTCTACTTGATCAGGTAGGCTTTATTTCAGACATGCAAGAATGATTCTACATATATTGATTAATAATGTAATACATCACATAAATGAACTCAAGAACAGAAATCACATGATCTACTGGATAGATGCAAAGACCATTGACAAAATCCAATATTCCTTCATAATTAAAATTGATAGAACACTAGGGACTGGAAAAACATATCTCAACCTAAAAAGGCTATACATAACAAACCTATATGTGATAAGCCTACAGCCAGCATCATGTAAATGGAGAAAATGTTAAAACATTTCCCTATGATCAGGAAAAAGAAAAGGGTGTCACTGAATCTACTCTTATTTAATATAGTGCTTGAAGCCTTAGCTAGAATGATACGAGAGAAGAAAGAAAAGGGATGCAAATAGGAAAGGATGATGTCAAACGCCTTTATTTACAAATTATCTGATTTTATACATAAGAGATTCAAGACTCCACTATAAAACTTCTAGAGCCAACAAAAACATTTATCCAAGTTGCAGGATATATAATTAACATACAAAAATCAATAGCCTTCCTATATAACAATTATGTACATACTGAGAAAGAAATCAGGGGAAAAGTTCCTTTCTCAATACCACACACGCAAAAACAAAATATCTTGGGATGACTCTAATTAAGGAATTTTTTTTTAATTTTTTTTATTATTTTTTCTTTCTATTTATTTATTTGAGAGTGACAGACAGACAGAGAAAGGGGCAGATAGAGAGGAAGAATGGGCGCGCCAGGGCCTCCAGCCACTGCAAAGGAACTCCAGACGCGTGCGTCCCCTTGTGCATCTGGCTAACGTGGGTCCTGGGGAATCGAGCCTCGAACCGGGGTCCTTAGGCTTCACAGGCAAGCACTTAACCGCTATGCCATCTCTCCAGCCCCTAATTAAGGAATTTTAAGGCCTCTACAAATAAAATTTTTAAGTGCTAAAGAAAGAAATTGATGGGGAAATTAGAAGTTGGAAAGATCTCTCTCTCTCTCTCTCTTGCTCGCTTGCTCACTCACTCCCTCTTGGTGACTTACTAAAAGAATTAATACCATAAAAGTATGCATCATACCAAATGCAGTCTACAGACTAAATGCAGTCTCAATCAAAATTGCAGTGTCACCATCCATAGTAAAAGAAAAACATGTTTTAAAAATCATATGGAAGCACAAAAGATCCCAGTTAGCAAAAAATCACCCCTGAGCAAAGAGAATATTGATGGAGATAACACCATATCTAATTTCAAGCTACACTACAAAGCTACATAATAAAAACAAGTGGAGCACTGGCACAAAAAACACAAGCTGATGGAATAGAATAAAGGTTACAAGTATAAGTTCATGTAAGTACATTTATATGATATTTTTTGTCAGAGATGTCAAAAATATGCATTGGAGAAAATACAGCATCTTCAACAAATGGGCTAGGAAAATTGAATGTCTACATTTAGAAAAATGAAGCCAGATCTTTATCTGCGACTGTACATAAAAATTAACTCCAAATGGGTCAAAGACCTCAATGTAAGACATGAAATTCAAAAATACGTAAAGGAAGAGACATGAAGCATATTTCAAGATATAGGCATAGGAAAGGACTTTTTGAATAGAACTCCTATTACCAAGGAAATAAGGCAAGTGGTCAGCAAATGAGATCTCATGAAACTAAACCTGTACAGCAAAGAAAACCATCAACTAAGTAATAAGGCAGCAAAAAGAATAGGAGAAATAATTTTGCCAGAATTAGTTATGTAGAGAAGTAATAGCTAGAATATGCAAAGAACTCAGAGAACTGAACATTAAGAAAATGGACAACCCAATCAAAAAGTGGGCTTTGGAACTAAACAGAGTCCTCAAAAGAAGAAATATAAATGGTTAAGAAATATTTTTTAAATGTTCAATATCCTTAACAATGAAAGAAATGCAAATTAAAACTACTTGAATAGTCTACCTCAGCCCAGTCAGAATGGCAATCAAAGAAAAACAAATGACAATAAATCCTGGCAATTATGTGGGGAAAAGTGAACTCTTATCCACTCCTACCAGGAGTACACTGGTACAGCCACTATGGAAATCAGAGTGGTTGTTCCTCAAAAAGCTAAAAATAGTGCTACTGTATGACTCAGCTATACCACTTCTGAGTTTATACTAAAATCTCTATGGGCCACTACAGAGATTCTTACAGATCCATGTTTATTGCTGTTCTACTCACTATAGCTAAGAAAGGGAGCCAGCCTAAATGTCCATCAACTGATTCATGGATAATGATAATGTGGCACATATATACAATGGAATTTTATAGGGACATAAAAACATGAAATTATGAAAATTGCAAAGAAAAATGAATAGAACTGGAAAATATTACATTGAGTGAGGTAACTCAGACTTAAAAGAGACAAATGCTGTATATTCTCTTTCATATGTGAAACCTAGCTTAGAATATTTAAAAGTGTGAATCAACATGGACTATGATCATAGACTAGGAAGTTAGAAAAAGGCTAAGAGAGAGGGTGTGAGAGGTTTTAAGGGGAGGAGATAGTAGAATGCAAGTGATGGTGGGGGGATTCTGGAATCAGAAAGTGTTAGGCAGGGTTGAGATCAGAGAGATGAGTGAGAAGAAATGGGAGGAGGCTTAACCAAAACTTAAGAGACACGAAAAGACCATAAGAAAAGCTACTACTTAGTAAAACATGGATGTGTTGAATGGAAGCTCCATAAACATATGGATAAGGCTGCTTTTAGTAGATATGAGGCATGAGCTACTTCCCTGTGAGTTGTGGGCCAGGGAAAAATTCAAAACCCCCAAAGCATTACAGGCTATTGACATGGCTGTTGACTACCTACCAGCTTTTAATGGTAAGATTCAATTGATAGTTACCATACTCATTGGTTGCAGAACACAGAAAAGAAGCTGAATTGGAGGCAGAGGCTGCCTTTCTGCTAACTAGTTTCCATAGTGCCAGAAGTTGCTCTATGCAGACTGCTGGCAGAGAAGAGTCACCACTATCACCCAGCAGTGATTAATGCATTTCTACAATAATGACCCACCAGGAAAGACATGCCTTCCGTTGCAATAGTGCCATAACCGTGTTGGGGATAACCAACCACTAACTGACTAGATTTGAGACCCATTCCACAAAATGTAATTCCTGCCTGGTACTGAAAACCAGGCCAAAAACCAATGGCTCAGAAGACCTGGACCCTAGAGAAGAAAGGCTTGTCTTGCTAACTAGTTGTATTCTAAAAACTGGCTCCTAAATATTTATGCTGATACTTATAGAGACATTCTACTGTATTACCTTGTCAGAATTTTTTTGCTTTTCTTTTCTTTTTTTCATTAGAAGTGGAAGGAAGTTAATGCAGAAATTCCTAAATGAAAATAAGTGACTAATAAGTACCTGGTCCTTCGTGGGACATATACATTATCAGATCCAGAGTTCAGGAAACATTACAGAAGACGGGATAGAAAGAATGTAAGCACTAAGGAATGAGAGGAATGCTGTGGAACTGTCATTTGGACATGACAATGTCATTGTACTCATGATGTGGTTGTACCAGATGTGATTACCTGCACATGATGGGCCAGTCTACATCCTGCGATGGGTAACAAAAGGCTTTATAAGGCCACTTCCCTCCCTGAGAGGCTAAGAACAATTAAGGGTTGTAGGGGGAGGGGTGTTCATTTTCTTCTGTGGTAAAGTCACTGGTAAGTGGTGGAAAGAGGGAATACAGTAGAACCAGGAGAGAAAATGAGAATAATATGTGTACATAGGATCAAAATGTGATAGATATGTATTAAAATTTCAAAAAATAAAATAAAATAAATAAAATATAAGTTGATTTCTTTAAATAGTGGACTTGGGTCTAGAGAAATGGTTCAATGGATAAACTGCTTGCTGTGTAATCATGAAGACTTGAATTCAGATCTCAAATACCCTCAAAAGAGCTAAATGTAGTAGTGTACTCCTGTAAATCAAGTTCAGGGGAAGTAGAGGCAGGGAACTCCCTAGGGCTCATTGATTAGCTAGTACAGCCTAATCAGTGAGCTCCAGGCTCAGTGAAAGTTCCTTTCTCAAAAAGTAAAAATAATGGGCCAAGGCACAAAGGAAGATATCCAACATAGGTACTGGTCCCCATGTATATGGGTCCAAGTACAGATGTGTGCCTACAAGCACACATTCGTACATGCATACATACCACACATATACACATATGGATGCAAAAAAAAAAATAGTTGTCTCCCTGATTGGAAAGAATGTGGAAACTCTTTCCTATACAGAGCCAGTACAAAGGTTAGCTCCACATGGAAAAGAAATGGGATCAGTGAGGGAGTTCAAGGATAGGTAGCATGCTTAAAAGTAAAGCAAGGTGAGGGAAAAGATTCACACCTGTTTCCCAGCCTCCCAATCAGGAAGCACTAGGTAGCAAACACAGGATGGTTGCATAGGAGTCACGCCAATCCAGCCTAGGGAGGAATTTAAGCAAAACCACAGCAAAATACAGTCTTTGCCCAAAAAGCGAAGGTGTATAGGTTTTTATCTGCCACAGGAGAGAAGCAGGAGAGAATAAGATCAATGAGAAAGGAGGAAACCAGCCATAATCCCACTGTGAAACTTTCAGAACTGGATCCTATCTGCATGGATCTGTGGGGATCTGCATGCCCAACCGGCACCCAGCTGCAGGAGCAGAGACCAAACAAGGGGATTTTCCAACTTCACCAGCCTCCTTGCAAAGTCAAGGAACCTGAAGGGGAGACAGCAAAGAATAACTGAGAGGCTGCTGAAGAGGACACAGGCAGGACCAGCTTCCTAGTTCCAGTACAACTCCAGGCTTCCTGCACCCTCCCATCCCCCAACCAACAGCACCACAACCCTCTGGGGAACACACACAGCCCCCAGCAGCAGGGCACCCAGCCCAGCTGATCAGTGCACCAGATTCACAGCATAACATGGAAGGATTAAGGGGGCACTCTGCATTGGTGAGATCTGAGGCCACCCCAAAAGGTAAGGAAGCCAACTGACAAAAAAGCAGATACATAGACCTACATTGGAAGTGCTAATCTCTCTTTCGATGTCAGGTCAGGTTATGGGTTACATATTCTTGGTTGGCTATACCATTCTCAATTAAGCTATATTTGGGGGTTGACTATTGCTTTGATGCTTTCAGATTTAAAGGGCCTTTGTATTTTTGTTCTGTCATTATTGGGGACAGGGTCTGACTCAGACCCAGGCTGACCTGGAACCCATGCCAGAACAGAAATCTCAGCCTCCCAGATGACGGGATTAAGGGTGCAGAGCAACACACACCCTTGGGGATTTTGGCTTTATAAGGTTATCTATTTGTTTCAGTCCCCACACTTGCATACTCTGTGCTGTTTTTTATTTAATGTGTATATTGTGCAGTTGAATTTGAGAATTTGCCAGTAAATTGCTCTGCCCAGCCCACTTGAATATTTGAAAAGCAGTCAAATTCAACACCTAGGATTAGTTCTGTGGTAGGATTGGAGTACAATAGCTGCACTTGGCACCTTAAACTCCTACTTTGAAGGTACATAAAGTTGGATTTCCAAGTCTAAGAGAACTGAAGATGATTAGAAAACCCAAGCATCAAATCAACTCCAGATTCAAAAGTTGCTATATCATAATATAAGAAACACAAAGAATCAAGACAATACAATCCCACCAAAAATTATAAATCCATCAGAAATGGCCCTCAATGAGATTGTTTTAGATAAAATGCCTGACAAAGATTGTGGGGCACTGCCAGGCACCACACACAAGCTGGAGCCTTCAGGAGAGGGGCTTGATCTTCCAGGCACAGCTAAGGACCCCTGGGCTACAGGAAGCCACTCCCTCTCTAATCCCAGCACACCTGAATTTAGGAACTGCCCATAGCCCTGTGACCTTTGGCCAGTTGCCTAGGAAACTCCTTATCAGCCCTCACACAGCCCATCCTCCTGAGACCCTAGATCACCTGACCCTGCCCTCCGACATTGCCTACATGCTAGAATGAATGTCCCCATATGCTAATTAGGTATCAGAAATGAACTTGGTACATCCAATCACCTTAGGACCCTCCCCCCTCCACACCCTCAAATGCTTATAAACCCATTTCACTGACAGTAAACTGAGAGAGCTGTTCAACTTTCTCCCAGGAGTGTTTCTCTCATCACGTGTTCACCCACCCCTGGTTGCATGGATGCCTTAGGAGGAACCATGGCTGGCCCCTGGAGCAAGAATCCAGGAACCCACAAAAGATTTTTTAAAAAATGATAAAGAAATCAAAGAAGAAAACAGAGGAATTGAAGAAAATAAATCCTAAAGGAATTCCAAGAGAACACAGGAAACCAACTTAATTCAATAAGGTAGTCATTACAAGACATGAGTAAGGAATAGAAATACTGAAGAAAAATAGGTAAAAATTCTACCTCTGGGTTAGTATGGGCATGGGGTGACACTGGAGGGGGTGAACAATCACTGCCAAGTATGAGCAATGAAGACAATACTAGAACATGTAGCCATTGAGAAGTCTACATACTTGGTGGGGCCAATTCTGCCTTAATCAGCAACAGCTGACTGACTTGAAAGAGATTTCACTTCTCACAACCACCTTGAAAGCACAAAACAGAAAAAAAAAAAAAAAAAAAAGTATTTCAAGAAGGGCAGAAGCAGAGGACAACTGCATACTGACTCTAACCCCCAGAAGAAGCTGGTACCTGATGTCCCTCCAAAAAGCCAGACAGCAAATAGGACTGGAAGAACAGTGCCCAGCCCTGACGCAAAGCAATCCATGCTCCCTGAGGTTTTACCCAGATTTGTGTGGGTGGGGTAGGAGGAACACACAAATTAGACAATGCTGAGGTTCAAGTGTATCCCCAACCCAGCTGATGGACTTCAATTCCATACCCATCCTGATCAAATTAGAACAGATCACTCAACACAGGCTATAGAAGAGCTGCATTGATGCATCCTCAGTGAGATAACAGATCTCAAGATGAGCAAACCCCCATGCAAGCAAATAACACATGACACCAAGCAAAGGGATTACATAGTCCAACAATGGAAGCCTCCATTGAAAGCTTAGTGGAAACCCAAAATGTAGAATCTCAAAATGAAATATCAACAAGCATTTTAAACAAACTTAATGCGACAGTGAACAAATGGTTGGTTGAATGGGAAGAAACTGGACAAAGAAATCAAACAGGAACTCCAAGAATGGCTGAAGGAAATAAAAGAAAACGAATTCAAATTACAAACTAAAGGATGGCTCAATGAATTGGAGGAAACGTGACAAAAAGAATGCAAAGATTGGATGAAGGAAATGGAAAATAATCAATAAGAACAACTCAATTGAAGCTGGCCATGGTGGCACATGCCTTTAATGCTAGCACTAGGGAGGCAGAGGTAGGATGATCGGAGGCCACCCTGAGACTGCATAGTGAATTCCAGGTCAGTCTGAGCTAGAGTGAGACCCTATCTCGCAAATCTAAAAAAAAATAATAATAAAGAGAAAAAGAACAACTCAATTAAAAGCTGATGTAAACCAAAGGGAATCAAGAAACATTAATCCATACATGGGTTATTAAAATCAGAGATGATCTGATGGATAAAGGAATTTGAGGAGAAACAACAAATAAATGAGCTCATAGACCAAAGGAACAAGCTCAATGAGAACATATCCAAATGCAGGAATGAACTCCAAAAGACAATAAAATGGTCAAACCAAGAAATGAGAATGGAATTTTATGAAGCAAAAAATGCTGAAGGAAAAAATAACAGAAAACAGAAATGCAATAACCCTCTTAAGAGGCTCCCAAGAAAGGCTCAACAACAGAATAGACCACATGGAGGACAGAGTTTTGGAACTTGTGGAAAAGACAGAACAATTAGATTAGGACTCCACAAACAATGTCAAGTTCACAAAAATAAAATGTGTAAACAGAATACAAGAGAACTTTGGGATACATTAAAAAGATCAAGTATTCTGATCATAGGCATTCAGGAAGGGGAAGAAATGAAGTCCTAGGCATAAAGAATATGTTCACCAAAAATATTGAAGAAAATTTTTCATGCTTCCAAGAGAAACCAATATAGGTACAGTTGGTGCACAGAGCAACAAATACACAGTACCAGAGAAAAGATTTCCCACATCACATAATAATCAAAACACTTAACACAGAAAAAAAAAAAAAAAGGAAAGAGTAGTAAACAAAATATAAGAAAAAAAAGAGTTCATTACATACAGAGGTAAGTCCATCAGAATTAACTCAAGAGTTTTCAGTGAAAACTCTTCAAGCATAGCTGCCAAGCCAAACAACTTTACGCAGCAAAATTATCACTGATAAGAGAAGGTTGAATTTGAAAGTATTGATCTGCATGGCAGAAGATATAGAACTGAGAAATTTAAGCTTTAAAGTCAGAAATATTTAAACAAGTTTAAAATTACTAGCAGCAAGACTGGTTGCTAATGCTACTATTTTACAGGAGATATTACAATTATTAAGGATGGTCCAGTTGCTTTACATGGAAAGAATGCCTGAGGTGCTTCAACCCAAGAAAGACTGTATAGTAGAAATGCAAACTCTTTAGAGTGTCAGAAATGTGCTCTTCAAGGTCATGATTTATTTTTCACTGAATTAACAACATGACTGTGTTCTGGACAACTGGTACTATTTTAGAAGCATGAGAAATGTGTGGAGTGGGCCATGAAGTGCACACGGTTCCAGGAGCCATTGCTGAGATCCAATAAGTGAAACAGGATGTCATGACCCTGATAGAGAGAGATGTGAAGCCACTGGAAGTTGCACTATGGTTTGCATGGCGATCCAAAGATGCTTGGGATATATACCAGGACTACTGTTGACTTGAGATGGAAGTTTTCCCTGGCTACTCAGCACAGTTGAAGGGAAAGAATTGGAAAATCCAGAGACTGTCAGATATTGGACTTGAACTGCAGATGTTTGATGCTTGTCTAATGGTTGTTGACTTTTCATTGGTCCAGTCTTTCTTTGTTATGTCTTGTAATAATAGAAATGTTTACTCTGTGCCATTATATGTTGGAAGTATATCACTTGTTTTGATTTTACAGGACTCAAAGTTAAGAGATACTTTTAAGGTTAACAAAGACTATAGGACCTTTGAAGTTGGACTGAATACAATTTACAATGTGAGATGGTTCAGTCTATTATGATAGTTTGAATTTATATCCCCCAATAGATTGAGGTGTTTTATTCAATATCCTAACATGGATTTCCAGCTGCCTGGCTGAAAGAGTTGTCACTGGGGGTGGATCCTGGGGTCCAGCCCAAAGTGTTTGAGGATCTAGTTTCTAGCCTAAAGGCGTACCTAAAGACAGACTGCTTGAGCTCTGCTTGGGTCCCTGCTGCTGGATCTGTGAAATGGGGACAGCTTCTTCTGTCATCAGTGGAACTTGCTGTGGATCTGTAAACATCAAATAAATCCCTTGCTCCCATAAACTGTTCATTCCTGAACTGTGGAGCTGAGTACAATAGCATGCTCCACAATTTCAGAATAATTGATGTATTTCCCTATATTAGACCCAACTATAAAACATTACAACCAGAAAAAAAAAAACAAGAGCAAAAAACACCAGTAACAACAGAAAACACACCAACTCCTGGAGACTGAAAAATTCACTATTAAACAATGACTGAGTGTTGAAAAAAATCAGAAAGGAAATCAATAAATTTATAGAACTAAAATGACCATGAAAATACAACATACACAAACTTATGGGACACAGTGAAGGTAGATCTAAGAGAGAAGTTTATAGCACCTACAGTACAAAAATAGAGAGCTCCCAAATAAATACTTAAGGGTCTAGCTGAAGGCACTGGAAAGACAAGAACAGTCCAAGCCCAAAAGTACCAGATAGAAGGAAATTATCAAGATATAAGTAGAAATCAATGAATTGGAAAAAAAAAAACAATTAGAAAAACTGATGAAATCAAGAGCTTGTTCTTTGAAAACATAAACAAGATTGATAAACCAATGGCCAAAATGGTCAAAAGAAAAAAGCAGAAGACTCAAATCAGTAAGATTAGAAATAAAAATGAAGATGCCACAACTGATACCAATGAAATTATAAGAATCATAAAGGCAGACATATTTCAAAAACATGTGTTTTGCAAAATTGGAAAACCTGGAAGAAATGGATGAATTCCTTGACTCATATAACCTTCCAAACCTAAACCCAGAACAGATAGATTATTAGCTAAAAGTAGATTTAAAAAAAAAAAACACTGAAGAAAGTAATTTAAAAGAAAACAAGAAGATGGAAAGATCAATACTACTCATGGTTTGAAAAAATTAATATTATGAAAATGGCCATCCAACCAAAAGAATTATACAAATTCAACACAATCCCAATAAAAATTATAGCAATGTTATTCACAGAGGTAGAAAAAATGGTCTCAAAATTTATATGGAAGAACAGAAGGGCTCAGAGAGCCAAAAATATTCTCAAGGAAAGAAATACCTCTGGAGGTATCACTGTACCTGATTTCAAGATATGCTACAAAGCCATAGTAACAAAAGCAGCATAGTACTGACATAAAAATGAAACATGTAGATCAATGGGATAGAAGAGACAAGAAATTCTGGCAAGGCTGGGGGGTGAAGAGGAATCTTTGTCACTGCTGGTGGGAGTGCAAACTCATACAGTAACTCTGGAAATAGTATGGAAACCCCCTGAAATATATGAAAATACATCTACCATTTGATCCAGATATACTGCTCCTGCACATATATCCGAAGGATTCCATTCTTCACTATAGGTACTTTTTGTTTGTTTGTTTTTTGTTTTGTTCTGTTTTTTGAGGTAGGGTTTCACTCTAGACCAGGCTGACCTGGAATTCACAATGTAGTCTCAGGGTGGCCTCGAACTCATGGAGATCCTCCTACCTCTTCCTCCCAAGGGCTGGGATTAAAGGTGTGTGCCACCATGCCTGGCTCTATTACAGATACTTTTTAGCCATGTTTGTTGCTGCTTTGTTCACAATAGTTAGGAACTGGAATCAGTCCAGATGCCCATTAACTGATGAAAGGATCTTGAAAATGTGGTACATATATACAATGGAATTCTGCTCAGTGGTAAGGAAAAATGAAATAATGAAATTTGCAGGAAAATGGATGGATTCAGAAAAAAAAATGATTTTAAGTGAAGTCACACATGCATAGAAAGATGAACACTCCATTTACTCTCTCATTTGGGATTCCTAACTGGGATCAATTAGAGATGAGTGCAAGCAGTCATAAGAATCAGGAAAATGGGCATAAAACTAGAATGAGACAAGAAGAGAGAAGAAATATGGACAGAGGAAAGGAGAAGTTACTTGACAAATTAGGGGAGGTATAGAATATAGGGGTTGGAAGAGTTGGGAGAAGGGAGGGTAAGAGGGAATTATGCAAAAGTTAAAACATGAATCAGTTCCATAGAAACCCTCCTTCAGACCAGCATTCTATAAAAATAACCACCAGTAAAGGGGAAAGCAGAACAGTCTAGCCAGAAGGTTAAAATTAAAAAAAAAAAAAAAAAAAGCTTAACCTTAAAACCATGGACTCTGTCTGGTAAGTCCCAGCCCAGAATTGAGTTTGCCCCCATACTGAGCTGTTGGCCAGGGAGACACATGAGATCTCAAAACAACATAGGTCGTGGCAAAAATGCTTGATTATCTGCTACAGTTAAAAGATAAGACCCTATTGCGAAAGACCTCACCGGCTATAGTCACAGTACCTTAGAATATCATGCTGCAAAAGAAAGAGAAATTAGCTTCCTCCTGGCAAGCCCTTATAATGCTAGACATCCCTATGGGAGCCGTCTGAAGGACAATAGTCACCAACAGCATGAATTAGCAATGTACCCTACAGACTATGACATCAACCAGCCAGACAAAAATACACACTTGTGCAACAATGGCACACAGCCTCTGTGGGTAACCAACTGTTGTCATTGGACATAAGGCTTGCTCAGTGTGAGAGAACTCTTACAGGTACTGGAAACCAAGTTAGAATCCCATGGCCAAGAAGCTCACAGGCTTAAGAGAGAAGCCCCCACTGCTTTCTGGAGAAGACAAATGGGCTTGCACACCAAAAAGTTGCTCAAATAACTTTGCATATCTCCTTTAACCCAAGCTGCTCTCACTCTAAGGTAGAGAATACGTTTTATTTTATTTTATTTATTTATTTATTTATTTATTTTTTATTTTATTTTATTTTTTTGGTTTTTCGAGGTAGGGTCTCACTCTGGTCCAGGCTTACCTGGAATTCACTATGTAGTCTCAGGACAGCCTTGAACTCTCGGGGGTCCTCCTACCTCTGCCTCCCAAGTGCTGGGATTAAAGGCATGTGCCACCACGCCATGCTCGTGAATACGTTTTATTTTATAGGTGGCACAGGAAATGGAGGAGAACCAAGATCCACTAATAAGACAAAAGATGGCCAAGTGCCCCACCTCAGAGGGATTATATACATCAAATTCTCCCTAAATTAATAATGCCTATCCCCCTTAAACTATGGTGACTTCACTCTCCGTTGGAGAATCTGTTCGTTTTCAGAAGGTAATGAGACCCAAGGAGATAAACTACCCCTCGCACTTCAGCCAAACCACAGCTGAAACTACAGAGGAATTAGGGAGACAGCAAGAGCGCTGCTTCCATGGTGAACCTGATAATCAGCACTAGGGTGAAAGAGACAGACCCTGAGGATACTCAATACTTACCAAAGTAGAGATCCAGAGGCTCCTAAGAGCTCATCACTGAAATAGAAATTCAGAAGCTATAGAGAGTTGAACTCTTTATCAGATTTCTAACATGCCCTCAGATGGTCAGGAGACGTTGAAGAAGAAAAGTGGAAAGATTTTAAGAGCCTCTAAGTAGGTAAGACTAGCCTGAGACAGGATCCCCACGCCACCACAGAGACTGATTGAGGCCTTCAGGACACCACAGTGAACACCAATAACCAAGAGAAGAAGGCCCTTGGTAGAATGATGGCTAGAGTATAACCTTTCAAAATAAAAATTCAATTAAAAAAATTTTTGGCTACCTACTTGGTCTTAAGCACTCAGCAGAAAAGCATAGCCCGAAAGTACAGTACATCTTTAAAAGCTTTAGGCAATACAGTCCAGAGAATTTCTCTTCTAACTTCCAAAGGTCAAATGCCAGAGGCAATTGTATAGAGCAGCATGGATTTAAATGTGCTCACAGTGAATCAGAATGGCACTTGTGCCATTATGAAGGTTAAATGTAGTGTAAGTATGCTTGATAACTCTGCTAATGTCTCATCTGCTTTGCAAGATCTACAAAAACAGATTCAGACCACATCGGGCATCATTGTGCATTTGGTGAACAGTTTGGAAGTGGATTTTTGAATCTTTGTGGTGAAAGAGAATTATGCCTTTCATTTCTGATAATAGTAACCTTGCTAAGTTTTGGAACTTGTGTGTTCAGCTGGTGTTTTACTTTATCTGCTGTCATTTATAGGCAGTCTGTACTCAAATGGCCCTGTGACAATCGAACTCTACCTACCTGGGTCCCCTTGATCACTCTCCAAGGCATTAAAGGGGAACATGCTGTTAGAGTTCATTTGCAGTAGAAGGAGGTCCTTGCACACTCATCCTCACTTTCTCTCTGTCCTTTCCAATGGTCTTTTGTTTATTTTTGGTTTTGTCACTACTGCCTAGAATCAGTTGACTATAGATATGTGAATTTATTTCTGGATTCTCTATTCTGTCCCATTGATCTCTTTGTGCTTTTACACCAATATAATGTTGTTTGGTTACCACATTCTATCTTTTGTATGTCTTGAAGTCAGATTTTCTCTTTTGTTCAACATTAGTTTGTTTAATGAATGTCTTTTTGCTTTTCTGTGAATTCTAGAATAGTTTGTAATAGTGTGGAGAATGCAATTAGCTATTTTTATAAACATTGCATTAGATTTGTAGCTCATGTTAGGTAAAATAAACATTTTAACAATAGTAATTCTTCCCAACCATGAACATTGATTATCCTTCTACCTTTTAGTGGAACCACAGAATCTTTTTTACATTTATTAATGATAAACTTTGCTGTATGAACAAATCACATGTTGGTCATATTACCCTTGAATTATCCTCTTATATCCCCTCTCCCCTGCCCCCATTCCATTGAAGACCCTCCTCAGTGGCATTATTGGTATGGCCCTTGGGGTCATGAATGCATCAGTAAGTCTCTGTGAAGGGGTTACAATGCCCCTGGATACTCCTTCCCACCTTGTGGCTCTTACAGTCTTTCTGACTCCTCTCCCACAATGTTCCCTGAGCCTTAGTGCATATAAGTTTATTTTAATGTTGAGCTCTCTGCCCGCTCAGAATTTCTGCCTTAGTAAGTTTTGAGTACCCACAATGCCTATTGCCATTACCCTGGAGCTGGTGTTCAGGCTAACAGTGAGAGCAGCACTCACGTTTAAATCTCAACTTCCTCTTTAATGTCTCCTGGGCCCTGGCAGATATGCTAGAGATGTCTTGTCTCCTGCTAGGCAGTTATCTTTTATTGTCATATTGATGGGTCTTGAGTTTTGCTGCCATCTATTAAAAAAAAAAAAGGATACATGCTCCACCAAGAATGAGAGCAGCATGGATTAAAGGTGAAATGCATGGTGGTTTAAGAGACATTTTGATGGATATAGCCACTTTTCTTGGCCAAAATCCAGTGAGAGGTTCTTTCTGGAGTCTATGACCATCAAACCCATAGGATTCTAACTTTGTTCTCTCAGTGCCAGTTATAAGTTCTCTCCCACTGAGGGGGCCTCATATCCAATCAGAGAGCTGTTGATTACCTACATAGGCTATGTGCCACTATTGCACAGGTGTGTGCATTTTGTCCAAGCAACAGAATCTTTGCTCGCTCTGCTGGTGACAGGCACCCCAAGCTAGACATAAGACTGAGGAGTGCCAGTAACCACAAGAGTAACTGCTTTCAGACTTATGAATCCATATAGGACCAGCCAAACCCCTAGTTTCAGAGAAAACATTCCATTATCATGTAATCTGATGACAGGCACTCCATTTCCCTCTATGTCATAAAATAGTCCAATGCTCTAGGCAGGCTTCAGCCAGAGTCATTCTGTTGTGCCAAGTTTAATTCACAAGGCAGCTGTCTGCTGTGTCATGCAGTGGGCTATCTATATATTCCCAAATGTGGAAATATGCAGGGGCTTTTGACCTTTACAATAGTCCAAATTCAGACAAGATGGCTCCTGACAACAGCACCCTGGGGCTCCCTGGGAGACAATGTGAAATCCTTTGCCAAAGTCAGCTACTGTATAGATTTCAAAGTTCATGCATAGTTAGTCTACATGCCTATAAGCATTATGTAACCTTCCAAAAGTCAAGATTTCCAGAATCTACATAGAACTTTCTGGAAGTGTCCGTCACACTCATCCCTCAAAGGGAGAGACTGTCTTCCAGCTTTGGAAGCAGGACAGTGGGGGCTGGAATATTTTATTTTATTTGTATTATATATGCATACCTATTAATATATATCCCAGGTCTTTGGATCTTAGAGTCCCCTTTTGCTCCTATCAATTTCTAGTATTCCTCCACAATCACCCCCCTCATCACCCAGCTAAGAAAATCCCCACACCAGAGTGGAATACTGTCCATTGAATTTTTAGCCCTTTAGCCTCCCAAAACAATGCAGGCTGTTTCCAGTGCTGTTGGTTACCTATCAGAACTAGGTGGTAGGAGCCTTCTTGTGACTGGGAAGATCATAGGTCTTAGGAGATAAGTTACTACTGTTGTATGGCTAAATGGATCTTTTTTTGTACCCATAAAATTACCTTTTAGGTATTTATACTCTCACATTTGGTCAGAGAAGCTTCTTTTTGCAGTTTGTGATAACCACTGGAGAGACTTAACATTTGTCAAAATGCTGAGAATAAGTGAAAGTTGGGTGCCCAGTGCAAGGAAGTGAAGGTTGAAAGAATGCAAGAGTCACAGGATGATGACCAGTGCTTCCAGACATGAAGAGGCCACTGTATTCATGACCTCACACTGACTGCACAAGACCTTCACAGTAATGTGTGTCCATCAACATTCTTTCATGGATGGTAGAGGAGGGGGAAAATCATACAAGTAGAATACAGGCAAACTGGAAAGAAGGTATTTAGCAGAAGAGGATCAGAGAGAGGGGACAAAATAAGGTAGTGAAGGCATCATGATCAAAATACATTATATACGTGTATGAAAATTACCAATTAAGAGGTTTTTAAACAATCGCAGCTGAACGTCTGCTGCATTGGTTCTTCATGTGCAAGAGCCCAAGTGAGGGCTGAGTGCCTCTATTCTGCCAATTTGCTTGTAGTAGACTTCTAATTCAAAAGTATGCAAGCCAGAGAAAAATAGTAAGTTGCTATGAAAATGATGAGAAGGCAAAAGTCATACTTACTATAAATGCTAACGTTCAAAGGCGGGATTCAAGTTAATATGGACTCTGACAGCTATGACAGACAGTAAATAAGATCTGGATAGAAATTCTTAGAGGCACATGGGTAGAAATATTCACTGGGTTCAGGCTTCATGGGGTCTTATTTCCTGACTAGTATCTCATATAGCTCTTATAAGGATAATTGATTTTGTGATAAAAATAAGTCAAACTTATTTATAATTGTTTAAACATAAACTAAAAGATGACTTCTCAGGGCTGGAGAAATGGCTTAGCAGTTAAAGTGCTTGCCTGTGAAGTCTAAGGACCCCAGTTTGAGGCTAGATTCCCCAGCACCCATGTAAGCCAGATGCACAAGGGGGCGCATGCATCTGGAGTTCGTTTGCAAAGGCTAGAGGTCTTGGAGGACCCATTCTCTCTCTCCCTCTCCCTCTCCCTCTCCCTCTCCCTCTCCCTCTCTCTGTCTGTCACTCACAAATAAATAAAAATAAAAATTCTGCATATCTCTGTGTCTAGAAGTTTTATGCACCTGATAGTGACAGTGTGTGAAGTTAAGCCAACATATACCGGAGTTAACAAAGTGTAGTTTTCACAAATGGGATGGGAGTCTTTTGTTTGCGTAATATTGAGGGTTTTTCGGTGTAGAGTTCCTACTCTCCACCACCAGGTTCCTCATGGCTTGTTCACTTCCATAAACACATGTTGAGAAAACAGACAAATAGGAAACAGGCTAAAGGCAGAGGACATATCCTATATGCATCTGGCGTTAGACCTTCTCCCCCAAAGGCACTGACCTCTGAGTGGCTTTGACAGGGAAGGTCATCCCTTCTACATAACCCTACTACTGGCATTTCCCTTGACCTCATTTAAAAGCTCCATGGCCAGAAGCAGCGCCCCATCCTCTAGTTACTGCCAGTTTACTCGCCATCACTATATTTAGGAAATAGTTTCCTCAATTTTGTATTTAAATTTATCCATATTTATCAGATGATATACAAACTCCTAGACGCTTTGCCTTGTGGAGCCAGTTGCAGTCAGGTTCACATTGCAGGTAGAAATCACCCAATTCAGAGCAGCTTGTGAGGAAAAAAGAGGTTTATTTTCACTTAGAGGCTCGAGTAGGAAGCTCCATGATGGCAGGGAAAACGATGGCATGAGCAGAGGGTGGACATCACCCCCAATGAACATCAGGTGGACAATAGCAACAGGAGAGTGAGCCAAACACCAGCAAGGGAAAACCAGCTATAAAACCCCCAATAGTACACTCCCAATAATACACTCCCTCCAGGAGGTTTAATTTCCAATTGCCATCAGCTGGGGAGACTAGCGTTCAGAATACCTAAGTTTGTGGGGGACAACTGAAGCAAACCACCACAGATACTGCAGTATATAAGACCTGATATTGCAGTGCTTGTTTTCCAGGTGACTGGCAAATATTCTTTGATATTCTCTCTGGTATACTGTGAACTCAGATGGTTAAACTAGGCAGTAAGGACTGACTTATACAGTTGGAAGAGAATCAAATGAGAAGAAAATAGGCTCAGCTCATTTCTTTATGAAGCCTATGTGTGATGTGGATTCCTTTTATGCATATGTATGTGTGATGTGTGTGTGGGGATATGCATGTGTGGATACATATTCATGTGCGTAAGCATGAAAGTCGGAGGTTGATAGTGGATACCTTCCTCAATGGCTCTCCACCTTACTCTTGAGACAAGGTCTCTCACTGAACCTAGAACTCACCAATTCAACTATACTAGGTAGCTAATGAGCCCTATGGGTTCCATGTCTCTAAGCCCTCTCTAGGGTTTGGATTGTAGGAACAGGGCACCACAGCCAGCATGGTATATGGGTGCCTGGGATCTGAACTCAGGTTTTCATACTTGCACAAGCAAGCACTTTACCCACAGAGCCGTCGCCTGGCCTGGATTTTTATGCATATGAGAGAAGGTTGAAATCTTGGGTGCAGGTCTTGTTGATTGCTTCAAAGTGATTCCAGATTTGAATTTCAGGAATTCAAGATTAGCCATGAGCATCAGCATTTGTCATTGGTATGGGATTTCAAAGCACACCCTAGGTCATGTGCTGCACATTGCACCTTCGTAACTTTCATAGACCCTTCTGTCCATTTTACTTAATAAAGTCTTATCACCTCTTTACACCTGTTTGCACATTGATATTCTTGGCTCCTTAGTAGTTGTTTTTATCACCAGTCAGATTAAGAATTGAAGAAAATTGAGAAAGCTGGAAGAAGCCATTCTACATCTAGTTCAATGGGAGAAAGAGATACCACCAGTGAAGATACTCAACAGTGGACACTGCAAGCCTTATAATTGGGCAGCCAGGCCAAATGAGCCAACGGGTGCAATAGTGGCACGTCTGTCATGGTGGAAACCAACTGCCCTCCAATTGGACTGGAGACCAGCTCCATGAGGGGGAATACATCCCTGATACTGAAAACTTAAAACAGGGGTAGTCATGAGCCCTAGGGGTGTAACATCTGCTGATGTCTGGAAAAAAGTATATACTATGCTTATCAAACTGCCCAGTAAGCACTTTTCTTAATATTTATACCCTTATATTAATGCTACTCTCACTTTGGGTAGAGAATCTTCTCTTTTCGGATGGCAGTGACCTTGGGATGACTCAGAAGGTATCATAGTCCTGGAAAGAAGTGACTGGAGTACTGAGTAACATCTCGATCACACCTTCCAAGGCTCAGGGTCTAATGCGGAAGAGGTGGCAGAAAGAATGTAAGAGCCAAAGGAAGGGTAGGACTCCTTACAACGTCCTCCCTCCAGACATAAAATGGCCTGGATATCCATGACCTCATAGTGCCTGACACTACCTACACAAGACCATCATAAGAGGAGGAAAAGATCATGACATCATAATGAAAGAGAGACTGATTGAGATGGGGAGGGGATATGATGGAGAATGGAATTTCAAAGGGGAAAGTGGGGGGAGGGAGGGTGGGAGGGTAGTACCATGGGATATTTTTTATAATCATGGAAAATGTTAATAAAAATTGAGAAAAGGAAAAAAAAAGAATTGAAGAAAATTTATGTAAAAATCCAATAAATAGTTACTTTGCTACTTTTGCCAAAACCCAAATCTATCTTCTTTCTAGTCCCTCCTCAGAGGTATAAAATGTCTGTCTTCTATATCAAGTTTTCTAATATGGTTGTTTATTTATTTATTTATTTATCTGAGTACAGAGAGAGGTGGGAATGGGTGTACCAGGACCTCTTACCAATGCAAATGAACTCCAGACAACATGTGCTGCTTTGTGCATCTGGCTTTCTGTGGGTGCTGAGAAACTGAACCCAGGCTGAGAGGCTTGTGAACAAGTGTCTTTAACCACTGAGAAATCTCCCCAGCCCCATATCAAATTCAAAGTCATCTTGGATGCATTCTAAACACTTACTGCTCAAAGCACACCAACTGGCCTGAGGTATTTGTGTCACCTGGGAGCCTATTATAAAAGCAACACTTGAGGCTGGGGAGATGCCTCCACAGGTAAGACAGCTTGCTGTGCAAGACATGAGAACCTGAGTTCAATACACAGCACCGGTGTGAAAATCTGGCCCCATAAGACCCTACTGCCGAAGACACCATATGCTGTCAGTACGGAACATGGAGAGACCTGGTGGGAATCTGGAAGAGAGTCAGTCCCCACACAGTTAGCTCGTCTCATGCTAGAAGGTGCTACATGAGCTACTGGGGTAAAATGGGCAACATCTGTCCTAGAAACTCATGGTCTAAACTACTCAGCAGCAAACGACCTGAAATGATGCTCACCCAAGTGCAACAGTGGCACAGCTAAGGTGGGTAACCAACTGCTCTTAGACTGGCTAGCAAATCCACTCAGTGGAACAGAACCCATAGCTGGAACTGGGAAACAAGTCAGAATTATATCCAAAAAATGAGTTTGCTCTCCAATATCAAGTTCCCACCAATGTTGGGCTACAAAAGGGCCTACACCTATTAAATTCTCCCTAAACTAATAATGGTTATCCCATTTATCCAGTGCTGACTTCACTCTCCATTGGAGAATCTGTTCCTCTTTTTCAGATGTATGCAGAACCTGGGGAGAGAATCAGCCCATCACATCTAACCAGAGCCCCAGCTGAAACCATAGAGGAATTGAGGAAATGAGCAAGAAGGCTGCTTTCTTAGTGAACTGGGTATCAGCACAAGGGTGAAGGAGATAGACACAGAGAACACTCAACTCCTACCAAACCAGATATCCAGAGACATGGAGGCTCCCAAGACCTCATCACTGAAGTAGACCTAAAATGAATCCAACATGGCTCAGGGAAATTCATGGAAGAGGGGGCTGAAAAATTGTTAGAGCCACAAGTTGGGTCATTATGCACAGAAACATTGCCTCTTCCCCATAACTGATGGCTACCCCCATAATGCACGACCTGCAATCCACAAGGGGATAACTGGCATCTGAATTGTGGAGGGTCCCTTCAGAGGGGGGAGGACAGGGATGAGGATAAGGATGGTACCAACATGTACTGTTTACACACTGATTACGTACATAATTAATAAAGAAAAATGGTATAAAAACTCTGGCCCAAGCACTGAGGGAGGTGGAGACAGGAGGATAGCTGGGCTTGTTAGACAGCTAGTCTAACTGAAAAAGGGTAAACTCAGGTTTCGTGAGAGACCCTGACTCAGGGAAATAAGACAGAAGGATGATATAGAAGTACATGTGACATCTTGCTCAAGGTCATATGCATCTGCATACACACAACTGAAATGCATACATATTGCACATACTATACACAAATGAAGGCAGAGGAGGAATAAAGAGAAAAAGAAGAGAAGGTTAGAAAGAAAGGAAGGAAAACAGAGAGGGAAGGAGGGAGGGGGAGGGGATTCTAAGAAGCCAGACTAGCCATGTGATTGATAGGCCTGCCATATCACAAAGACACTGAGCTCCACTAGTGGCCCTTGGCATCACTTTGCCTCAGGTGCCCACAAATACCAGCAAACTCATCTTCACTACTTCCCATTCTGTACTTTCCCAGACCATCTGGCATTGGAGGATGAATATATCCATGCCCCTTTCTATGACTGTCCAGATTTTGCTAGATCCTTAAAGTCCTTCTTTAGATAAACTACTTTTTGGTGTTGTGCTTTGTTTCCTTTTGGTACTAAGGATAGAACCCAAGGCCTTGTGAATGCTAGGCAAGCAATTGACCGCCAAACTGACTCCAGCCAGCATAGCATTTGTTAAATGAAGAGTCTCACTGACATCCTTCTGCCTGACTGCAACAGTCATTGTCTTGGGAAAGCACGTCTGAGCACTTAATTTTATTCATATTATTACAGACTGCTGTCTTTTACTTCACATCTAGTAGTTTCATGGAAAAGTGAAGTTCGCATACAAAGACCATAGGGACCATGTCATACTGCCTCTACTTGGGATTACTCCCACATTCAGGGCTTAACCAAAGTACTGTTGGATTAAACTAACTTCCTAAGAAAATGAATAACAATCAAAATGTAAGATATGAATAATTATAGTATGTTTAGAGCATTATGATTTTGCTAATAGCACAAATTAGTAACTTACAAATCATTCTTACAACTGGATACTTAAGATGCATAGGGATATAAGGATACAATTAAGATTGTTTGAATTATTTATGCCAAATAAAGGAATAATCAAACTATCAACTTAGTAAATTCATATTTAGTATTGATACAAATACAGTGAATTTCTAGAAACTTGAAATGTAACAGTGAATAAACAGAACACAATATCTGCTCTTATGAATCTTAGATTTCAGCCCTTTGTGTTTGAAAATGGATCTTATATCTAACTGTATATTTAATGAAAATATAGTTTCAGAATATTGTTCACATTAAAATTTTTTGTTACTAGGGATATATTACAATTGAATATGTTTCCTAAGAGGAAAGATTTGAGTATAAAAATAGAAGACATTATAAATTATATATTATCTTACCTTCATTCTTAATATAATGTTTACATGAATAAAAAATCATCATTAATTTTTAGTGGTACAGGATGCTTCCTTCATCAAGAGAAATGCAAAGTGATTTTTAACCTCAAATTTTTTTTCTTGTTTTGTTTGACTTGAATTCTTTCAAGGAGCATATGTAATGTATATGCATAAGCCTATGTCTCTGTATATATGTATATATATCAGTATGTATATGTGTGGGTATGCTTGTGTGTATATGTGGGTATACTGGTATATATGTGGGTATGCACAGATATGTTTATATGTGTGGGGTATGACACCTGAATAAACGTGTGCATATACCCACTCCCCAAATATGCTCAGTTAACAGATCTACTTCTCTTGTTTTGTCTGTATATACATATGTGCCATGTGTTCATCTATGTATGTTTGTTCAGAAACACACAAGTGCGTGTGTGTGCATGCATGGACAGTCAATAGGTTGTCATTGCTTATCTTCCTCAATTGCTTTTCAAATTATTCTTTGAGATAGTCTCTTACTGAACCTACAGCTCACGGACTCACATAGACTATGTATCCAGCAAGCTCCAGGGATTCTGCCTCTGCATCCCCAGTGCAGGAGTTACAGGTGTGTGCTACCCCAGGTTTCATGGTATGTGGGTGCTGGGGAGGGAGTTGAACTCAAGTCCTCAGGTTTGCACAGCATGCACTTTAAGTCAGTCATCCTACCAGCCCTCCATGTATTTCATTTTGTGTGGATATTTCTATTGGGAATTGTTATATATGAACATATTGGAATTTGGTCATATCCACACCTGTTTTTACTCTGATGTCCCCTCTCCCTGGTCCCCATTTCACTGAGGGCCTCATCAGTGGGGTTATTGGTAAATCACTATGGGGCAGCAGAAATAATGCCTGAGTACATCTTCACATTCTGGTTCTTACATTCTTTCCGCCCTGTCTTCTGCAATGTTCCCTGAGGCTTGGAGAGCATATTTTAAGTCTTTTTTAGTATGGAGCTCTTGGCCACCTCTAATTTTCGATTTTGATGAGTGTTTTTCACCTCCATGTCCATGACCATCACCCTGGAGGAAGTTCTCAGGCTAGCACTTGCATATAAGCCAACACTTCCTCTGTAATGTCTCCTGGCCCTGGCAGCTGTGACAGAGGTGACTCACCTCATGCGAGGCAGTTAGCTTTCTTTCTTTGTTAATCTAATGGGGTTTGGGTCCCTTAAGTATTTGCCCCCCATTTGTTAAAATTAGATTCCTTTTTTTGTTTATTTGTTTTTCGAGGTAGGGTCTCACTCTAGCCCAGGCTGACCTGGAATTCACTATGGAGTCTCAGGGTGGCCTCGAACTCATGGCAAATCTCTTATCTCTGCCTGCTGAGTGCTGGAATTAAAGGCATGCACCATCACGCCCAGCTTAAAATTAGATTCTGTAGCCAAGAGTAAGAATAGCATGGGTCATAGGGAATAAACATAAACATTTAGAGAAATTTTTAACAAAGATAACCCTCCTTTTAGCAAAAGAACAGTGGAAATTTCTCTGTAATCTCTATGAGCCTCTCTATATAATTTTCTGACTTGGTTCCCAATGACAGGAATTAATTCCCTCCCACTGAACAGGCTTCATGTTCAATCACAGAGCACTTGATTACCACCATAACTTATGTGCCACTATTGCCCAGTATATACATCTTGCCCAGATGGTTGATTTTATAGATTGCAGTATCTAATACTTGTTTATGTTGTTGGTGACATTTATCCCCCAGCACTATGAGGGATAGCCAGCAGGAAATTGACTTCCATCCTAGTTTCAGAATGATCTCTCAATGTCCTGTGACCACAGCCTGTGGAGTCTTCTTTCAGTAATAACATCTTAGTATTTATTTCCAGTGGGTAACAAAGTGCTTTCACAATGGTCTGACTTGTTTTGGGGGCCTCATGGGCCTCCCTGACCAACAACTCACTGTGGAGGGTAACAACACCATTCTAGCATTAGAATTTACCAACAACTGCTTATGATTTTAGGGTAAAGCTTTTCCCACCTTCACAGGGTGTTTCTACCCAAACTATCCCTCTCTCAGCACACACACACACACACACACAGAGAGAGAGAGAGAGAGAGAGAGAGAGATGCTTTACTATCACATACAAACAAATCAGACTGTTCCATATTAGAATCCGCATATGAGAGAGATCCTGCAGTATTTGTCTTTCTGAGCCTGGGTCACCATATATAGTATAATTTTTTTTTCTCCAGAGCCATTCATTTGCAAATGTCATAATTTCATTTTCCCTTAACATTTAACAAAACTTCCTTATGTATATGTGCCACAGCTTCATTATCCACATATACATCAGTTGATGGATATCTTAGCTGATTCCATTTCCTGGCTATTGTGAATAGAGGGGTGATAAACATGGCTGAGCAAGTGTCTCTAAAGTAAACAGTGGAGTCTTCAGGGGATGTGCCCAGGAGTGGTATAACTGGGACTAATGGTAGATCTATGTTTAGATGTTCTTGAATTTCCATGCTGATTTCCATAATGACTATACAAGTTTATACTCCCACCAACAGTAGATAAGGGGTCATCTTTCCCCATGCTCTCACCACACTTGTTTTCATTTGATTTTTGATGGTAGCCATTCTGATTAGAATGAGATATAATCTGAAATCAGTTCTAACTTGCATTTCCATGATGGCTAAAGATGTTGGACATCTTTCAGATGTTTACCAGCCATTTGTATTTCTTTCCTTGAGAACTCTCTGTTTAGTTCCCTACCCTATTTTATGAGTGATTGACTTTTTATTGCTTAGTGTTTTTTTTTTAATTCCTTATATATGCTAGATTTAAACCTCTGTCAATTGCATAGCACCAAATATTTTCTCCCATTAAGTAGCTTGTTTATTGATGCTGCTGGTGGCTTGCTTAGCTGTACAATAGCTTTTAAGTTTCATGAAATCCTATTGTTTGAGTGTTTGTCTTGTTCCCTGGACTACTGGGATCTTATTTAGAAACTCTTTTCCTATATCTTACTTTGGAATGTTCTTTGTACTTTTTCCTCTAGTTGTTTCACAGTTTCAACTCTTGAGATCTTTGATCCATTTGGAGTTGATTTTTGTGCAAGATAATGTTGATTTTCTAAGTGTAGTTATCTAGTTTCTCCAGCAGCATTTGTTGAAAATGCTATCTTTTCTCCTGTGTGTGTGTGTGTGTGTGTGTACATGCCTTAGAATACCACTAACCAAGGAAATGAAAGACCTGTATAATGAAAACATAAAAACTCTGAAGAAAGAAATTGAGGGGGATATAAGGACCCAGAAAGATATCCCATACTCATGGATTAGAAGAATTAATATTATGAAAATGGCCATCCTACAAAAAAATATTATATACATTCAATGCAATTCCAATAATAATCCCAGTAACAGAGATAGAAAAAAATAGTATCAAAATTAATATGGAAGAACAGGAAGCCTTGGAAAACCAAAAATATCTTCAACAAAAGAAACATGTCTGGAGTTATCACCATACCTGATTTCAGGATATACTACAAAACCGCAATAACTAAAACAGCATGGCACTGGCACATAAACAGACCTACAGATAAGTAGAATAGAACAGGAAGAATAAAATAGAGCTCTTACTCGCTGCTGGTAAGAAGACAAACTTGGATAGCAACTATGGAAATTAGTATGGAGACTCCTGAAAAAGTTGACAATAGAGTTACCACTTGATACAGCAATACCACTTCTGGACATATACCTTAAAGACTTCACTCTTTACTTCACAGATACTTATTCAGCCATGTTTATCATTGCTCTAGTCACAATAGTTAAGAACTGAAATCAGCCCAGATGCCCATCAAGTGTTAAGTGGATAATGTAGATGTAGTACCTAGTACATGTGCACAATGAAATTCTACTCATTAGTAAGGAAAAATAAAACAATAAAATTTACCAGTAAATTGATGGAATTGGAAAAAAAATAATTCTAAGAGAGGTTAAAAAAAAAAGGCACAGAAAACCAAACACTGAATGTTCTCTCTCATCTGTGGTTCCTAACTGAGATCAATTAAAGATGAGTGAAAACAGTAGTCATCACCAGAAATATGGGCATAAAGCTAGGATGAGACCAAAGGAGAGAAGAATGAGGGACATAGGAGGAGTTACCCAATAAATAAGGGGGGACAGAATATTGGGCTGTGGGGGCCTTGGAGGAATAGGGGGAAGGGAGGAAAGGAGGGAATTACACAAAAGTTAACCCAACTTGAATCAGTCCCACAGAATTCTTACTAGCCATCTACAAGTTATAATCAACAATAAAGGGGGAGGGAGAAAATCTGGAGAGAAGTTGGGAAAAGCTTAACCATCATAAAAACCACAGACTCTGGCCTGTAACTCCAAGGTCCAGAGTTGGGTTCTCCCCCACAGTGATCTGCTGTCCAGGGAGACCCCATGAGATCCCTAAAACAATGCAAGCCATTGCCAAAACGCATGATTTTCTGATAGAGCTACAAGGTAAGACCTTTTTGCAGAAGTCACCAAACACTACATTCACAGGTCATCAGAATCCCATGCTGGAACTGAAAGGGAAACCATCTCCCTCCTGGATAGCCCCCATATTGTTGGAAAGCACTAAAGGAGTTGCTTGAAGAAAACAGTCACCAACAGCACGAATAAGCAGAGGATCCTGCAGACTACAAAATCAACCATCCAGACAAGTAGTACACACTTGGGCAAGAGTGGCACACAGCCTCTGTGGGTAACCACCAGTTGTCTGATTGGGCATGAGGCCCACTCAATGGGAGAGAACTCATACCTGGTCCTGGAAAACAAGTCATAGTCAGAAAACTCATGCTTCAGAGAGAGGCCTCCACTGCCTCTGGAGAAGAAGAGTGAGCTTGCACACCAAAAAACCTCTCAAGTAACTATCCATAATCCCTTTAGTCCAAGCTGTTCTCACTCTTTGTTGGAGAATCTGCTTTATTTTACAGACGGCAGAGAAAATGGAGCAGAGTCGAGATCTATTGATAAGAAGATAACTGACTGCCTACCACGAGGCTTGCCACCCTTCCACATCTGCCAGGGGCCAGGAGAACTTGCAATGGAAGTAGTGCCATGAACAGTGTCCTTACCTTTAACCTGACAATCATCTCCAGGGTATTGGTGGCAGACACAGTGATCAATCACAACCTATCGAAGCAGAAATCAAGAGGCTACAAAGAACTCAACACTAAATCAGACTGCCAACAGGCCTGCCATAGCTCAAGGATCACCATGGAAGAGGGGGAAGAAAGATTGTAACAGCCACAGAGTTGGTGGACACACTCAAAGGCATGGTCACCCCACTATCCCACTGGGACTGACTAAGGCCTTCATGACCCCACAAAAAATCCTATACTCCCACAGAGGAGAGACATAGGAACAGGGGAGAGGGAAATAGAAGGGTATAATCTGTTAAAAAATAAACAAGTTTTAAAAAGAAAAATGAAAGTGCTACAGGTAAGGGCTTCAATAGCATAGGAAATAATACCAAGAACTGAAAAATAGGATTCCATGAAATTAAAAGGTTACTGTACATACTAGAGAGCAACTACCAGAGTAAAGTCAGGCTACAGAATATATATAATAAATCATACAGGAGTTAATGACTATAAAATACAAAGAACTACAAAACTTAAATGCCAAAATAATTAGTAAATGGGCCAATAAACTGAATATGCACTTATCAAAATAAATGCAAAGATCCTATAAATATTTTTAAAGTGGTCAATATCCTTATCCATCAAGAAAATGCACATTAAACTTGCTTTGAGATTCCATCTTACCCCTGTCAGAATGGCAGTCATAAGAATCAGCAAATGACAACGAACACTGGCTAGGATATAGAGAAAAAGAAACTCTAGTTCACTGTTGACTGGAATGTAAGCTTGTTTAGCCAGTATAAAATCAGTAAGGTAAGTTTCTCAAAAAGTTAAAAGTAGGACTATCATATGACCCAAACAGACCACTCTTCAGTCTATATCTAAGGGAATTTAAGGGATGCCTGCACATCCGCATTTCTTGTTGCATGTTCACAACAGCCAGTAAATGGAGCCAGCCTGGATTTCTGTCAACAATAGATAAAGGAAAAGTAGTACATTTACACAGAACAATTTTATTCAGTGAAAGGAAAATTAACTTATGACAATAGCAACTCACCATGTTTTATGAAATAAGCTTAACAAATATTGTATGTCTCTTCTCATATGTGGACTATAGATTTACATTTGTGTGGGCATGTGCATGTGCCTGTGTATGTGCACATGTGTGTGCATGGGTGCCTGTATGTGTGATGAAACTAAGGTAGAGAAATGGATTTTAAAGGAGGAGATGGAGAGAGGATAATGAAATATAACATGAAAGTAAAAGGGAGACCACAAAGAAAGGAAAGGAGGATCAGGGGAGGAAGGGAGTAAATATGAGCAAAGTATGTTGATATATTTGTAAGAAAATATTGTAAGGAAACCCTTTACTTTGTATGCTAAGCTTGCATATTTGATATAAAACAGAAAATTTGGGGGCTGGGAAATAAGCTTAATGGGTAAAATTGCCTGCTGTGTGTGGTAGTTTGAATATTATGTTCCCCAATAGACTCATTTGTTTTATTAAAACTTAGATTTCTGGGACTGAAGAGATGACTTAGCAGTAAGGCGCTTGCCTGTGAAGCCTTAAGGACTCAGTTTCGACTCCCCAAAACCTTTGTAAGCCAGATGCACATCATGGTGCATGCATCTGTAGTTCATCCCAGCAGCATGAAGCTGACTACAACACTATACATACATGATGACCTAAGTTCAGAGCCTCAAAGCCCACCTGAAGCAAGATGTGGTAGCAAGCATCTGTAATTCTAATATACTATCTATGAGATGGGACATGGAAACAGGAGAATCCCCAGAAACTCGCAGGCCATGTAGACTGGCACACACAGAGGTAAACAAAGAGAGATCCTGCCTCAAACAAGGTGGCAGGGGAGGAACAACAAACAAGATTGACCTCTGTCTTCCACACTTACGCTATGACACACACAGGACCACAAGCTTATACATGAACTTAATATAATATAATATCAAATACTTTAAAAAGAAAACTTGAACTAATATACTGTCAGGTAGTCTGCCTCAATTTTTGGTAGTGTTGGGGATCAAAACCAGGGCATGCTAGGCAGGGGTTCTAAAGTGTTCTAACCACCAAGATTCAACCTCAGCTCTCTTTCTCTATTTTTACCCATTCTGTTTTGGAGCAAGTAGTTACACACACACATACACACACACACACACACACACACACACACACACACGATCATCTATTTCCTTTCTCTCTCTCTCTCTCCATATATATATACATATATATTGGTTTTTAGAGTAGGGTCTCCCTCTAGCCCAGGCTGATCTGGAATTCACTATGGAGTCTCAAGGTGACCTTGAACTCATGGCAATCCTCCTACCTCTGCCTCCCGAGTGCTGGGATTAAAGGCATGTGCCACCACTCCTAGTTCTATATATATATTTTCAACTTTGTTGTATTTCCAAATTCTACCTAATATTAATATTTTCTACTGTTTGATTTTTCATTCTTTTATTCCTTCAAGGATTATATTTTTAATTCTAGAATTTTCTCTTGAATTGTTTATTTTTAATTTCAGTTTGACCTGGCAAGATGTCTCAGTGGTTAAAGATGCTTCCCTGTAAAGTCTTCTGGCCTAAATTCAATTGCTCAACATGCATATAAAGCCAAATGCATAAAGTGGCACATGTTTCTGATGTTCATATGCAATGGAAAAAGACTGTCATGTGTGTGCATGCATGTGTACACACACACACAAATAAGTATTCATTTTTATTTTCTAAAATTCTAGTTTTCTGTTAAATATTCACTTATTTTATAGTATAATTTTTAGTGACAATTTTCATAGATGTACATAATGTGTTTTGATGAGAATCACCTCCAATTATTTTCTTTATCTCTCCTCCCCCATATCCCTTCCATATAATCCCTCTGTTTTCAACTATTTCTTCTAGTTTGATGTTTTTTTTTTCATTCCTCCATCAATTATGACAATATGTTGATATACCCAGTATTGAACAGGTAATAACAGTGGTGTGAAGCCATGAATATAATGGCCACTTCAAGTCCAAAGAAAGAATTCCAGAACATTCTGCCCATACACTTTGGCTCTCACATTTTTTCCTGACACCTCTTCTATAGTATTTCCTTGATAGGTGTGATAAATATGTCTTATTTGTTGTTTAGCTCTTACCTGCCACTTCTCAGTTTGATGCATCTCTGGTCTTCCCAGTAGTTACTTTCAGCGAAAGAAAGAAAGAAAGAAAGAAAGAAAGAAAGAAAGAAAGAAAGAAAGAAAGAAAGAAAGAAAGA
Organism: Dipus sagitta; assembly: GCA_036346955.1. Lineage (NCBI taxonomy): Eukaryota > Metazoa > Chordata > Mammalia > Rodentia > Dipodidae > Dipus > Dipus sagitta. The sequence continues at coordinate 101,991,255 of CM070779.1, forward strand.
AAGAAAGAAAGAAAGAAAGAGGAGGGAGGGAGGGAGGGAGGGAGGGAAGGAAGGAAGGAAGGAAGGAAGGAAGGAAGGAAGGAAGGAAGGAGGGAGGGAAGGGAAGAAAAAAATCAAATCAGCTTCTCTCATGGACTTGGAAGATGGTTCAGCAGTTAACAGGTACTTGCTTGAAGAGTCTTCAGGCCAAGGCTTGATTCCTCAGTATCCACATAAAACTAAACACACAAAGTGCTACATGTGCCTGGAGTCAGTTTGCAGTGGTAGGAGGCCCTGGAACATCACTCTCTCTCTCTCTCTGTCTCTCTCTCTCTCTCTCTTAAATAAATATTTTTTTTTTATGAAAAGAAGATTCTCTGAACAAAAGTAAGAACAACACTAATCTATGGACATAAGCATAAATATTTAGAAGGCAATCTGATAAACACAACACATCCCTTTAGCACAACAACAGTGATAGCTCCCTCCTAGGGCATCTGATCTACTCAAACATCAGCCTTTGACTGGGTTCAGTATCTGTCATGGATTCCCTCTTGTGCAGTTGGCCTCAGATACAATGAGATAGCAGTTGGTTACCCTCATAACAGTCATGCCAGTATTGCACCAGTGGGTATATCTTGCCTGGTCAGTCCATTGTATACCTCTCTCAGGTTGCACTGCTGGCTAAGATTGCTGATAGATAATTCTCCCCAGCAACCTGCAAAGCACTTTTCAGCACTATAACAACTAGCCAACAGGGAGGGGACTTCCAGTTCTATTCCAGCTCTGTTTCTTAGTCTCCTGCAACCAATACATGTGGTGTTTTCAACAGTAGAGTCTTATTGTCTAGCTATGGTGGGCAACCAATTGAGATTACAATGGCCTCTATTGTTTGAGGGCCTCTCTGATTAATGACTACATCCTGGAAGTGGGATTTTGCTACAACAAGCTATGGCTTCTGAGCAAAGAATTCTCTGCCCTTCTGAGACAGAGGGCATTTTTCCCAAATTCTATTTTTCTCTTTATTTTAAGTTATATTTGAAATTGTTTAATAAAAAGTGGGTTTTCATATGGCTTACTCATATTATGATAACTTTTGGTTAACCCGACCCCTGCCCCTCCTCTTTTTTTATGCCCCTCTCCTGATACCTATTTAGACCTTCTCACCCTCAGTAGTCTATCCTCTTCTTAGATGTCTACTATCCCCTCCCATTAAGCTCCCTCTCTGTCTCTCTTTGTACTCCCTTATGGCCCCCTTCTAACTTTCTGGCCTCTACTTTTAACTGTTACTCCAACTGACATACAAATCTAAAAATTCAGTGCTAGGATCTTCATATGAGAACATGCACTGTCTGTCATTCGGAACCAGGCTTACCTCACTTACTTTAATAATATTCAGAGCCATTCATATTTAAGTTTTTTTAAACAAGACATTGAAACTTTATTGATATTTCTTCACTTGTCTCCAAAATGCACTTTTGTCTGGATTTCCAATTTTTGTTAGAGCTGTTATGATGCTTTGCTTTACCCAAACCAGACAAAACAAAGTGGTGCTTGACCATTGTCTCCTCTCCTCTACTAGAGAAGCATTTATACTGATTTGCATAGTAAATACAGCAGTTTAAATAGTGGGGAAACTGCTCATCTTTCTCCACACCCTCACCAGCATGTGTTGTCATTTGAGTTTTTGATTTAACCATTCTGACCAGGGTGAATTGGAAACTCAATGTGGTTTTAATTTGCATTACTTTGATGACTAAAGATGATGTAGAATATTTTTTAAATACCTATTGTTCATTTGTGTTTCATTTTTGAGAACTGTGTGTTCAGTTCTATGACCCAATTTTTGGTTGGGTTATTTGATTTTTTTTAAATCTTTGTATATGCTAGATATTAATTCTCTGTCAGATATATAACAAACAGATAACAAAGATTTTCTCCCATTCTATAAGTTGTCTCTTTACTTGATTGATGGTTTTCTTAGCAGTACAATAGGTTCTTAGTTTCATATGGTCCCAGTTGTTGATTATTTAGCATATTTTTGGTCTACCAGCTTCCTATTTAGAGAGTCCTTCCCTACCTTTATATCTTGAAGTATTCTCCCTAATTTTTCCTATAATTGATTTCAAGTATCAGGTCTTACATTGAGGTCCATGATCCATTTAGAATTGATTTTTGTACATAGTTAGAAAAAAGAGTTTAGACTCATTTTTCTACATGTGGATATCCAGTATTTGCAACATCATCTGCTGAAAATGCTGTCTTTTCACCCATATGTGTCTTTTGCCTTTGTCAAAAATCAGGTTGCTGTAGTTACTTGGACTTATATATGAATCTTCTATTCTGTTCCACTGATCTACATGTCTGTTTTTGTGCCAGTACCATGCTGTTATTATTACCATGGCTATGTAGTATAACTTGAAATGTGGTATGATGATATTCCCAGCAGTATTCTTTTTGCAGAGGACTGTTTTGGCTTTCTTGAGTCCTTTGTGCTTTCATATGAATTTTAAGAATTTTTTTCTATTTCTTTGAAGAACACCACTGAAATGTTGATTGGGATTGCATTGAATTTGTATGCTGATTTTGGTAGGATGTCCATTTCACAATATTAATTCTTCCAATCCATGGGTGTGGGAGATTTTTCCACCTTTTTCTGTCTTCCTCAATTTCTTTCTTCAGTGTTTTAAAGTATTTATTGTAGAGGTCTTTCACTTCCTTGGTTACGAATATTCTGAGATATTTAATTTTGTGGAGAGGACTGTTTCTCTGATTTGTCATTGTTATATAAGAAGACTATAGAATTTTGTGTGGTTTTGATCCTGCCATTTTGCTGTCAGCCAAAATAATAATAATAATAATACCTATCAGCTCTAAGAGTTTTGTAGTGGAATCTTTAGTGTCTCTTACAGAGAGAATCACATGATCTGTAAATAAGCATAGTTTTATTTCTTTCTTTCCAATTTCTATCTATTTCATTTCTTTCTGCTATCACCCTAGCTAAGACTTCAACACTATATAAAAGCATAACATAGAATCACAGCAATAGGTTATACTTAATATCAATCTGATAGTGCCAATAATTTTTTCTTTGTGTGTATATGCATGTGTGTATGTGTATATGTGTACTATGCATGGTGTGTTGTATGTGGGGAGTGTGTGTGCTGATGTGGTGCTGTGTACATGTGTGCAGTTGCCAGAGGAAGATTTCAGGTGCCCTTTTCTGCCACTCAACCACAAACTTTCTTGAGATGAGTTCTCTGCATCAATTAAGAGCCGCTACATTTGGCTAGGGAGGCCTAGCATTCTAGTAATTTCATAACCTAATGCTGTAGCTCTATGTATCCATTTACATATGAGTTTGGATTTTGCAAATCTGTTTCTAAGATACATGGATATTTGAGGGTCAGCGTGGTGTAGGACCAAGATGATGTACCTTCTAGTAGAAATCTAATATCCGTCTATCAGGGTGTGTATGGGAAGATTCCTCTGAGCCACTCGCAGCTATGTATTTCTGTCTTTACTCAGCTCCAGACCATTGATCTCCACTAAAACTAAATGTCACAGCCTCTCTCACCTGGTCCATCCAAAACTCCAGACTGAGTCTTCTAAAAGAATCTTAAAAATCCCAAGTCTTCGCTTGACTATTCACTTTTCAGCAGCTACTCTCTACTTGACTTCCTAGCCTCAGACATTTGTCTTCAAGTACTGCTGAGGAGTTTCACTCTAATTTCACAGGAATCATTGGACATTCTTTTGCAGCTCCCTTTTCGCCAGGACATTGCTCTCTTACAAGTGGCCTAAAGTCCAACTTTTGACTCCAAAACCCACTAAAACTACTCCAAACTCTGAAATAATACTTCCATGCCAGGCTGAAGTTTCAGCTGAAATAAACAGACTCTCTCACCCAAAGCAATGTCAACTCTGTCATGAACGTAAAGAGTAGAAGGAGAACGATAGAGTGTGGCTCATCTGAAAGTGCTTCCCTTGATCCTGAACACTTAGCTTTGAGGCCTTCAGGTGGCTTGTTTATGTGCACCTCTACATGTACTGTTGTCTTTTTCAATTTGTTTCTATCTTTGTCCTATAGGAGGGCACTCCATCATGGACAAAAGCAAAGTCCCTTGTAGGAAAGAAATGTGTTCTCTTTCATTTTCTATCTGGCCATGTATGCATGTCATGTATTCTATAGGTATGCAGTCCCTGTACTATTTCAACAATGCAATGAGGGAGTGAGTTAGAATCACACATATATGCACAAGAAGATGTCAAGGACTCTTCAAATATCTTTAGTCTAACTGTGCACACCTCCATAGAGACATCTGTGTATGCTTGTTGCTACTTTACTCATAACAGCTAGGAAATAGAATCTTCCCAGATGCCCATAAACTGATGAATGAATAAGGAAAATTTGCAACATATATACAAATGGAATTATACTCAGTAGTAAGGGAAAATGAAATAATAAATTTGCAGGAAAATGGATGGACTTGGAAAAATCATACTAAGTGAGGTTACATGAGCTCATAAAGACATACCACTTGCTCTCTTGCTCTCTCTCTCTCTCTCATATGTGGTTCAAAGAACAGTTGGATTTGTTTATAAGTCAGAGTAAGCATCAGTAGTATTGTCAAGGAAACTGAAATGAGGCTAGAAGAAAGGCAAAGCAGAGAGGGATGATAGGAGAGAATACTTGGCAGGCAAGTGGAGGGACAGAATACAGATGGTAGAAGGGCGTAGAGGACTGGAATAAAAGATGGTAGGAGGGAGAAATACACAAAACTAATGACAGCCTGAATCATTACCACAGAAACCTTCCTTTTGGTTAACTAATTAAAAGATATAACTATAGGGCTAGAGAGATGGCTTAGTGCTTAAAGTGCTTGCCTATGAAGCCTAAGGATCCAGGTTCAACTCCCTAGAACCCATGTAAGCCAGATACATATGGTGGTACATGCATTTGGAGTTCATTTTCAGTGGCCAGAGGCCCTGCCATACTCTTTCTCTCTGTCTCTCTTTCTCATAAATAAAGAAATAAATATTAAAAGATATAACTCAATGAGGGGAAAATAGTCTGGGTAGAAGTACCCTTTAGGGAATAGAGAAAACTTAACCCTAAAATCGTATCTGTGACTGGTAAATCCAAGTGCCAGAACTGGGTTAAACCTCCACCACCACCACCACATCTCTCTCTCTCTGTCTCTCTCTCTCTCTCTCACACACACACACACACACACACACACACACAGTAAGCTGTTGGTTAGAGAGGACCCCAAAGTAATGCAGGTTATTGCCAAAGCACTTGGTTACCCACAATACATAAATGATAAGAACCTATTGCTGGAGACACCACAGGCTGTGGTTGCAGGACATCAAGGGGTCATGCATGAACTGAGATGGAAGCCAGACCCCTGCAGACTAGTCCTCATAGTGCTGAAAGCCCTACATGAGCTGCTGGGGATAAATATCAACAACAGCATGAACAAGCAGTGGATCCTGCAAGCCATGAACTCAAACATCCAGGCAAGCTGTACATACCTGTGCAATAGTGGCTCATGGGCTATGGAGAGTTATCAACTGCTCTCTAATTAGATATGAGCCTAGCTCAGTGGGAGGGAAATCATACCTGATACTGAGAACCAAGTTAGAAGCTTGGGGCCAGGGAGGTCATAGACCCTAGAGGGAAGGTCCTACTATTCTTTGGATTTAATGAGATGATGTGCCGTTTACAAAAGTCATCTAAGTGTCTATGCCTATCCCCTTTGATTCATGCTGCTCTCACTCTTGGTTAGAGAATCTCCTTTTTACAGATGGTAGTGAATACCCAAGAGACCCAGGACCCATCAGTATGACAAGAAAAGAAAGCCAACTGATGAGATGAGTCATCTCTATCACATGCCAGAGCCCAGGAGACATTACAGAGGTAGTGGTGGATTAAATATAAGTATTGCTGTCACAGCTAGCTCCTCCAGAGATATAACTGTAGACACCGAGGAGACTCAAAACTTATTAAAATAGAAAATCAGAGGATGCTGAAAGCTCAACACTAAGGGGGACTTATGACATACCCGTCAAGGTTCAAGGAACATTGCAGAAATGAAGGTTAAATGATTTTAAGAACCGCAGGGTGGAAAAGAGTGGTATTGTCCCATACACAGAGACTAACTGGTACATTCATGACCCCATAGTGAATACCAATAACCCCACTGATGAGGACCTTTGGTGGAATTCGGACAGGAGAGAGAGAACGTAAGAGTATAACCAGGACTGGAGAGATGGTTTTGTGCTAAAGGTGCTTGCCTGTGAAGCCTAAAGACCCAGGTTTGATTCCCCAGAACCCATGTAAACCAGATGCACATAGCGGTGCATGCATCTGGAGTTTGTCTGCAGTGGCTAGAAGCCCTGGTGTGCTCATTCTCTCTGTCTCTCTCTCTCTCTCCCAAATCATAAGTAAATAAAAATAAAATATATTTTAAAAAAGTATAACCAATTGGGAATGTGACCAATATGCAATATGTTTATATAGTAAAGTTTACAATTAATTTTTTTAAAAAAGAAGCACAATTATTAAATTTCCATGTTAAGTCTATGGGGATTAGCTTCTCATTAGATCATCTTTGGGGAACTAGAGAACAAATAAATCTTTTAGTGTTCAAAAAAAAAATCTGTACATGGATTTAAAGTCACCTTTTCTAGCTTTATTGGCTTAATCTACTTCCATGAATTCACATGCACTGGCTATTGTAATGAGCCTCGAGTACAAAAAGGAGATTAACACAACCGGGACAATATGGCTAGTTTAGCCCAAAACTCGGGGAAATACACAAGAACTCATAACATTGACTGTCGCTTATAAACTAAAAACTAAAATGTCTGAATTTTACATCACATATCTGTCTTGTCCCTTGCATGTCTCATCAAGGCTTATCTTTATCCCTTGACCCCATTCTTTGTCACACCTCAGTGTTCCTACGCAGCCATGGCAGGCTTTCTCCGTCCCTTGTCGACTTCATGTGTGTAAGGGCCGTGAGCAGAAGCTAAGTGGTTCTGGCACAGTAAAGAAGTGTGGAGCAGAGCTGAACAGCCAGAGGACACAAGAGCTCCTCCATATTATGCTGTTTGTCACTCTGATGTGAACAATGGCCATGAGGTTATTAAACAGATTATCCTGAGTTTTTCCTCTCATTAGTATTTTTGCATCCCCTCCCATGCCATTGTCCCAGGTTTCTTCCCATTGTAGCCTCTTAATTGCAATGCAGGCTTCTACAGAGGGGTGCATCCACTGGAAATCAGGCGGTGCTTCTATTGTCTAAATCCACTCAAATACTCATCTGTTTATTTGTTCCTAGGGTTACAATGTAGCTGTGTTAACTCATGGAAACTGCTCTGGGACAGACTTAAATCACAACAGACAGTTTCCATTTTTGCTCTGAAAATCAAATGAGAAGACTCATTTAAAATAGCTCATTGGTGGCTTGCCCTAACATGTTTGGAATGTATGTTCACTTAGATGTAGGGTAATATAACTTCTAACAACTCCAAGTGCCTTTGTCAAAATAGACAAAAAAAAAAAAATCATCTTGTGTGGTGCATGGATTCCAGGAGGCAGTCAGAAAACACTGCTTTCTTTATGCCTCCCCCACATATGCATAACTTTTCACATAGAACCTTTGTCACCCTCTTCACTTGTGTCAGTACTTCAATATATAAAAAAATAATTCCAACTTAAAATTAGATTAGGGTTTTCGCTTTGGCTCTACAAATTGTGTTTGTAAGCCATTCTCCAGTGGTTAGCATTCTATTCATTAAGCATTTATTGAGTAAACATTTCGTGCCAGACACTGAAGAGGCTCTGAGGGAAAAAAAAAAAAAAAGACATGAATAATAATGTAAGGTCCTTGAGGTTAATTGTAGTAAACTGCTTTTTAACATCCTTTTATTTGTTACATGTTTACATTAAAAAATCCTGGGGGCTAGGGAGATGGCTCTGCAGGTAAAATCACTTGCTGTGCAAGCATGAGCACCTATGTTTGATCCCCAGCATCCAAATAAAAAGCCAGGTATGGCTGTGTATGCCTGCAACCCAGCACTGAATGGGGAGGAGGCAGGGGATCAACCAACTCCAGGTGCAGTGAGAGTCCCTGTCTCATGGAAATACGGCAGAAGAGTGATGGAGGACTAGACCCTACATCTTCCCCTGGCATCTGCATGCGCATGCATGGGACATGCACACCTGCATACACATGTGCATATGCCACACATGCACATACATGCCACACACTCTACACTACACACACAGACACAGACACAGACACACACAGAGCGAGACAGGGGGCAGTCAGTTTCAGATTCAGAGTAACTGTGGAGGTGTTGACTGTAAAACTCACTTCATTATATCCATCAAAATGGTATGTTGTATGGCTTAGAAATATACAGTTTTTACAGCTATGAGAAAAAAAACACTCCTTGGATTAAAGTAAAAATATTATACTGTTCAAAAAATTGAGCTAAGCAATAATAGCAACTACGATGTGAGGTTTAACTTTATCCTTTATTCAGTGAACTATTTCCTGCTTATAGACAAACATATGCAAATATTTGTACATGTGTCATATATAGTAAAGTTTTCACCTGTATTACTTACTTTAGTCTTTACAACATCCCATGAGGCAGATAAAACATACTTTTACTACTTAGATTAAGACAATTTAAAATTGTGCCAAGTATTTTCTACCCATTAACACATATATCACATTCTCCAACCTCAGTAACATCAACAACTTAGGAAGCACGCAGGCTGACTGCATAGGACTCTCCATATCTACCCACTGTCTCTCCTCACTTCTCTCTGTGCAATGCCTCCTGCTCCTCTGATATTATCAGAAATGAAGCATCATGAAGGATGCGGATGAGTTAGGTCTCACATTCAATCCATAAAACCTTCCCTTCACCACTCTACTATAGTTTGTTTACCACCAGTCTGTATGATGCAGTGGTTGATGTCAGCAGGCCATAGATTCTAAGGTGGTCAGCAGTTTAAATATAAGTACTAATACAAAATTTGAATAATGAGTGTGTCTGGTTATTAGTGATATATATTTGAAGATAAAGAAATTTTTTTTGCCCTACCATTTAGCCTGTAGTTAAACTTCACTATATTCTAAATGGACAGCTGTGATAAAACATTGAGCTTTTGCATAAGAGATGATTTCCTAGGAAAGATACTCCACAGAAACAGGGCTCCCAGGACTCCCCTGATTTGACAGAGTCCTCCCTCTTTCGGCTTGACAAGCAGGTGTCTAACTTTCTAAGGTTCTGTGGAATAGCGCCTTTCCTCCCTTCTCCCACACCTGCCTGCATGACGGAAAGACGGCTGTCACCTGCAGGCCTCTTTTGAATAAGGGAAACTGCTATATTAGGGTAGCAATCTGTAGCCTCTGAATCAGGATTCCCTTCATGCCAGTGCTGTAAAAAAAAAAAAAAAAAAAAAAAAAAAAAAAAAAAAAAAAGCCTGGTGTGATAATCAGCATTCCTCCCAGAAGTATGACTCATGGCCATTAGCAATGCCCCTTCATTGATACCACTGTCTTGTCCTAACAGTAGTCACTGGGCATTGTAGGTACCTGTCTTAGATCTCATACGTAAATGAAGGTTCCATATAGGAGGGAGAGAGGGAGAGATCTTTAGTTAATGGGTTCCCTTTAGACCACTTTTTTAAAGCACAGTCAAATGCCATGTGGTCTCTAATTTATATGGCCATTCCATATTGCCCACATTACATAGTAACACTGATGGCAAGGGCCACTCAGCTCTTTCAGCACAATGTCAGGGGTGTAGATGTCACTTGGGGATGCTCAGGGTTTATTACATTTTCTACCCCTTACTTTCTTCTTTCTTTCATTGTGACTTCCCAAGCATTGTATAGACATTTGTGTAATATTCTTTAAGAAATCTGTGGTAGTTTGAATGAAATAACCCCAATAGCCCCATGAGTTTTGAGTACTTGGTCTCAAACTAGTGACAATTTGGGAGGTGAAGACTTGCTGGAGGAGGTATTGCTGTGGACAGGGCTTAGGGGTATTACAGATAGTTTCGCTTGCCAATAGGAGCTTAGCTCACTCTTGCTGCTTCCTACCAGTTTCTATGGCAAGAAGTGAAATCCAGCCTCTGTTCTACCATCTTTTCCCTACCATGAGGAAGTTTCCTCTTGAATCAGTAAATCAAAGTCAACCCTTTCCTCCCATCAGCTGCTTTTGGTCAGGTGCTTTTCTAAGTAGGAGCTCTGTTCATTCTTGCTTTCTGCCAGTTGCTATGGCAAGATGTGCTGCCCAGCCTCTGCTATCCTTCCATTCCCATGATGAAACTTCCCTTCAACACTGTAAACTGAAATAAACCCTCCCTTCTCATCAGCTGCTTTGGGTCAGGTATTCTGTTCCAGCAACATGAGAATAACTACAACGTAGTTAGACTTATGTTTCTTTTTTATTCCAGTGCTGGGGATTTAATCCAAAGTATCACACATGCTGGGCAAGTACCCTGCCACTGAGATATATCCCCAACCCTATGTATTTCTCCTTAAACATAAATCCTTTTTCCATTAGTAGGACATGCTCTTAAGTGCCTAGAATAAAAGACCACACTGGTAAAAACACAAGGAGACTGGGATCTAACTCAGAGTGCATCCTGCAGCCCTTAGTACACACACACACACACACACACACACACACACACACACACACAGCGCATTAGTTCCTGAAAAGAGAACTTCCTTAAAATTACTCTCCTTTGGCCTTCCAGTCTAAGGCTCATGTTGGAATCATATCATTTCAGGCAGAGAGCATAAGATCGCTAAATATTACTTTATATACTATTGAGCTTTTTTGTGCATATGTGTGTTTGACTGGTGTGTGCATGCTTGCCCATGTGCAGTTGCACATGGTTATGGGTGCTTGGGCATGTATGTGGGCATGCATATAGAGGCCAGGTGTTGACCTCAGATGTCTTACTCAATCACTCTCTCCACTCTATTTACTGAGGCATGGTCTCTCACTGGAACTCAGGGATAGCCAATTCAGCTAGTCTCATTAGCCATTTTCCCTGGAGATCCTCTGAATCTGCATCTCAAATACTAAGATTACTGGAAGACTAGCTCACCTACAAGCATTTTTGTGGGTACTGGGGGATCCGAACTCCAGTCCTCATGCTTTGTTGCCAAGTGTTTTATCCACTGAGTCATCTCCCCAGCTTTCCATTGACTTTACATCTGTGAAATAATCATAGATTTCCTTAAAACTAAATACTTTCTAACAATAAAATGAAAAAAAATGTGCTGACATTTGATGAGGAGAAAAAAGTTCTGGAAGCCAAATATTTTGATGTTGATCATTGGAGCCCACTTCCCAAGTGGGTTAGAATTGCAATCCCACAGGAACCTGTGCCTGGGCACCCTAAACATGGACTATGCCCTGCTCTCACCATCCTGCAATTCTTAATATGTTTTGAGCTCTGTATTTCCATGTTTCACTGGGCCTAGAACACATGTCAGCCTTGTTGGTAATAAACCTCCTATTTGCCCAACAAATAGGGTGACAGTTTATCACTATCTACTCTGGACAGTTATAGATTTTTACCTGTTGTCAGTGGTTGTTACTTCATGACACTCTTTTCCCACTCCTATAAGCCTGGCTGAAAATATGCATAAAATTCCTAAAATTAAATACTAAGTAAAAACTGAAAACCAGTTATGATTATATGCCCCATAGTACATTTGTGTACCAAAACAGTTGGCTAATTTTTTCTAAGTATTTTATGAGTACCAGAGGTATAGATGACTTCAGTTAACTCTTTGCTGCAAAATCAGAATGGTATTATAGGTCCAGTTCTCTGAATGAACCTGGGGGTCACTTTGTGTACATGCAATGCCTTCAAATACCCTCTGCATCCTTTAAAAACCACATAAAAATGGAGTGATGCAATCCAAGTGATGACCAACAGACAATGATGCTTTTTATCTTCTCTTGTGTTCTTCCAAGTTCTGCCTCCAGCCAACTAAAATTTCATTTGAAAGCCTTGCCTTCAAGTAAGAGGGAAACCCCAGGAATAACATTTGATTAGCACATATGTCCACAGAGGAAAGCTGCGAGCCACTCTAGTCCTTGCTCCAGCAAAGCTCATATGAACTTCAGGGGGATTTCCGCCAGGAGCAAGCTGATGAAGCAGGGCTCTGTGGTGTCAAATCGGATTAGCTCTGTCTGCCCTTGCCTAGCTGAGTGCTGCACAGGATGGAGCTCTTTCATTGTGCTTAACCACATGTGATGCAATATATTTCTATCTTTGTACACAGCAAGATGTGCAAAATGTGGTGCAATTGCCTTTTATGGAGGTGATAAATTTAATTTACAGCATATACATAATATGCATGTTTGTATAAAACATATTGATCAAACCAAGATGCCTTGACTATACTTAATATGCAGAGAAAATGTAACATTTCTTAGGATTAACATATGTCGTCTGAGCCAAAAAAAAATGAGAGAAAAAATTTAATAATACTTTCAGTTTTTAAATATACACTAAAATATCTTCAGTAATTTGTGACAATATCCTTACAGAGGAATTTATGCTCAGAATGTGTCCTTGAAGTTTCAGAACAGTAAACAATCAGGTCAATGAGGAAAAGAGAATGAGAGGGGTTTAGGCTGTGTGTGTGTGTGTGTGTGTGTGTGTGTGTGTGTGTGTGTGGTGTTTTTGTTTGTTTGTTTTGGCTTTTTGAGGGAAGGCCTTACTTCTTTTGCCCAGGCTGACCTGAAACTACTCTACAGTCCAAGCTGCCATTGAACTTATAGCAATCCCACTACCTCAGTCTCTGGAGTGCTGAGGTCATAGGTGTGAGGCACCGTTCTGGGCTAATTGTTTTGTTTTAGCTAAAAAAAAAAAAAAAAAAACCAGTTCACTCTATAAAAAATTGTTACTCAGCCAGATGAAGTAGCTCAGGTCAATAATTTGAGCATTTGGAGGCTGAAGCAAGATGATCTCAAGGTCGGGGTAAGCCTGATCTACATAATTGTTGTTGTAGTCAGCTTTGTGTGGCTGGGATGAACATCCAAATTAGGCACAGTTTAGGGGGGGAAAAGGGTTTATTTCAAGCTTACAGATTCAGGTGGAAGTTTCTTCAGTGGCAAAAGAAGCTGGTAACATACATCCAAGCAGACAGAGGGACCATCACCATCCAGCAAACACCAAAAGCAACAAACACAAAACTGGCAGCAAACAGCTGGGACACTGCCAGAGCTCAGATTTGCCAGCATACTCTTTTGGCTGGAATTCAGAGCCACCCCAACACACCTTAGGGCTGGACTCCAGAATCCACCCCCAGTGATACCGTCTCTAGCCAGGTGCCTAGAGATTCAGGTTACAAGCTTTAATCAAACACCTGAGTCTATGGGGGATGTACATTCAAACTACCACAATAATGATCTGCTTAAGCAAAAAGGAGAATGAGGAGGAAGAGATGGAAAAGAGGAAAAGAAGGAGAAAAAATAGGAAGGGGTAGGAGGGGAAAGAGAGAAGGAGGAGAAGAAGGAGAAAAAAGAAGATGAGAAAGAGGAAGGAGGGGAGGAGATAGAAAAGGAGAAGGAAGAGAAAGAGAAGAGAAAGAAGTCATCACTGAGAGTCCCATGATGCTGCAGGACAAGTTCTGCTGCAGCACAGAGTGGCCTTTAGAGGGTTACTGGGGATTGCTCTTCAGTACAACAGCTGCCAAGGAGGGAAGGAAATAAAAGGAAATTTGTATTGTAGTGACATGTCACCAGATGCTTTGGTGACCTCACAGTTTCTCTGAACATGGGACGGCCCTTCAGAAATGCCAAGACTGAGTCCAGAGGACCAGGGCTTTGTGCATGCACCCGTCCTTGCATGGGAACTGCCCACAGGAAGAACATGTCCTCTTGGGCAAAGTGGCTGCATTCCCTGAGCATGGGCTCTGGGTCAACTAAACTGTGTCCTCAGCAAGCCCCACTCCTGACAGCTAAGGTAAAAATACCTTCATTCTCAGGGTGGGCTAATCTGCAGATAATGACATCCACAAGCCAACCTCCTGTCCACTCAGAGACACTACTTCTGTCCTCCAAGCATAAAGCATATGAAGGGACCAGGTTACCACATCTTAAAGTTTAATGAGACTCTTACTGAAAACCTTGGTGACAATGTTCTTATTCTATGAAACAAACATTGAAAGTTGCAGAGACTGGGGAACAAGAAGCAGATTTCTGTGAACTGAGTAAGTTGCTGAGCATGACAATGTTTTTATCCATGATTCTGGGTTGGAAAGATGGCTTAGCAGTACTTGCCTGCAAAGCCAAAGGACCCAGGTAAGCCAGATGCACAAAGTGACACACGTGTCTGGAGTTCATTTGCAGTGGCTAGAGGCCCTATAATGCCCATTCATTTCTCTCTCTCTCTCTCTCTCTCTCTCTCTCTCTCTCTCTCTCTCTCTTTCTGCCTTTCTCTTCCTATCTCTCAAACAAAAATATTTAATTGTTTCCATTTTGACCCTTACTCTTTAGACCATTTCTTCTACCACTGGGTAATGGCTGATTAGAAGATGTACTGTGCTCTGGGGAGTGAATGCCTATCCTCTCAGATTACCAGTGCCAAGGTGGTGCCTTAGACATACCTTCACCAATCTGATTCACAGTCCAGATGCCCATCAACTGATGAATGATAATGAAAATGTGGTACATTAACACAATGGAGTTCTGCTCAAAGACAAGGAAAATTAAATAATGAAATTTGCAGGAAAAGGGATGGAGTTAGAAAAAAGTCATTCTAAGTGATTTTATGCAGGAACAGAAGGACAAAAGGCACATCTACCCTTGCATCTGTAGTTCCTGACTGGGAACATTTGGATATAAGTTAGGTAATAAGCATTACCTAACTAGAGTATTACCCAGAGAGAGAAGAAATGGGGAGGAAGTCGGAGTTACTAGACAGGTTAGGGGAGGAACAGATTGTCAGGGGTGGGAGGGCCTTGGAGGGGTAGGTTGTCTGGAGGGAGGGGATGTAATTACACAAAACATAAATCAGCTTCATAGAAACACCCATTCTGGCTAGCATGCCACAAGATATAACCGCAAATAAAGAGGGAGGAGGGACAGACTGGACAGAAGTGGGGGATTTAACCTTAAAACCATAGACTCTGGTGGGTAATTTCCAGGCTCATAACCCCACAGTGAATAACATAATCCCACTGAGGAGGGCCCTTGGGATAACAGGTGCAGGAGCAAGGGAATAAAAATTGTAACCTGTTATAATATATAAAATAAGTCAAATAAAATGTGAAAAACCATCGGATTCATCATTTTCTTAAGCCAGTATATTCTAAATAGAGAAGATGAAGTAGGACAAGTGAATACTGTGGATAAGTTTACGCTGCATGTAAATTGTGATCTAATGAAATGTGATGTGCGAATCCATGTCACGGGATTCAATACTGCACAGGCCTTCAGAAAAGAGCTGGCTTAAGTGGATCTCTCCACAGTCAAGCCTCTTAGGATATCACAATCCTGGTGGGCCATTTCAGTGAAGCCTGAAGAAACACTAGGCCATAAAACCAAATTCATCCATGCCTAGTCTTCTGAGATATGCAAACTCGAGGTACTAGGCACATGATATTTGAAATCACTAAGTTTGTGGTATTTTACAGTGCAGCATAGAAAATGCAAACAGGACCTGTGGGCAACAAACAAGTTAAATGCAAAGCTGAGGTGTTGTTGTTGAGTATATTGGTAACTGAGATTCATGCTTCTGGCTACATGGAGAGCTGCCACCCCTAACACCATGATTGTTCTGCTACATGCTCATTGTTCCATGACTTGGGTGGCCAGTCCACTGACAGGGTGGTTCACATCCACTGTCTCATCCATCTGCTTGACTATGACATATGTTTTCTATAGTGAACATTCTCTGGTACCAGCATATATGAGTGTTCACATTAGATGATTATACTCCTATGTTCATAACTTTCCCGAAACTTTATTGACCCAAACTTCAACTTTTGTCCTCCGTGGCCACCATCTTTTGGCCACCATCTTATGGGATCATCTATATACTAACATCAAGGCTCTTCTTTTCCCATGCAAACTGAATTATACACCAACGTCATCAGTTGAATTTTCTCCTCCTCACTGGCTTACAGGGCAATCCCTGAGTAGGGGCCTACAATACAAGATCCTATCTCTAACATGCACTCACATAATGAGCTAAGCAATTGTGGTATCATCCTTCTCACTGGCTAGACTAAGGGTCATCCCCAGAAAGATATAGCCAAGAGCCTCGAGGGGGATTCTGATGCAACACGGTAGAGTTGTAAAAGTATACCCCACCTGTTCAAGTAGCTGGATCATACCCTCTGGATCTGCTGGTTCTCATCACCACAAATGAGATGCTTCCATGTTGTAAAAAATATCTTCTGGGACTCAGTTTGCCTGACAGTTCTCAGATTATGATGGGAACTTCCAGCCCCTTGGTCACATTGGGAGTCCTATGATCCGCATTAGGCTCAGAAGAACAGCAGAAGCAACTTTTCAAACGGTGATTTTTTTTTGCCTCAAATCACATAGCCTTGCTTTAGAAGGCCTAGGGGAAATCTCATGGTTCTCCTGTTGTAGTTGGATATAAACACATAGCATCTTTTTCCACCACTGGTAATTCTAATACCATAAAGTCTGCCTGATCATATGGCCCAAACAAAAGGTCTGCTTATGTTGCAAACTGCACCTGCTATGAACACTTTACTGGTCAGCACCCCCATTCCTATACTGGAAACTCTCTGTATAACTTGGTAATGGGTTGGAACAATATCCTTAAGGAAAGGACATGCTATTTCCAGATCCTAAAGAACTTACCAGACATATTCTGAGACATACCAGTAATGAAAGTTTTCTATTTATTCTAGAGAAAATGTTCTTGTATGTACCACACTGCCAGATCACTAAATCTTCACAGAGTGCTTTTTATCCATGGGAGCACACGGAACCTATTTTACAACCTACTTGCCAGTCTTCTTTCTTTATGCCCTTTGAAGTCATGAACCACCGTGGGTCACTGCAATGCTCTGTATCATGTCCAGGCAGTCCAACAGGAGGGTTAGCATGGCACTGGAGGAAGATGTAAATGCATATTGTGGTACATCCACATGAATGCAAGCTGCTTGCATTTCATCTTCCTGTCAGGGGTAGGAAATGAGCAGCAGTATATTCACCAGACCAAGCAGTGGATACCATGTACCTGAGGTCATACATGAGCATGTGATCTCACAGAACCAGCACATTTGGTCCAGCATTGTAATTGCTCTGCCTGGTTGTGTTTGCTGCAGGCCAGTGTCTTCCTGCAGGGTCAGAACACGAAATCAATAATAATGTAACAAGGACCACTCTTTCGGGTCTTTAAGGATGACACAGATATTAGTCATTCATCCTCATATAGAATATTGCTTATTCACTGCAGGTTTAGACACTTCAACTTGGCTTCTCCCGCTCAGATGGGTCTAATCCTACAGACCAAGCAACCATTTGTTGTGGAGGTTCTACTAAATTTCTAGGAGCTATCCTTTCTAAGTATGTATTCTGGCACTGGGAAAATGACCCCTGAGTTGGTTCGTGAGCCCAGTGGACCCATTCTAAGCTGGGACTTATGCCAGAAATTTATTTATTTGAAGGCCTTGGTAACCTTTATATTAAGAGGGTCAAAAGGATGCTTTGGGTCTCTAAGTCAGCAGTCCTTAAAATATCTAGTTATTTCCCTACCCCAGTGAATAGTTACAAAGGCCAATGGGCCAGAGGTTCCTTTGGGAGGGGAGTAAGAGAATCGTCACTGGATGTAGTGTTCCTGGTGTGGCAGGGTCCACATTGGGAAGTTGGAGAATGAAAACTGGCTCAAATCTGGAAAGTGGGCAGGCAACCTGCACTTTTTATTGGCAGAGCTGCATTCCTGAATTCCTTTGTTTTACAAATTGGGTGATGTCATTGTCAACTGCCCATCTAGCTTGTCCCTCTTTCCCAGGATTCTATTCACCATCTCCTCAGTACACTACAGCTGAGTATGCCAGCCTTGTCTCTCCTGATAATGGAGCATACCTTGCTGCTGCTGCTGCTGCTGCTGCTGCTGCTGCTGCTGCTGCTACTAATCAGGGGTCACTATCTGGCCTCTATTATTTTTATGCCTTATCTCTTTTTTGTTCGTTTGTTTGTTCATTTTTGTTTTTCAAGTTAGGTTCTCAATCTAGCCCAGGCTGACCTGGAATTCACTACGTATTCTCAGGGTGGCCTTGAACTCACGGTGACCCTCCTACCTCTGCCTCCCAAGTGCTGGGATTAAGGGTGTGCACCACCCCTTAATATTGTTACAACAGCATTTTTGAACATGTCCCCTGGTTTACAGTGGGAAGAAACTAAGCAATTCTGATGCTCTGATCACCTATTCCTTGGCACTTTGGTAAAGAGAATTTCCCCTAGGTCCTTCCTCTGAGCACACTTGGGTGGGTGGTTTCTGGCTGTTTATAAACCCACAATACCAGTGCTTCTTAAAATTTTTCCACTCACAACACCTTTTGCCTCAAGAACATGACCCTTGGTAGGATGTAAAGCAGATATGCAAATCAAATATTTACTGATAATCATTAAGGAATTTTTTTTAAAACAATGTGTTGATATACATATAATTTTATCATTTATTAAACAAAGAATTTAATTTTACATACTAATGAGATAGATGTACTGATCAATTTTCATATAAGGAATTAACTCTAAAAGAAAGAAAAAATAATTAAATCTACAGGCAGATGTGGTCACAAGCATCTTTAATCACAGCACTTGGGAGGCAGAGGTGGAAGGATCGCAGTAAGTTCGAGGCCAACCTGAGAATACATAGGGAATTCCACGTCAACCTAGGCTGGCGAGAGACCCTACCTCGAACAAACAAACAAACAAAAAAAGATTAAATTTTGGCTGAGGATTTGGTATTAGAGGACATAGAAAATTTTCAATGTTCTGCAGAGTTGATCAATATTTTAATTTTATAATCACTAATGGGGAGAATGCCACTTTGTATGAATATAAAATTGTTGAAGTATTTAGGACATTTAGGTATTTAGGATATTTAGGACAATTTCAGAAACTGGTAGACATTCTGTCATGATCCTAAGCCAAAATTTATTAAGCACTTTTTTATGAAATTCAAGTTATTGTTATTAAAAAAAGAATTTTTAAAGTCAAAAACCACACATTTATCCTAGCACTTGAGAGGCTGAGAATCACCATGAGTTCAAGGCCGGCCTGAGCCCAAGCAAAAACAAAACAAACAAACATAATATATATCAAATATTCCAATACAACATAGTCCACAGATGCACTAATTTCATACCAGTGTTCCCACTATCCTAGGTCTCTTGATTCCTTTTCCTACCACCGGCCACCCACATTCTACTACACTTGATATGAGCAGTTCCTTTCCTTTCTTTCTGTACCTTCCTCCCTTCCTTCCTTCCTGACAAAGTCTTGCTGTATAGCCAGGGCTGATCTCAGATTCACTGAGTAGCTCAAGCTGGCCTTGAACTTGCAATCTTCTTGCCTTAACCTCCCAACTGCTAGAATTATAGGTATATGCTGCCATGCTTGGTTTCAAATAGGCATTATAGGGCCAAATTATCTACTTTCATTAGGGTTTTTGGCAGAACATTATATCCTTAGAACAGGGTAGGATTCTCAAGTCAATAGATTCTCTCTTATTTATATCTGACCCATTAACTCAGCACCTTTGGCTTCAGTATACATACATACTCTCCTGGGCTTTACAATGACATACTGACTAGAACTTGCATCTCCCAAGATCCAGTCTTCACTGGTTGGAATATGACTTAATCCTAGTTATGGGTCTAAGAGAGGAGTGAGGATTAGATTCTGAGGGAAGGTGGAAAGGACCACTCTAATTCTTCAAGTGAGAGAAGTGAGACACTTCTCCAGACATCAGACAACTCAGGGAAATCAGAGGATTGGAGATTTTGAAGCTTACTGACCTAAGGTCCCACACTCTGTTCATATTATTAAGTCCCAAATCCTTTGCCTTTTCATTCTCCAGCTGCAAGAGATAAGGATCCCTTTACATGTTACCAGAGATGTGCTTTGGATTTTATGCCTCAGCTTAACTTTAACTTGGTATTAGTTAACTTTGGTTTTTCTTGTGATCTCCAATCCATAGATAGTCTTCTACAACAGGCAACCAGTTTTACAATTCTTTAATTACTATTGGTCCCTCCATCTTCACACACCTGAGATCTTGCATCTTGCAATGCAATCCTTTCTGCTGATAATTCATCACAATGTAACATCAGTGAAAACTTTGGTAATTAACACATTATTGCATTTCAGGGCTATTAACACCCTATCTACCAACAGTGATGGGGATATAATATCAAGGAATCATCAGAAATCTGACTTTTAAGTCCCTACTTCAGAGCATAAATCCTAGAGCCATCACCATTATAAACTGTGATGGGTTGACTTTCTTTTTTATATTACTTGATAGAGAGAGATAGAGAATGGACATGCCAGGGCCTCCAGCTGCTGAAAACAAACTCCAGACGCATATGCCACCTTGTGCATCTGGCTTACATGGGTCCTGAGGAATCAAATCTGGGTCCTTTAACTTTGCAGGCAAGCACCTTAACAACTAAGCCATCCCTCCAGCCCACAGGTTGACTTGCCTATATAATAAACTAAGCCTAAGCAAGCTGTGGTGGCTAATGCCTTTAAACCCCGCACTTAAGAGGCTGAGGTAGGATGATCACTGTGAGTTTTAGGTCAGTTTGAGACTAGATAGTGAATTCTAGGTCAACCTGGGCTAGAGTAAGATCCTACCTTTAAAAAAATAATACTAAGCCTAAGATTTGTGGCATAGGTGAACTATAAGATAATACTCCCAGATATGACCTGTGTTAGGAGCAAAAGATTGTGAACTTATCAGAGAGATACTGGTTTACAATGCAGTTACAGCAGAGGCCTCAGACAATTCTGCATAGAACTCTAAAGTTGCCTCATTATAAACATTTCAAGTTGATAAATTTATTCCTTGGCCTCATGCTGGCCCTGGAGAAAGATTATAATTTTGGGTAAAAGAGATGCCTTAGATTTTGGTCAGAGGCAAATCTTATGGGAGGATACGGCAGTAAGACACTGGCAAACAGACACACTCTGACCCCTGGAGGAATGAGAGCCTCGGTCCCAGTGAGAATCTGGGTAGGGTGCCCCTAACCTACTACACACATCCACACAACAGAGGAATAGTAAGATACCCACTGTATGAAAGCTCGGATAGATACAAGTATCAAGTGACTCCAAACCCTGCTTGCCTCAAATTACAGAAAGCAAGACCCACCATCAAAGAGAAATAGCACTCATCCAAATTCATTCTTGGCCATCTTGAATGCAGAGTCCTCTCTTTACCCCATCTGAGCTGGGTAACTAGATCAGGAAGACCAAAATGCCAGAGAAGCACCTACAAAAATGGGGGCGGTGGTTCATTTTACTTCTAAATAACCAGGTCAGCTATTTTGCTCACATCTATATATGCCTTCGTTCCAGAAAACATCCCTCAGCACAGAAAGTACAATTTTGAAAACAACACTTATTTGAAACAAACTATAGAGCTTCAAAATGTAAGAGAGAAAATCCCTAACACAATACATATCCTGCATTGAAACCGAGTCATGCCCCACTGTAATAAAGTCTTACTAATCAGTTCTGAGCACTCTAAAACAATAGCCATGGAATGACAATGCTGTCATTTGTATATCCCCCTCAGTTCTCTAATGGAAAACCTCTTTTCTCTGCCAAGTCATTCCTGATGCTGCTGATGATTCACTCGAAAGCAGCTTCTGGGCTATGATTTGTGACATTCAGGCTGGTTAGATGGGAGGGCTCCGCAGCTTTCTGGGGAGTGTTGTGGATGCAGAAATGCCTTGAAGATAGCACTTTATTATATTTAGGACAAGTATGACATCCCACTTCAAGGAAGAGGCCCCTATACATATTGAGAAGGGATTTCTGTGGTTTAAGTAGGGAGGAGAACTTGGTTTAAAAGAATGCTTCTGTGTGTTTTTTGAGGCGACATAAAGATAGGAAGCAGAGAAGTGGAGGCAGGAGGCAGAAGGATTATGGATAATGGAAGTATTTTGCCTGAGGGGATATGCCTGGTTTGCCTATTCCTCTATAACTAGAATATTTATAATTCAAATACTTATCTTTAATAATTAAAAACCAAGGAATATTAAAGACAAAAGGTAGAGAATATTATGTACACATGTGTAGGCATCGTGCATTAAATCTCCATCCTTGCAAAATACAGCAAGAGGTGGCTTTTAAAGGAGGTTAAAAAGTGAATATTTTAAAGTGTCTTGAAAACAGAATTTCTAATTCACTCCAGTTCTGCCAGGAGTGATGCCTTTACTTCTGATTTCTACACACACCATCAGTCATGGGGCTGGGCACTAAAAATACCCACATGGTGGCTCCACATCAGCACTCCCACAATTAAAAAGTGGATACAAACATTTCAGCTTTCTAAAAACAGAAGGTTCTCCCTGATTTATGAAAACATTGCATTTGCACAGGAAAAAGGAAAGTCGTTTTTGATTGTTTTCACAGAGTACTTAGCTGCATCGCCTATGTAAACTACTACTCACAATGAAATGTAATATCCTACCGCAGCCAGAAAGTCTCTCTGATCTTCTGCTCTCCTCAGACAGCAACGAAACAAAGAAAACCAGCCATTGCTACGGATGGAAAAGAGTATTTGAAAAGGGAAAGAGACCTAACTGTACCCCCTGCTATTATAAAGCTGTCAATTATAACTATCATTACAATGAAAATACTGAAATAAAAATATATTCATCGGAAGGAGGCAACTGTTTTTAAAACAAAAGTACAGAGAAAGAGCAATCAATCTTTTTTTGTTCTAGTTCATCCTAACAATTCTAATGGTAATATAAAAATAATTTCAACTAGCAGAGCCCAGTTGTTTCTGTTACAGTAGTAGAAAAGCAGAACACTTAGCAGCCAAAATATGAACAAATGAAGACTGTGAGTGAAATGGCCACAGGTCATTGTTTGTGAAGAATGTGACTTTCATGGCAGTGAATTTATGCATGATAGTTTCAACTCATGTCTAAAAACAGAAGTGTTAATATTTACACCTTTGCTAATTATGGCAAGGAAAAGATTAATGAGAATTAAATGTTCCTATCTTTTTACCTTTGTGTTGCACCAAATAATTCTTGGTAGAACATTAACCCAACCTGACAATAGCATGCTGTGGATGGGGAAGTAAGGACAGAGAACCACAGGCCCTCTGTTCTTCAACTATGCATGAAAGGAATAGTGATCGTCAGTGGTCACACATTGACTTAGGTTGCACTGATATAAAATGTCAAAGAAAGACACAGAAAGACTCATTCTGTGAAACAATTCCTGTTTTGAACTGGGGCTAGGTTTTGGTTTCTACAATACTGATCATGATTTTATAAGGAATATCTTTTGTCTATCTAATGTGCTGGTGTTCCTATGCTATGAAAAATAACATTATTGGTGACCAATACAATCAGCAAAACCTGTATTTGCCAAAGGTATTGTCTGTGGGATCCCAGTTAGGATGAGCAAGTCATAAGCAAACAATAACTTACTACCTGTTGGATTTGGGGGAAGTGGGATAATAAAAATCTCTCCCTAGATGGTTTAGTGGTTAAGGCACTTGCCTGCAAAGACAAAAGACTTTGGTTCGATTTCCCAGGACCCACGTAAGGCAGATGTACAAGGTGGTGCATGCATGTAGAGTTCGTTTGCAGTGGCTGGAGGCCCTGACATGCCCATTCTCTCTCCCTCTTTCTATCTCTCTATCTGCCCCTTTCTCTCAAATAAATAAATAAAAATAAAACTATTAAAAAAATCTCTCCCTGCAAATAGGTCTCACCAATTGAAAGAACTTCTAAATTAATAAGTGCTACTGTTTGGATCTAGAGTGTTCCCAAAGGCCAGTGTGTTAAAGGTTTCGTCCCAGTTTTGTGACACTATTGAAACTTGGTAGAATCTTTTAAAAATGGGGCTTAGTGGTAGTGTTCCTATCATTTCAGGCATGCCCTCACAGGGGATGGGAGAACCCCAGCTCCTTCCTTCCTTCAACTTCCCAGCTTGAGGTAAAGTTTTGACATGTGCTGATAGCACAGTGTGCTAGATCTCCATAGGTCCAAAAGCAACAGACCCAAATGCACTTGAGCCATCAAAACTATTAATCAAAAAACAGACCTTTAAAGCTTATTGTCTCAGACATTGGTTACCATGATCGAAAGATGACATACACAAGAATGTCAGCTAAACATGAAGACACTGTTCTCCAGGTTCCAGTGCCCAGCACATCTGGAACAATTTCCAAATTCCACAGTTGCCAACATCAGCCATACCTTTATCTTCAAGATGAAGTATAGGCTCACAGTCAGGGGCCCCTTATCGACTTCTACTCTCACCATTTGTCTTATATCCTTATTAGCATTCCAAAATGTGCAATCGTAATTATATTCTAAAGCAAATGATGAAGCCACCCACATCATCATATGACTGACCACAACGGACGATGGTGAGAAGGACAATGTCGCCCTGCCTTCCTTTCATTCTAGCTCAGTAGCATCAGCTCCTGACGTCCTGCAGTTGTCAGTGCCACAGGCTGCTTAAAGGCTATTAGTTTCACAGTGTTGACCCCCTAGTCTCTTATGAGTTGCCAGATTTAACCATAGCCTTCAAAAGCTAGATTTCCATCAGGTTAGTTGCCATTGCTCTGTCATATCTGGCCATATTCCATCACTTAAAAAAAAAAACTGTCTCTGTTCTTATTACCCTGTCTTCAAATCCATGTTATAGATATAGTCATAATACTTAGGAACTTATTTTGTTCTTCAAATTTAATAAAGGCTTGCACTCTTCAGTACCTGTCTCTTTTTCTCATAAATTCGCAGATTATTTTTTTACTTGTCACTCACACAATGAGGGGTACAGGGAATGACCACTATTATCCTAAACACAGAGAGACAGTGGCAGGGTGGGTTCATAGAGCTGAGGGGTCACTGAAATTTCCTCCAGATTTTTTTTTGTTTTGGAATCATGAATTTCCTACTCCTGTCCTCAGTCTTAGAACTTAAAAAGAGAATAGTTCATTGATTGCTGTTCCATTGATATCAGAAATTGATAAAAAAAATACTTGAGCTATTGAGTCAGCAAAGTTATACCTCAATTCAGTGCTTTGGTAGTTTGAATGTATGTCCTCCATTGACTCAGATGTTAAAATTGAACTTGTAACTTAGAACTCCAGCCTCTTCGATGGAGGAGGTATCACTGTGGGTGGATCCTAGAGTTCAGCACTAAGGTGTCACTGGGGACAGATCTGAATTCCAGCCCAAAGGTGTAGAGAGAGCAATATGAACTCCGGTGGTGACCCTGCTTTCTGCTTTTGTTGTTTTCTGGCTGTTTTTTTTTTTTAATTTTGTTTTGGTTTGCTTTTTGTTTTTCTCTGCTTGGAACTGTGAAAGGTAGCTGTCTTATTCTCCCATTGATGGAACTTCACCTGGATCTGTAAGTTTGAAATAAATCCTTTCCTCCCATAAGCTGTAGTTGGATATTTGTCCCAGCAACATGGTACCAGAGAAGTGGGATCTTCCTGTGATGAATCTGACCATGTGGATTTTTTTTCAAAAATATTCTATTTATTTATTTCAGAGAGAGAAATAAAGAGGCAGAGAGAGAGAAAGAGAGAGAGAGAGACAGAATAGGCATAATGTCAGGGCCTCTAGCCACTGCAAACTAACTCCAGATGCAATAGTCACCTTGTGCATCTCGTTTATGTGGGTACTGGGGAAATGAACCTGGGTCCTTGGGTTTCTCAGCCAAGTACCTTAACCACTAAGCCATCTCTCCAGCCCTGATTTTGGTCTTTTGTGACTTTTGTGTTGAAGGAATGGAGCAGGACTTGGTACTTGGCAACTGCAGAAGTCTTACAGAGCAGTAAGCCCATTTTTTTTTTTTTTTTTTTTGGCGCTATTCTTGTGAGTGTTTGATGAGAGAGTTGTGCTACCTTATAAACTTTTAAAGGGAAGAAAACACATCAGAGAACTCTGTTAGAACTGGTATACTGGCATAAATGCTGACTGCATTCTTCAGCCCATGCCCAGAGAGTTTGATCAAGGTGAGGTGTAGAAGTACAGAATGGTGAGCTTGGCTGAAGATATATAACTGAAAGATGTAAAATTTAAGGTTGGAAAATTTCAAGGAAGTTTAAAGTTACTGACGCAAACACTGGTTTTAGGTTAGGGGAGCTGCTATCGTCAAGTAGATTACCAACACTAAGAATACGTTCAACCACTTACTTGGAAAAAATGAAAAAGATTCCTAAAGTAACTTCCACCTAGGAAAGGGTGAATAGTAGAAATGCAAACTGTTTTGAAAGGAGATGACTGAAGGACGAAACCTGCTCTTCAAGGTGCTGATTTATCTCCTCCCTGGATTAGCAGAATGGCTATGTCACTGCATACCTGGTATTGATTTTGGAAGCATTAAGTGCATGAAGTTAGCTTATTAAGTGTGCATGGAGATGCAGCAGCATGTGAAACAGGGCACGGTGTCCCTGATATAGAGAACAGTGAGAACCATTGACAGATGGATTGTGGTTTGCAGTAGAGACCCAAAGATGTTTTGGATATACCAAGACTAGGCAAAGGCTACCATGAATAGCTATTGGCTCAGGATTGAAGTTTCCCCTGGGCTACTCAGCCCACTGGGCCACTTCAGCCCAGCTGCAGTGGAAGAATTAGAGATCCAGAGACTGTTGTCACTGTTTGTGGACGCCAGAATTGAACTGTACATGTTTGATGTCTACCTGATCATCATTGATTTTATATTGCTTCAGTTTCTCTTTGTTATGCTTTTCTGCAATGCAATAGCTTACTTTGTGCCATTATGTGTTGGAAGTATGTTACTTTTTTTCATTTTACAAGACTCACAGTTAAGTGATAATCTTAAATCTCAGATCAGACTTTGGATTTTAGAACACTCTTGAAGTTGGTAAAGACTATGGGAACCTTAGAAGTTGAATTAAATGTAATTTGCAATGTGAGATGCTTATGAGTTGATGGGGGCCAGGGGTAGAATGTGGTAGTTTGAATATATGCCCCCCACTGATCCAGGTGTTAAACCTGTAACAGATATTAGAGGAAAATATGAGCTCTGACAGGGTCTCTCCTCACTACTTTTGGTGTTTTTTTGCTATTTTCTTGTCTCTCTGCTTGGATCAGTCAAAAGGGAGCCAGTTTATTCATCTTTTGATGGACCTTCCCCAGGATCTGGAAGCTTATAAATACCTTCCTCCTATAAAAAGTGTCTGGTTGGATTATTATCCCAGAAACATAGAGCTAACTATGATAAGTGCCTTAACATTTTCCTGTACATGAATGCATGCATTTTTAAGCTATGGAATTCTGGGTTTCAGAGGTTTTGTGGTACTATGCGGTCTTTATAACAGCTATACCCTTCTGTCTTACAGAAACATCATCTTTGCTTCAGAAAGGAGCAGGAAAGTAACACCTCTCAATCCTACAAGCCTGATTCTAAAGAAAGAGTCCATAATTCCAGGAGGTGCTTCAAAAACTCAACTATAGGAGTATGAGAAGATGTCTCAGGGATTAAAGGCTCTAGCTTGCAAAGCCTGATGGCCTGTGTTCAATTCTACACCATGTTAAGCCAAATGCACAAAAAGGTACATGCATCTGGAGTTCCTTTGCAATAACAAGAGGCTTTAGAGTGTTCATTCTCTCTCTCTCTCTCTCTCTCTCTCTCTCTCTCTTAAGTAAGGAAATAAAGATATTTATTAAATAACATTTAAAAGCCCAACTCCGTTGCACTACCCTTCTTTCACTCTATTGATGAAAGGTCTGGGGATTTGTGTAAGAGCTATTTCATAAGAATCATTAAAACTAGAAACTAAGCTGGGCATAGTGGTATATGCCTTTAGTTCAAGCACTCAGGGAGCTGAGATAGAAGTTTGAGGTCATCCTGGAGTCACAGAGTGAGTTTCAGATTAGTTTGGGCTAATGTAAGACCCTGCTTCAAACAACAACAACAACAACAAATCTAGAAAGTAGTCTTGGTGAATGAATAACTGAGTTTCTGCACCAAATATTCAAAATTTTAAATTTGTAAACAGGACAGTCTTGAGGAGGAAAACAGAAGTTTATGTTTACCATAATATGGTAGAAACTGAGATGGAAGCCAAGAAATTGAAGGCACTTAGAACTATGGCCCCACTGGGTGAGCCTATAACTTAAGAGCACAAGTGGATGTCCAGGGCTTCTTTCTTGAAGATCCTTCTTCCTCCAGGAACTCCACTGTAGTTCTTAGAACTCTGAGATCTGATATTTAACATATAATGTTTGTAACAATCAGTTTTATATTGGATTGATATTCTTATTTTACCAATGAGACACATAGATACATACCACATATATAATTAGTATTACAGGAATCAGCAAATTAGCAGAAAATATCTTCCTGTAAAAGGAGTCCATATGGGCAGAACTATGTTCTGAACTCATTTTTAACTGTGGTTGGCATTATCCTCTGTGTGTCATAGAGCCAGGTTACAATTACTCTAGACTTTACAAGACTAGGTGGAAGGGAAGGATGTCAGGAGACTAAGACAAGGAAAATCTTAAGTGACACACAAAGCAATAAAGATGGAATAAAGTTCTCCAAAATAGGAGAAGCCTCTCCTGTCCTCTGTCCAAGCCTATTCTGCTTGTGGACTTTATTCCAAGGGTCATTATTCTATACTCAACAAATAGCAATAGGACAATCCACAAATTTTTCCTAACACATACCACAAAGACCATATAATAAAGACTTCTACAAGCAGGTCCTTCCCTCCACTTCTTAGGATTCCTGTTGGAAACAAAAATAAAGATGCTGGTAAGATAAGGTTGTTCTCAAATTGACTGATGGTTTATATATAATAAGCAACTGTTAATAATACATCATTAAATTAGGGACAATAAGGTTCTTTAGGGATGGGATTGGAAATAGTGCTAAATGAACTATCCAAATTATGACCCTGATGAAGAAAATGAATAGCTATAAGCCTTCTAAAACAGCAGGAATTGCAAGCAGAATGGAAAATTCTTAGGAGGAAAAATCTAAATGGAATGAGATTTAATTTAGATAAATATATAATAACTTGATTGTGAGATAGGAATCCCTATTAAGTAATGACAAGCAAAATTCTTCTAAAAGAACAGTAAGGTATAAAAAGCTTTGAGTGCAATGATTAATATTTTCTGAGCATTGATAATAAACAAATAATTTGGAAAATGTTTTTGAATTAAACTCTAGTATTTTAATGAGATACAAATTTTAGTTGCACATGATTATTTATGTTCACCAATTTATAAAATAAATTACTGCCTTGATGTCCTAACTATGACTTCATATTACTTTCTTGATACTTACACCATAATTTGATACCTAGAGTTTAGATTCAGCAGGTTCTGAAGGCTGATAAGATCAGCACTTTAAAAGTCCAAACAAAACCATTAAACCTCATTCCTGCTACCTCAAAGAGGACAACAAACAAAGAATAAACTGGCCCCAGTGATAGGACTCTGGCTTCAGCTCCAAAAGTGCCAATGTGAAATAAATGACAAAGGCAAACTTGGAAGCAATTGGTATTTTGGTTTTGGTCTTCAAGTATAGTTCATATAACTTCTAGACAGTCAAATCACAGTTAAAATTGATCTGATTATTTTACAATTTTGAAAAGAAACAAATATGAGCCAGGCATGGTGGCACACACCATTAATCCCAGCACTCAGGAGGCAGAGGTTGGAGGATTACTGTGAGTTCAAAGCCACCCTGAGACTACATGGTGAATTCCAGGTCAGCCTGGACTAGAGTGAAGCCCTACTTCAAAAAAAACCAATAAAATAAATAAATAAAAATGAAAACTTAACTTGGTTACCCACCTAAGGCAAAAGGTAAGACCCTATTACCGAAGACACCATATGCTGCTGACACAGAGCATGGACAGACCTGACTGGAATCCAAAGAAAGCCTTGTAGTGCTGGAAAATGCTACTTGAGCTACTGGGGAAAAGTGGCCAACAACAGTCTGAGCAACAAGAGGTCTGAGCTACTCAGAAGCAGACAGCCTGACAGGATGTACGTGCCAGTGCAATAGTGGTACACAGCCTTGTGGGTAACCAATAGCTTTCTGATTGGCTAAGAGATAGACTGAGTGTAAAGGATCCCATATCTGGAATTGGGAACCAGATCAGAATCCTATGGAGACAAAGATTATGCTCTCCAGTGTCAAGCTGTCACTAGTCTTTGGCTAAAAGAGGGGTTACATACATCAAATTCTCCCTAAATTAATAATGCTTATCCCATTTAAACTATGCTGACTTCACTCTAGGTTGGAATCCATTCTTTTTCAGAGGAGATAAACTACACCTCACACTTCAGTAAAGCCTCAGCTGAAACCACAGAGGAATTGAGGAGATAAGCATGAGTGCTGCTTCCATGGTGAGCCTGACAATCAGTGCCAGCATGTAGGAGACAGACCCTAAGGATTCTCAACACCTACCATGGCAAAGATCCAGAGGCTCCTAAGAGCTCATCACTGAGGTAGACTTAAAACTCACCCGCCATGACTCAGGAAATTTTGTGGAAGAGGGGCCAGAAACATTGAAAGAGCCACAGGTTGAGATATCATACCCAGAGGCATTCCCTCCCCTCCTCCAAATAATTGACTGCTGTTCTAGCAAGGCATAAACCACAACCCCATAGGGAATGCCTGCAACCTCACTGAGGAGGGTCCCCAATGGAATGGGGGCAGGAACAAGGGAAAAGAGGATACTAACACATGTTGTATCCATATGAAATATGTTGTTAATAATAGATTGAGAATATTAAAAACTGAAAGTTTGGTAGCATATTATGAAGATATGGGTCTATGGTCCAGAAACTTCATTCCTTCTTCCTTACATGCTTAGCCTTTTCTGGGTGCTATGACTGCATTGCTTAATTTCTACCCAAAGTGGAGACATAAACTTTAAAGATGAACAGGAGCTAAAACCAGCAGTGAACATATAAATTAAGTTAGCATACACTTAAAAATAATCTACGTGCCCAATTTTAGGTTATTTTATCATGTAATTGATCTGGGAGTCTTATTATTCACAATATGATCATGTACACCATGGGGCTCTTTACAATCTTACTTTTGTGATTTTCTCTCCTATGAGTTGAATAAAAATTTATTAAGTCCTATAATTTCATGGCTAAGTGTAAAACTCAGAAGGGCAAGCTAAAGTCCTGTCTCTAAGCCAGGATTTCAGAGGACAATCTTGAGACATGCAGAAGGGGGGCAAGAACCACCAGCCAGTTAAAGAAATTTTCAAAATACTTACCTTCAGGCCAGGTGTGGTGGCACACGCCTTTAATCCCAGCACTTGGGGGCCAGAGGTGGGAGGATCATCGTGAGTTTGAGGCTACTCTGAGACTATATAGGTGAATTCCAGGTCGGCCTGAGCTAGAGTGAGACCCTACCTCGAAAAGCCAAAAAATAAGAAAAAAAAAAAAAACCTTCCTTACCTTCATGTAACTGACATATGACAGAACTTTAACAATATTTGACTACTTTCCAAAATGGAAAATCCTGTAATGAAGTCATCAAATAACATTGGAAAGCAACTTACCCACAATGTGGAAACTGTACTTTCAAGATCTCTTCCAAAGAAAGCCACATTAGGAAATAGTGGCTTGGAGTGTGGACAATGGTTGATATAACTCAATTCTACTTGTCTGTAGAGGCAAAATAAGACTGCATAGAAGATATGTTTCCAAGATTAGTGTCATCTTCACAGATTTTCCTGGTGCTCCTTTACACTCAGGATGGCATCCAGCAGACACGTAGAAGGGTCTAATCCAGTAGCTTTGTGAAAGAAAAATACTATGGATTCATCTTGTATATATAATTATGGATCCCCCCGCCCCCCCACACATAGAATTGGTAGGTTCCTGAACTCTAAAACATATGATTGGCTTTAATGTAAAAATAATAATAATAATTTGAGCTGGGCATGGTAGCACATGCCTTTAATCCCAGCACTGGGGAAGCAGAGGTAGGATGATGGTTATGAGTTCAAGGCCAACCTGAGAGTACATAGTGAATTCCAGGTCAGAGCTAGAGTGTGACCCTACCTCAAGCAAACGAACAAGAAAAGAACTCATGTGTACTTCCCAGTGTTTGGTGTTAAATTCAAGAATACATCTGAGAAAATTCAAGAAACATGTAACAGAACTGCCCCTTCACATTCTGATAAAAGAAACGCCAGTTGCTAAGCCAGTTAGGGTGCTCTCTCCAGGGACTGAGAAAGGACTGCTTTCTGCAAACCTGTATCAGAAACCACTGAGTTCCTATCTTCAGCTTGGTAGGTGAGATTTTCCCAGAGTAGGAATGATTTTGACTCTCAGTGAAAACATCTCTGTGGTGTCATTCAGTGTAATGGGTAGGTGTGTCATGATTCCATCTGCCTGAACTTTCTGATTGTGACTCTACAGCCCTCATGCCCTGTAGAATTATGAACAGTGCAGACAGGTCTGACAAAGCCATAAAATCAGGCAGCAAGAACGTAGTGCCTCATGGAGACTTCTTTATATATTACAGACAATTGAAGATTCATTAACTAAGATAACCATGTTAGAGGGAGTAGCAAAGGGCCTGATGAAGAGACAGCCCCTCAGTGAAAGTACATCTTTTCTTTTCACTTCTTCTCATCCTTCTCTACTCAGCCTCTGTTACCATAGCCTTCTTACTACATCTCCACACTTGAAGAAGCAGTCAAGTTTCATTGCTGTGAATGGAGATGACCACCCTCTGCTGTGGAATTCGGGATGCATAATGCAATCTCTGTGTAGACTTGATTTCCTGTTAGCAGAGAGTGGACAGCTCATTGTCTAATTTCTGTTTGCAAAGAGAGGTTGCATAAACCAGTACTATAACATCCTTTAGGGTTCTCTGGCCTTTGGATAATCTCATTTGACTTCCCCAATATACGCAACAGCTCCTGTGAAGCTATTCAGTGCTTCCAGGATGAGTCCAGGGTTTATAATGTGTGAAGCAGATACGATTTGGGAGGCTTTTAAAAACAAAGAAAGTTTGGTGTTAACTTAGTCCAAAGGTCCAACATATTTCTTTAGAATAAGAAAGAATTTATAAGAAATTACAGAGTCTGAGAGGTTATAAACAACACAGACATCACAATATACAGAAAAAAATAATACTTCTGTTCATTAACTGACATCTCAGACTACATTTTGACTGAATACTTCTTTATACAAAAATAACTTTGTTGGGCTACAGAGATGGCTTAGCATTTAAGGTGCTTACCTGCAAAGCCAAAGCACCCAGGTTCTATTCCCCAGGACCTATATAAGCCATAAGCCAGGTGCACAAGTTGGTACATGCATCTGGAGTTTGTTTGCAGTGGCTGAAGTCTCTGCCATGCCCATTTTCTCTCTCTCTCTCTCTCAAACAAATAAAAATTTTAAAATCCTTGTAATCAAAGAGAAAAGTAATTATTTTATCCATCATGGTCAATAATTTTTAAATTAGTATATATCAATTGTATAAAATAATAATTTTTAGCCAGGCATGGTGGTGCATGCCTTTAATTCCAGCACTCTGGAGGCTGAGGTAGGAGGATTAATATAAGTTTAAGGCCAAAATGGACTACAGAGTGTGTTCCAGGTCATCCTGGGCTAGTGTGAGACCCTAAACCTCAAAATGACAAATAATAACAACAATTATTATTATCATTGTTATTTTCATACATGTATATTTTGACCAGATTCACTCACCAATGCAGTCTTTTGCACTCCTTCCAAATCCTACAGTTCCATTTCCTCTTCTCAAGTATCAACCCTTGGAGGACTTTCATGTCTTTTTTTTTTTCCTCTAATTAGATTCCACATATGACACAAAACATGCACCATCTGTCTGTCTGAATCTGACTCATGTTGCTTAACAAAGTGATCTCTAGTTCTATTCATTTTCCTGCAAATAAGATTTTATTTTCCTTTGTGAGTGAATAAAAGAGTAAAATTCATATACATATATGTATACATACATCACATTATATATCTATAATGTTTATATATATAAACATTGTATATATATTATATAACATATACATCACATTTTCTTTAGTCATTCATCTGATGATGAGCATCCATGCTGATTCATCATAGCTTGGCTTTTGTAAGCAATACCATAATAAACATGGCCATGATCTCTACTATATGCTGACTTTGGATGTGACATATCTGAAGGCTCTGGGTATTATTGCAGTTTAAAGAACATTTTTATTACTCAAAGTCTAGAGAAGTTTCCTCTCACTTTTGTTGGCAGATGGTAGTTTTGTGCTGCTTCCTCTGGAACCAGCCGTCTCCATCAGAGTGTGTCATGTCGGATGGGCTCCATCGAACCTTTCACCTCAAGGTTGCACAGAGAGGCGGCTTCATAATCATACTACCTGTATGTAGTTGTGTCTGCAAATTCTTAACTTCTATTTTACATGATTCACATCAAAAGAGAAAAGCAGTGTGATTTATATGGTAGTTGAATGATCTGTCTCATCAAGCTGATTTAGTTGCAATGAGAATCAAATTTTCCATTTAGAATTTTCAGATCTGGGATGCTTTTCCACAAGCAAAGTCTCACTCTTTATAGTTAAAGCCTTTTTTTTTTTTTTCTTGCAAAACCTACACCCTTCTGGTACCACAAGTAAAGCTAATTTTGTATTATTATTTGACCTCTTGCTGTGTTCCTTTTTGGCAAAAACTCTAAGAGATCTGGTGGAGTAGACAGTAAGAGTGTTTCCAGTACCCAATCCTGCCCCAGAGGGAAGGCCAAGAAAAGCTTAATGAAAGCAAGTATGAAGTACTTAAATAACAACTCAAAGAGCCCAAACCAAGTGTATAGCTAGCTGCACTTTCCCACTACTCATATCCCAAAACTGTCTCCTCATGAGGGGACGTCAGAGAGGAAACACAAAATATCAGAACTGACTGGGTAAAAGGGCTTAATTTGACAATTGTTTTAAATACGACCACGGCAACCTATTGTGTGAGGTCCTCCTATGGAAAGGGAACGGACAAGTGTGGCATCTGGGAACATAACACTTCCCTGACATCACGGTGAGATTGCCTCCAGTATGACAACTGTAAGCACCAGCTTTGGGGTAGGACACTGCAAGATTTCAGTCCCTTCCTAATTGTTTAATATTCACTGAACCAATACAGGCATCACCTATAAAAACAAACAAACAAAAAGAGATGACAAAACTTGCCTTATGTGTCTGAGGGTCATAGAGTTTAAGTGAAATTTTGTGTATGTTGAGAGTCACCATAATGTTGTATATGATTAATGCTGAGAAAATTAATTGCAACTCTCCGGTGAGGAAGTCATACCCATACTTTGGATATGTCTTACTTTCTGCATCTCTCCTTGGAGGAGCCCACACCCTTGCTTGGGCATGTCTTACTTTCCTTCACTGACTCTCGGAGAAGTTCACACCCATACTCTTGCATGGGTCTTCCTGTCTGTCTGAGTGACCATCCTTTTCTCTTAACCACATGCTTAAGCCTGTATTAAAACACCTTTACTAAGCTCCAGCTCTGCTTTTATTGAAAAGAAATTTTATGCTTGTAAAATTCATATTCTGAGTACTTGATTACTGGTAACCATGTTTGGTAGATTATATTTAGATTAAATATTCAGAATTTGTCACCCTTAAAAGATACCCAAATACATGTTCTATTGTCTAAAATAAAGAACTTTTGCTTTCAAACATCTGTCATCCTACATTCACTTGGATTTCCTCGAGGACACACTTAGATTTCCTTTATTTTCTTTTCTAATTTGAATCTTACATGTCCTTCCAGGCAAAGCTGAACCTGATCAGTTCTTTTTACTCTTTCAGACGTTTTAGTCCTTGTTGTTGAGTCCACTCCATCATGGCCTATAGCACCACTGGCCAACAGAAGCATATTTTGAACCTCACTTGTACTTTGAATTTTATAAAGCCAAATAAAAACTAACCAACTAACTAAGTAAATGAATAAAACCAAGTGAAAGGAATTCTATCACTATTTTCACTTAGCTCACTATTTCTAAAATAGTATTCCATCATGTAAACAGTTATTTTCTTTTTTTTTTTTTTGGTGGGGGGTGTGGGTGGGAGATGCACTCTGAATTGAACCCAGGCTCATATGCACGCTAAGCACACACATTATCACTATGCTACACATCACACAGTATTATAAAATTATTAATGACATATTTTACATTCCTTTGTCACACTGAGTCTTCAAAGACCCAGGTGTATTTTACACTTGCAACAATTTTGGTTCACAATAACTACATCTCATGTCCTCAGGAGTCACATGTGCCTAAGGGCTTCAGTGCCCAGCACAGGTCTTCAGCACAAATACTTTGTACCACAGTATCTAGTGTGGAATTAGAGTGCAATCATGTTGGCTATGTTTCATCATGGTAGTACCTTTGTACCTTGTCTCTGGGTTCTTAGAAGAAGGGACCTCCTCTTAGAGCTCCCTGTCTCTGTGATACTATGTCCCAACACAGCGAGCATCTGGAAGGTTACGTGCAACAGACAACATGGATTCCTCTTGTGCTGCTTTCATTCCTCAGCCAGGTTGTTTATTCCACAATGTAAACTCTTGGGATGTGCAGAATGATGCCAGGTGCAGATTAATATTAAGTGATCCGCTCTGGCATTCATGTGAATAATGCAAGTGGCCCCCCCAAAAAAAAACTGAAAGAGAGGGGCTGAAGAGATGGCTCAGTGGTTAAAGGAGCTTGCTTCCAAAGCACGACTGACAAGGTTCAATTCCTCAGTACCTACATAAACCCAGAGGCACAAAGTGACACATGCATCTGGAGTTTGTGTGCTGTGACAAGAGGTCCTGGTGCACCATTCTCATTCTCTCTCTTTCTCTCTGCCTTTCTTCTCTCTCTTTCTCTCTCCTCTCTTTCTCATCAATAAACAAAAATCGTTTTACAAATAAAAATAAGTATATGAATAAAAATCTGAGTGAGGTAAAGGGAGAAAGAGGTTTTTCTTTTTTGTTTTTGGTTTTATTTCTAAATAAGGTAGACAAGCAGAGTAATCCCAGCCCTGTGGAGGCGGAGGTACCATGAGTTCTAAGGCAGCCTGTGCTACAGAGTGAGTTCTAGGTCAGCCTGGCATAGAGTAGGACCCTGATGGGCAAATAGAAAACCAACAAGGCAAACTGGCAGTAAGTGGATTAAGAAGGTACTTGGAAGGTAAGAATGGAGACAGTTAACCACCAGTTACTTTCTACTGTGAACAAATGCCAGACTGAAGCAACTTAGGGAAGGAAAAGGGTTGAATTCACAGTCCTAGAGAGTCGAGTCCATCACTGGGGAAGGAGTGGAGCACAGCAGGAGCACGATGCTGGGGACACATCAACAGAAAGAAGCAGTAGCACATGGAGCCAGAGCTATAACTCAAGCCCCGCCCTCCAGGGACACTCTTCTTCCTCCAGGGCTCCACTTCCTAAACCTTCATGAATAGTGTGTCATCAGCGAGGGATCAAGTATTGAAACGCGTGAGCCTGCAGGGGAGGGGGTGGTATTTTACATTCACACAGTCACAGAGACCAATATAAGCCCAATACTGTACCTAAGAGTGACCACTAGTGTTTTGACTACTTACTTGCTGGTAGTGAAAATCAGTGGGCACAATTAATTTTCCAGCTCTGAGTGATAGTAGAGCTTCCAGGGTTGTTCAAGTCAAAACCAGGGATGTCATGCCATCACATACTGCGCCCAGTATGCTGTCGAATACTCAGGTCTTTTGACATCTTCAAAAGTAAAACATAATTTTAAAAAAATGTTATCCCCCAGCCTGAACATTTCTAGAAAGTTCAGACAAGTATCAAGTCGCACAACCCAGATGCAAAAGACTCAGCCTTTATAAATCTGCATTGCAATAATACTCAAGATTGGATAGAAACTGGGTTTCCAAATACAGTCTGTTTTATGGTATGTAAGAAACAGCAGTTTATAACATGAAAAATCCCCATGGTACAATGTTGAGAAGGTGTGATGCAGCTAGTTAATTTTATAAATTTTCTAGGAAAAGGTATCTTGACATTTTATAGATATATTTGCTTTTTAAAGAAACTTTTAAATATAACCGAATGATGGCATAGACGACAGGTAAGTACTTTCCATATTCTATTATATTATTTGTCTGAAAATGCAGGGGGGGAGGTTGCTTCTTTTCTTATGGATACCAAAGGCAAAGCCAAGTGCACATTCTAACACACTTGCTGATGTCTGCTCTTGTGCTTAAAAGCTGCCTTCCAAACATATCTCAAAAATATGTTCACAGACTAAAGTAGAAAACACTGAGAGACTGCCGATACAGCTCAACGGCAGAAAACGTGTGGGCCATGAGTAAAGCCCTGGATTTGAAACTCAGCTCCCCACCCTCCACCCAAAGAACTCCTAGAGCACAGTCATGTTCACCTGTGACCCTTGTACTCAGGAGGCTGAGGCAGAAGGAGCAAGAGTTCAAGGCCAGCATGGGTATGTATGAAATAGCACGTTCAAGGCCAGGCAGGGACACATAGCATGACATTTTCTGAAATTTTTAAAAAAGATTAACATTGATTCCTTTGTACTGTTGGGCCATTTCAATTTATTTTCTAATTGTTCAGCTTTCCTATCAGATCCTAACCAACAACTTGAGAAAATTCCACATATCCACCAAGCCTTCCTGATGGGAGATTTCTCTCCCTTCTCTGTATCCCTTTAGTAATTCCCTTGTGGACACAGGCCTGGTGCTCACGTAATCCTCAACTCACTGCAGTTGTTTCACCACCAAAATAAACCCTAGCTCTACAACTCAATTAGAAGTTGTCTCACTCATCTGTTGTCGGTATCAGCCACTCCTTGTGTAGAGTGGGCATTCCGTAGATGTGCACAAAGTCATCATGGTTTTGACTGCAACTTAGCAGACCCTCGCTGGCTAACACAGTGGCAGCCTTTACAAGCACCCAGGAATATACTGACACTTCTATTTCTTCTGATTCCATTCTTTGATTGTCTTTTAAGATAAAAGATCTTGGCGTCTCTTTTATGGTTGTCTTGGAGCATTTATTTTTATTTTTGTTTATTTATTTATTAGAGACAGAGAGAGGGGTGGGAGGGAGAGAGAGGAGAAAGAGAGAGAGAATGGATGTGCCAGGGCCTCCAGCCACTGCAAAAGAACTCCAGACGCGTGCGCCACCTTGTGCATCTGGATTACGTGGGACCTGGAGAATCGAACCTGGGTCCTTAGGCTTCTCAGACAAACGCCTTAACCGCTAAGCCATCTCTCCAGCCCTCTTGCAGCATTTTTGTTTCAAAAACTGCAGTTGAATTGAAATTTAGAAACCTAAAATGTCTCCCTATGCTCTAATATTCAACAAAGCTTTTCTTTTTTTTTTTCCCTTACGGTTTTAAGTGTTAGTGTCTGACCACAGTAAAGTATATCACGTCAGACACTTAAACTAAGCCCAGAAGTGAAAGTCACTGATGTACGACAGCCAGAGAGCCACGGGGGTGTCTTAGAGGTGCGCTAAGTCTTCCCGCCTTCTGAGCCGTGAGCCCAATGGAAGCAGATGAAAGGAAAGGAAAGCGAGTGACATACACAGGGGCAAGTGCACAAGCCTGGGCTCTGCCCTGGCAGACTAGAGGACTGGCTGAAGATCAGAGGCCATTGAAGGCAAGAAGGTTTGGATTAGCTGTGGCCTTGAAGTTCCCCCTGGAAAGTGAGTAACACTCAGTTGTGAGAGGTGCATTAACCTCTTCAGACCACTAGGGTTCAAAGTGTTCCATAAGGGGTAATTTATTAAATGGGTCCTAATTGCTTGGTAATGTACCTTCCAAAAGTCATTGCTCTGTGCGATGATGAGGCCTGGGCTTTGCCACGTGCTGTCATTCTCTTTGTAACTCCATAATGGAACTCTAGGACGTGGGCGCTGAGCCACTGGACAGATGCGTCTTCTAACCCAAGTTCAGAATCCTCCCGCAAGGCCAAAGAACCTTTCATTACCCCAGGGGGCAATCCACAAAGACACGACTAATACCCCCTATTTTCAAGCCTCTCATTAAACATATGTATGTTTGAATAGACTATGGATAACTGGTTCTGTTAATTTTGAAAAAGACACTTTGTGAGATTTGTAAATTGTCTACTTCATTGCATTCTTCCTTGAAAGTACAAACATAACTATGTGTTTTGCTTGTGTGTTTTTACCGCCTACACATACATCTTCCTTTGGCCTCTTTGCTTCACAAGGAAGCCCTTCAACATGACTTTGTGTTTGACTTCCTGCGAAGATACATCCCTTCAGCCATGCTCCAGCCAGTCACAAGACTGGCTCTGTTAATTAGCAAGGCCAGCAGAGGGAGTGCGTGAGCACTGCTACCAAAAAAAATCCAGAGAAACCAAAACGGACTCACCATTAGAAGTAGGAAACAAACATTAAAAATACAGAGGATTGTGTGCCATAAGTTAAATGTGGAGGGAGCCTGGGAATATAATTTGGGCAACAGCACTTCTAGTCCCTGCCAAAATCTATGAAATCTATTGACTAGATAAATGCAGCTGGGACTCACTTTTTAAGCCGGAAAAATAACTATTCCAGTAACTTCCATTAAAATCAGATAGCCATTGGCCCTCAGTAAGAGAACGTGATTATTCAAGCAATGGGACTTTTCCCAGGAATAAAACTCATGTCATTTCTGTCAGGTGTCTGGTTCACTGGGTAGATTTGACCACAAGTAAAATAAAAACACCTGGGTAACCCCTTATAATACACTCTTACCAACAGCTCCACTGGGCCGGGAGTCAGACACACATCTTATTAGCATAGGTAAAGAGGGAAAGATTATTAGACTACAAAAGAGCACAGATGCCTTCTACCACAGAGCAATCGTATATTGCAACCCCATGTTCTGTTCCACTTCGCCCATATCCAGACCAAGAAGTTATGTATTTTCTAAAAATGGTTTCTGACAGTTACAAAGGACTCCTGTTCAAATCCACGACTCGGAGACTCCAGGTTATTTCAAACCTTGACGTCATCCAGAGGAAATATGCTGTAACTGTTTTCCAAGTCTTCAGTAGCATTTCAGAGGAGATAGTTTGTATGGTCCTTATAACCAATCTTTCCCAATGGGCGTCTCTGAGAAAATAACCAACACAAACCAGGCTTTACCTTATGAGCTACATAAAATTCCTTGTGTTACAAGTTTTGAATAACCCCAAGGATAATACAACTTGTCTGGAAGTTTGGCAGAGAAATAGTTTGGAAAATAAATATTTAGTTCTGCTTTCTCCAGTAGATGTCACTTTCTGTACATAGGATATCAAGATATATAAGATGCACAGTATTCCTACAATGGTGGAGAAAAGGAAATCTGGGTTCCAGGCATATATAACAATTTTTAAGTTTTCTGTGGCATTTTTCTGGTGTTTGGAACCTTAAGGAATTGTTAAAGTAAAATAAATGCTACTACTTAAGCCTCTTCCATATCTCCATGAGGCTCAGCAACAGGCATTCATCAGAGCATACATTACAGGTCTGCCGGGACCGGCTCCAAAGCTGCAGAAAATGAAGCATTATTCTAGACCACAGCACAGAAGGAATTTGCCAAAAGCAAATATAGTTTCTGAGCAAATATGCAATCATTAATAATGCACCCCATGCTTACCAAGAACCTAATTAGATATGAGTTCTCCTAACCTATTACTATTGCAGGGTAATTCTTTCTGGTTTATCAATATCATTTCAGTATTCATATCAGCTTCATGTGTCTGGGGGATCTGGTTTTATGAAGGGCTTCATTGTACAGAAAGGGAGAGAGGTAGGAAAAGAGAGGGAAAAGGGAAGACAGAAGGAAGGAAGGAATGAAAGAAAGAAGGAAGGAAAGAAGGGAAGAGCATTATAAATATTTAAAAAAACATTATTTGTGGTATTCACACATTCAAGAATAAAAACCAAAGGGTTGAAAAATATTAATAGTCAGAATTAGATTAATACTTCCTAAAATACTTTCAAAAATTCTCTTTGCATTTCTAAACATAAGCCTCATTATGCTGTTCTATTTGTATTCCATCAGAGTTGAGTTTTCTGAGTTGTTGTAATAGATGACTTTGAAATGACAGAGGAGAGTGCATTTTTGTTTCATATTGATCCAACCAAGA
Source organism: Dipus sagitta (assembly GCA_036346955.1). Lineage (NCBI taxonomy): Eukaryota > Metazoa > Chordata > Mammalia > Rodentia > Dipodidae > Dipus > Dipus sagitta. Next base: position 102,033,675 of record CM070779.1, read on the forward strand.
CTTTGCTTGTAGCTACTATAAGTTGAAATAATAGGAGAGGCCACAGTAGCTTTTTAAAATGTTGACGTCTGGGTCACATTTGATTCAGTCGTTGTATTGACAAATGTGATTTGATAATTGCCAAATTAAGCTCAAAAGAAAATTAGTTAAACAACTACTTTTATTTTTAGATGAATCAAACAAAAGATATGAAGTTTGGTAGCAAATAATGATAGGGTAGGCGAACAGAAATTCCCTAAGAAGGCAAAATGGGTATGCAGCATTTTACAAAACAAAGACATCTGTCTGGTCATCAAAATAAACAACATCTAATGGTCTCTTTAGGTTTAAAATATTTTGGAGAGAGCAAAGCGCTTGATTCTTATCTGGGGTAGAGATTTCTTGACATGTTAACTGGGCAGCTCTGCTACCATTCTTGTGTAGACTGGGCTAAAACAAAGAGATTATAGGGGCTTGGGTAATAAAGAGATTTGGGGCTTCACCTTTAGGCTACTGACCAGTTTCATTTTAGCCTTCAGAGGCCAGAGTCATCAATGTACCCAGAGCACGTGGTCTGCTTTTAATTTAGCCTGAGTTAGGATCCTCCTTCTTAATAAAGCCTAGGGCGTTGTTTTCCACCGCTCGGAACAAATGGGGTTGCCAAGAGCAAAGAGTGAAAGGGAAGAATGGGAGCAAAGACACATCATCGGGCGGAAGTCACTGACCATTTGTGAGAACAGCTGGCTCCCCTCCATGCCAGCTCTTGTGCTGGGCTTGATCAACAAGTAAATATTGAGTTTGAGAGAAAAATGATACCATGAGCCCAGGCTTGCAGTCGAGGAAGACTGGCTGACGTCATGGAGCTGAAATCCGCATTTGGATGGGAAGCCAGAGAGGAGCACAGCCCTAGGCCTGGGGCCAGGAGCCTTGCAATGCAAAGTAGGCGCCAGGGGTCCTGTTTGTGGAGCCTAGAAGTGTCCGAATTCCTGAGCTGTGGAGTTCAGCCTTCTTTCCTTCTTAACCATTTTAATACTTCTCATTTCCCTACCATACTACTACGCTATTGAATGAATTCGGAAAGAAACTTCAGGACAGGACGCTGAGAAACAGTCAATGGGTTCATTCCATGCATCAGATTTTTAAAAATCAATTTCATTATCATTTCTTGCACCATGTCTTCTCTTTCTTTTAAATACATTTATTAAATATCAAATGTAGGCTGGGGATATAGCATGGAGGCTAAATGTGAAATAACAATTTGGCAGCTGTGGCATACATGTAGAACTACACACAGCTAGGTAAATAAAGTGAGGCTCTGACGTCCCACAGTCAACTGAAGAAAAGAATCACAGGCAAGGACTTCCTGAATTTGGAGATCTTCCAGTCCACCCTTGCTTCTCCTCCATCTCACAGATAATATGTTCCTGAATACTCAGCTTCAGTCTTTGCATCTCTATAACTCTCTGTCATATCTCTCTCTCTCTCTCTCTCTCTCTCTCTCTCCTTTTAATGATACTGGTACTGGCCATTTGTTTAGAAAATGTAATAAAACTGAGGAAATCGAAATACCAAGCAACTTTGATCAGTTAAAAATATTTGTCCAGGGCTGGAGTGATGGCTTAGAGGTTAAGGCACTTGCCTGTGAAGTCTAAGGACCTAGGTTCGATTCCCCAGTACACACATAAGCCAGATGCACATGGTGGCACATGCATCTGGAGTTTGTATGCAGTGGCTAGAGACACATTCTCTATATCTCTCTCTCCCCCTCCCTCCCTCCATCTTTTTCTATCAAATGAATAAATAAAAATAAAATATGTTGAAGGATCTCTTTCAAAAAACAGAATGAAGTTTTCTTTAAAAAAAAAAAATTGTTCAGGGCAGGAGAGATGGCTTAGCAGTTAAGACATTTGCCTGCAAAGCCAAAGGACCCAGGTTTGATTCCCCAGGACCCACATAAGCCAGATGCACAAAAGGGGTCTTGGCATGCACATTCTCTCTCTCTCTCTCTCTCTCTCTCTCTCCCTGCCTATTTCTCTATCACTTTCTCAAGTAAATAAATAAAATATTTTTAAATTTTTTGTTCAATCAAGATCATATGTATTATTAGCATTCAATTACAAAAATATCAAAATTTTATAGAAAATAAAAATATCCGTTAAATCCATCGCAGTACACTGATAAGAAAGTGCACTTGTAATGGGATTCCAAAAAGGATTTCTTTCTTCTACATTCTCTCATTTTATTTTCTTTTATTTGACACAGATTCATCCTCTGTAGACTAGGCAGATGATGAAGAACTCAGAGCAATCCTTCTGCCTCCATTTCCCAAGTGCTATGGTTACAGGCAAGTGCCACCATGCCTGACTTTTGGAAGATTTCTAACACTATGTGTTCTGTTTCTTTTGGCGGGGGTGGGGGGGGAGTTGTTTTGACTTGTAAGGTTTATGTGAATCCTTGCATTATACAAAGAAGGATCAGGGTCTAGATAACTGATTAACAACTTTCTAGGTAAAAATTAAGATATTTTGACTCCTCAAAATACCAAGGCATTCCATTGGCCCTGTCTCAAAGACCTGAAAATGGGCAAGTCCTATAGGGGGTGCGGGTTGTGCTTCCCCCAATCCTGAGTGAGGAGGACCTGGGAAATAAGAGACAGTGTAAGGACGGAGGGTCCTGGCAGCACCCTTCCCCTCACCTCCTCCATCTCTTTTTCTGCTGCCTTCCAACATGGACTTCAGGTCTGTTACCACCAAAAATCAGCGTAGTTCCATTCAGTGGTCACTCTGTCGCAGTAATCCTACACATGTACTGCTACTTCTGTTCCTCCTTCAGAAGCATCTACCAGGACTCACAGACACATACACTCTTTGTGTTTGGAGCAAGCATGGTTGACCCCACAGCTAACTGTTTTTTTAAGATAGAGACATTCATTTAGCATGTGGAGGATGTCTATGTCAATACTTACCAACCAGCCAGGTGTGGTGGTGCACGCTTTTAATCCCAGCACTTGGGAGGCAGAGGTAGGAGGATCACCATGAGTTCGAGGCCACTCTGAGACTACATAGCGAATTCCGGGTCAGCCTGGGCTAGAGCGAGACCCTACCTCTGGAAAAGAAAAAGAAAAAAAGAAAAAAAAACTTACCAACCAAGTATACCTGATGTTTTTTAGATAAATTTTAGGTAAAAATTCAGTGTTGCACTAAAGGTAGACTGCCTTAAATTCACATACACGATCAGTATGGGTGTTTTTGAATTCTGTTTGTTACTAAGAAATATTCCAGACCTAAGCCCCAAAATAGGAAGACTGAGACATTTCAGACATCAGTTATTTGAATTATGAATAAAACCCTTGATAGATTGATTATCTAATAGCAAGCATGACAAATGTGGCAGATTTAGGAATAACATTACCACCTCAGTAAAAAATAAACATGAGTGTCACTAATGATTAATATTTTAAATAATTTTGAAAGCTTCAAAGGTGCTACAAATTAATATTAACAGATTGAGAGCTCTATAAAAATCTTTGCAACAATACCATTTGCATTATTGCCTATTAATTGTATTTTATAAATACTTTCAGCTCCTTGCCATGTTTTGTTATTGTGGTGTTGTGTTGATTCTTCCTTATGCCATAGGGGCAGTCCACAGTAAATCTCAAGATTATCATTTGCTTAAACCGGTTCTTCCATCTTCAATGTTGACTCTTCAATCTCTTCATATGGAACTACCAAATTACTATACAATCCAGAGTTTTTCTTTGGTTCTCTTTTGACAAATGCCAGTTTTCCATGAAAATAATTTCAAACTCCTTAATACAGTGCTTAAGTATGTTTTCTATCTTATTTTCTAGGCTTCGCCCCAGCTACTGCAAAATCTATACTATGTCTATGTTTAATGTGTCATTTTTTTTCACATGCCATAAAATCCCCTTTGTTTACAATGCTCAACGTTACTCTTGCTGTGCTCTGCATTTTTATTTACTCAGATCCCATTGAACTCCCAAACCAAAGACTAATTCTATGTGGAATCCTTGAACTAATCCTATACCTTAAGATTCTCCAAAGCACTTTGGTCATGCTTATAACACAGAATTAATTGTGCCCTGTCTTATATTTTAATTATGAAGGGTATAGGTCTTGTTAACTCCCCTGACCTCTGAAAGAGGCTCATACCTGACAGCCCTTTTACATGTAGTCTCAGCATAGTATTTGCCACACTGAATGTCTGAATGTATGTAGCAAAAAGATGTGACTAGTGTGATCTTTTGTCAAGATCTTGAAAAAAAACTTTTTTATTAGTGCTAGAGATCAAATCCAAGGCTTTGCTCCTGCAAAGCAAAGAAAAATGAGTGTTATTTTTTTTCTTTGGATAATTTGTTAAAATTGTTTTCAAAATACATTCATTTTTATCATTTCAAAGTCCTAGAAATTGTGATGGATCAAAATTCATACATAATTGACATCCATCCAAGAAATAGGCAATAACTCAAATATTATTTACTATAGCATCATGCCATAATAGTCAGGAAGATTAAAACAGAAGGTCCTGAACTCAATGGCCCTGTCTCAAAGACCTGAGGGAACAATCAACTCTTGATTGAAGGAGGTTGTAAGAAAGTATGTACTACTCTAAGATCTCTGGAGTATGCCTTGAAAGAGACCTAGCTATTGGCCAGTGGTGAAGAATCCAAGAAAGACACAGCCATGTGGGTAACTCATTGAACAACACCTTTCAAGGGAATCTTTCAATAAGCCATAGCAGAATGGTACCCATGGAATGATGCAGCATCACTGGCCCAGTGAAAGAGCAGGTGTGACTGGGAGATGTGCAGATCATATTAAGTACTTGTCAGAGCATCATATAAACTTTCTTAAGTTTTCTTTTCTATGTCTCCCTTCTATAAGGCTTTAAGAATTCTTTTCCAAGCCCTACCTGCAAGGAAAAGACAAGAACATGGAAGTCACTCTAATACACACTGGAATAATTATAACATATAAGTGATTTGAAGATCAGAATGAACAAACCCTAGGAAACCTTTTCACAGTTTCTTGTGCAGGCTAGACAAATACTCCATTGTTGAGCTATATCCACAGCACAGATTTTCACACCTTTACAGTTCTTTTCCTTTCTCCAAATTAAATATTTGGAGAAAGTATTAGTTATCTTACTATACAAATCAGAAAAAAAAAAAAAGTGGAGAATGTTGGTCCTGAGTTCCCTCATTCTAGCCTTCATTCTTCTTTAAGGCTCCTGCTGGTTCTTTGTAGCCCCAAACACTAAGGCACTTCTCAGATGTCACTGTCTTTATACCAACCTCTTTTTTCATAATTGGGGAAATAGAGATTCAAGGAATTCCAAGTACATTGTGCAAGTTCATCAAAGAAGTTAGTGGCAGAATAAGAAATGGAAGTCCCTGACTGTCACTCTACTGTTCTTTCAAGATAAAATTAATTCTATTTACATAGCAGAATGAACATGAGGTCCAATAGTCTCCCAAGGAAACATTGGGACAGAGACTGCTTCTTTTTCATGATAAGACAAGACTTCATCAGTAATTTATTGTGAAACAATTCAAAATCAATGCTAAATAATTTATTTTATTCTGGCTTTCCTTCATTGTGATATTGAACTAACAGAAATGACAGCTCCTGGATTCTCTAACTTCCTAATCCTGAACAAGGATGGATGGACAAAGAACTTCCCCTTAGCACTAACATTGGCTAGATGGACAGTCTCCTGCCATAGAAATCAAAATTCAAGGGAGTATTCCTCTCACCCCACTTTATAAAGGCAGAAAATAACCAAGCATGGTTCTTTTTGCTCTGGGAAGAGAGGCAGGAGGTTCTCAAGTTTAAGGTCTGCATAGGCTACACTGAAACCCTTTCTCAAAATGAAAATGAAAAAGGACTGTAGGGGTGTAGCTCCGTAGTAGAGTTAATTGTATAGCCTGTACAAGATCTTAAATTCAATTTCCAACACAACCAAAAACATAAAAGTGTAGATGAAAGACAGGAACAACAAAAATGAATTTCTACTTATCTCATATATTATGAGAAAGACAATAATATTTAGGTTCCATGGGCAGTCCAAAATGCTGTTTTAATTTAGATATTAAATGAACACACACACACACACACTTCCTACTTATGATCATCAAATGTATTAAGAGTTGTAAATTACCCTCCTTGTTAAGAAAGTTTGGTAACTGTGATGTAATAAAAATAAATTCGCTGAAGGAAAAGAATATCACTTGAAGATAAATAATCCTGATACTGACAATCATTAAGTCAAATATTGTGGCTAGACAATTGTTAAAAACTTTCATTATTTAAGTGATCACATACCATGACAAAACATTTAATGAAAGGGGTAATGGAATTATTCCCTTATTAAGATCTAATGAGTTAATATCTTTTGGAAGTTAAGACTTTTTTGCTACAGGGCAAAAATAACAAGCTATGACTTACAAATATAATGGTAAATATCTTTGAGTCAGTGCTGACAGATTATAATTGCAGACTGTAATAAAAACATTGAAAGGGCTTGGGATGTGCCTTAGTTGGTAGCCTGCTTGCCTAAAATGCAGTAAGTCCTGGGTTCAGTCCCCAGCACTGTGTAAACCAGGTATACTGGTGCATGCCTATAATCTTAGCACTCAGGAATTAGAGGCAGTAGGATCAGGAAGTGTTCAAGATAATCCTCTGGGATACATAGTGAGTTCAAGGCTAGCCTATAATACATAAGAGCCTATCTTGAAAAAAGAAAAAGAAGGCTATTGTTTCCAAAACTTTGGGGTATTTCTGATAATGGCTAATACACAAGTCATGCTAGGTTCTTTTTCAACAAATTAGAGAATGTGAGAGGAAAGGGAACATATCCTTTCTCCCTCTCTCTCTCTCTCTCCCTCTCTCTCTTTCTCTCCCTCTCTCTCTCTCCCTTTCCAGTTCTTTCTCAGCTGGATTATACCCCCTGATTTTAAATGTCTGCTTTAAAGCATAGCCTAGCAAGAAGGGAGAGATGGGGCCAGTGAGACGACCCAGAAGTTAAAGATGCTTGTGTTCAATGTCTGCCAGCCTAGGTTCAAATTCCCAGCCTTCCCTGTAAAGCCAGAAAGGCAGTCATTTGCAGTGAAACAAGATGCTGGTATCCATGTGTGCATAAGCGCGCACGCACACACACACACACACACACACACACACACACACACACACGTGCAAATAAATAAACTAAATAATTTTAAAATCAGAAGTAGAGATTAATTTTCTAAACAAACCACAATCTCCTAGCCTTTTCCAAATTAGTACGTTGAGTGCCAATGTCTGTCATGTGATGTCGCTTGCTTCATCAGTCATCCAAGAAAGGAGACAGAACATGAGAAAGAAGCTTGCTGAGTAGTGTCTTAGAGAAGTACTGTAACTTGTAGATAATAACTCATTGTAAACTTTTGACAGAAATTAATTGGAAGTTTTTCTACTTTAAGATAATCCCCAAACATGTCTTTAATTTGTTAAGTCCTATTGTTACAAATATTACTCACTCATAGGCCATGTGTGTTTAGACACACATCCCAGAAAACCAGTGCCAGAATCCTATGAGTGACTTGATACACTGACCAAAATTAAAACCTTTTGATTTGAATTACTAGGTTGCCCATGTTTTACACCTCCAGTCACTTCACCCTACTCTTATACATTGTTGCCAAATAGCCAAGTAACCTCACATATTGTTCTGAACACTTCTACTTCATCTGTGCCCATCTTAATAGAAAACCTTTCACCAAAACTGTGCGCTCTCCAATGGAAGTTCTTTTCCAAGACGGGATTTAAACTTTATGTATGCTGTATGCTAACCTTCACTGCAGAATTCAACTATAGGAACCTTGTGTGTTGAACTCTATTTAAAAAGGCAAGCAAGGACGTTTCTTGAGAGGCCTCAAAGTCTGTTTTTGAAAAAGAAAACTGCCTTGGGTGGGAAATATGATGTCCAACCACTTTCTACCTGGCCAGTCTCCAAGAGCATGATGAATTGCAAAAACATGACATACAAAAGGAATATTTATGCGTCTTCCTCCTTCATCAGATACACAGTATTTTTTTCTCCCATGTCACAAACACTGTAACCACAATTTACAAGTATATGCACAATCAAACTGCTATTGGTTTAGCAATGCATTTCTTTGATGTCCCTTGCCTTAACCTCATTTATAAAGCTGTTTTGCATTATTTCAAACTGTCAATGATTTGTGACTCATGAATATTCAATTCTAATTTGCACTTACCTTTTTGGTATGCATGCTTGCTTGCAATATGTCTCTACCCTTGCCCTTTTGTTCATATTTATTTGTAGATTTCTTTATTGAAATAATACTCCTTTAAATGTATAGCAAGTCTATTTAAAAGCAACAGAAGTGGTTGAAGATTGACATCTTTTCAGACTTTTTCAAAAAATATACTTTTTTATTTATTTATTTGAGAGAGAGAGAGAGAGAGAGGGCCAGTATGGGCCCTGGAGTACCCATACTCTGACACAGCAAACAAACTTCAGATATGTGCACTACTTTGTGCATCTGGCTTTGTGTGGGTACTGGGGAATCAAATCCATGCTGTCAAGCTTTGCAAACAAGTGCCTTTAATCACTGAACCCTCTCTCCAGCTCAACTGACTTCTTGATCTCAGCCCACTGTCTCTATATTTTACCACTTAGCAAGTTTAGTCATTCTGCAAACATGTCTTTGGTATTAAAAATAGCATGCATTTGCTCGTTGATGTCAATTTGAATGGGATGTATTTAGTTTTGCTGGGCAGCATGTCTCAGGGAAAGATTTTTAGATGCACCTGAGCCTTATACAAAAGAAAGAAAGGATTATTTCTGGTGGGAAAACAAAAAGTTCATGCAGAATAGAGCCCTTCATGTCACTGTGGATCAACTTTTCCACTTACATTGTGGAATGCGAGAAATGAAACCTAATGCTTTCAAGTACTAACAAACCCTTTTAGATGTCTCTGAGACGATGATAGCTAAAGGAGACACCCAGGAACTTGTGGATTGCAGACATGCCACTAGTGATTGAAGCCCCCAAATAGCAGAGCAAGGAGCTCCCTGCCTATGGAAAAGCAGTTTCTTGTTGCAAAACCTGTTCTGAGACAAATATAATGTGTTATATGGGGAGAAAGTTGGAGTAAAAAACCATCTCTTTAATAATTTATTTCTGGAATTAACTCTGATTTCTAAGAAAATCCAAACAACTAAATGTCCTATCCTGCCAAAAAAAAATTTTTTTAATTAAATCGGTACATTTTATGCCAGAAGCTAAAATAGAAAAAAAAAAAAAAAAAAAGTTACTAGCTTTTACAATGTAATCCTGTGGGTTTCCTAGCAGTTTGCCTAATGCTCAATTTCTAACCTGACTTTTATCCAATTTTTTTATATTATAAGGAAAAACTTTGCTGCTGTGGTATGTTATGTGTGTTTAAGCAAAAGCAACTTGCTTATTGTGGTGTGGCCCTAGGAACATTTCTGGCATCATCTGTGGCTGCCCCCTTAGATGATATTGAAGAATGTCTCCACACTTATGATTCTCTATGTTTTAGACAGTAAAGAATTACCTGGTTTTATTTTTGCTTTTCTCTTACTTCTTACTCAAAGGGGTTCTGTATCTACAATCCTGGGAAATCTTGATAAGATTAAACCATGGAGAACTTGAGGCAGATGTGATGGGAAAGTAGGTGGAAAAAACCAAACTGATTCAGCACTATGAAAAGTGCACTTTTGGCCAGGTGTGGTGGCATATTCCTTTAATTCCAGCATTTTTGAGGTTGAGGTAGGTGGTTCTCCATGTGTTTGAGACCAGCTTGGGCTACAGCATAAGTTACAGGTCAACCTGGAGTAGAGTAATACCCTGCCTCAAAATAAAATAAAATAATGCATTGTTGGAGTTTTAGTTGGATATTGCTTATTTTGGTCATACAATCCCCTCCCCTCATTACTGAAGTTCTGCATATATAAAGAAAATCAGGCTTATTTTTTCTTATACAGGTACAAGATAAAACTTGAAGTCATCAGCTTGTTGTTAGGCTACCAGCTATAAGTAGGAACATAAACTCCTAAAACAATGAAATAATTTTCACTGAAATTTCCTGCCACTGTATTGCATGTATATAGCCATTCTACTTCAGATTGTGATTTACAGATGCCAGAGAAAATCAGGGTACATGATGAGTACTAAAGTTAGGTGGGCCAGGTGTTGTGGCACAGACCTTTAATACCGGACTGCTGTGAGTTGGAGGCCAGCCTGGAACTGTAGAGTGAGTGCCAAGCCAGCCTGTGCTAAAGTGAGACCCTACCTCACTCTAGAAAAAAAATAAAAGTACCAAGGCCTGTGGATTTGAGATGAGTTTTCAGAAACCAGGGTGCCACCTTTGCCCTGAATTCCATTCATAGAAAAGCAGCAAGAGCACATTCATGAGTGCAGCGTGGGGTTTAGGAGCCTGGGAAGATCTTGAAGGGCTTGTTCAGAATAGTATTTTTTTTTCCTATTTTCAGAAAGATGGACACATAATGGGGATGAGGTTGGACTACATCATGAAAAAGGCTTAAGGAGATGCAACGTGATGGTGTGCGCACGTAGACTTTGGCACGAACAGTTCTTCAGGCTACTTACCTCCTTAAATCACTTCAAATACACTTGGCAGCAAGAAATAAAACACTAACCCAGGTGTGGTGGCATATGCCTTTAATTCCAGCACTTGGGAGGCAGGAGTAGGAGGATTGCCATGAGTTCAAGGCCACCCTGACTACACAGTGAGTTCCAGGTCAGCCTGAGCTAGAGTGAGACCCTACTTTGGAAAAACAAAAAACAAAGCAAAAAAAAAAAAAAAAGAAGAAGAAGAAGAAAAAGAAGAAGAAGAAGAAAGAAAGAAAGAAAGACAGAAAGACAGCACTCATTCAGCTAGGCTAAAATTAGCCATAGTCAAGAACTGAGGCCTTGAGGCCGGCTTCCTCTTTTAAGAAAATAATCATTCATTTGAGAGAGATAGTGATAGGATAGTGAGAGAGAGAATGGGCATATCAGGGTTACAAACAAACTCCAGACACATGTGCTACTTTGGATATCTGGCTTTACATGGGTATTAAGCAATTGAACCCAGGCCAGCAGGTTTCCAAGGAAACTCCTCCAACTGCTGAGCCATTGCTCCAGCCCAAAATTCCTCTTCTCTTTCCATGTTTGGCATGGCCCTCATGTACATCAGCTTTATTCTTGGGGTGGTAGCCATATGGCTAGAGTAGTGCTGAGTCTTTTACTTTCTTACAATCACACTAGAGGAAGGGTGTCTGTTTTTCTTCCTCTGGATGCTGTTGTGGGAAGGTATTGGGAGAGAGAATTGAGAAGACCTCAGCAAACTTTACCTCTTATCTGATTCCCCTGACTTCATCAAGGGTGTTGAGGAAAACCATTGATTAGAGGGAGGTCTGAGCCCTTGAGTGGGTTCATGCTTTGTTAAAAGATACTTTATTTTTACTTATTTATTTGAGCAAAAGAGAGGGTAGGGGGAGGAGAGCTACAGAGAGAATGGGCACACCAGGGCCTCTAGCTGCTGCAAACAAACTCCAGATATGTGTGCCCCCTTGTGCATCTGGCTTATGTGGGTCCTGGGGACTCGAACCTGGGTCCTTTAGCTTTGTAGGCAGCACCTTAACCAGTAAGCCTTCTCTCCAGCCTGGGGATCATGGTTTTGTTGTATTACTGATACATAGAAGAGTAGGCATAGGATCAATTTTTGAGAAGATAAACTTTGTTTACTCTTAGATACAGTTGACTAGAGACTAGGTACAAGTCCTGGTAAAAACTACACTGTAAGAATATAAGTTCATGGTAAACATTGACCATCTGCCAGCCAGTATACTAAATCTCACAACTGAAGAATGTCATTTAATTCTCATAACAGTGTAAGAGCCTGTTTCCCAGACCAGAAGAGCCAGCCCTTTCAAAGTGGCCAACACATTGATTTACATAGGGAGTTCACAGGAGAATGAAGGAACATAATGCTGGAAACTTTACCTGTAGAAGCATCCTGTCTCCCGAACGACCACAGATCAGGTTGTAATCAAACATTGAGCTTCGGGAAACACAGCAGCCTCTGGAGTTGATATCCTCACAGCTCAGGGTAGTATATGATGTGTGATGGTTAAACTCTGGTCATGAACATAACAGGATTTAGAATCACCACAGATACAAATCTCTTGGGATGTCTGTGCTGGACTTTGTAGGTGAAATTAAATGAGATGGGAAGACTTCCCTAAATGTAGACACTGCCATTTCATGTGCTGCAAGCCCTGAGCTGTATAAAAAGAAGAAAGTTAGCTGAGCACCAGCTTCCATATACTCTCTACTTCCTTTCTACTACTGTGATAGGGCAACATAAGTGTCCTGCTCCTTACTATGTTTTTTCTGCCATAATGAAATGTTCCCTTTAAACTCTAAGATGAAAATAAACCCTTTCCTTCCTCAAGCTGCTTCTGGTTAGGTATTTTGACCCAACCATTAGAAAGTAACTGATACATGATGGAACCCCATAAACCTCTAATGTTAGTTTTTAAAATATTACATCAATAATCACAAAGAACATAACAAAGTTGGGATAACACTGAGATGATGTTTAAAAAGCATAGTGATATTCTTTTCTGTATTTACTAGATTGGCAAAAAATAAAATGAAATAGATGGAGAAGGGAGAGGGGAGAGGTGAACCAAGTGTTAAAAGAGGAGGAGGTACATCAGCAGAATTTCTTAAATTACTAGCATGAAGTAAATTACTAATATCACTCTGGAAAGTAATTTCCTTTTTCTTGGAAAGATAAATATTTAAATACCAAAAATCCAATGATGTAAATTAGGTTTTTGCCCTAAATTTAGAAAGGTCTTTGCACACCAACATCCAGACACACAGCCCAGAATGTTTAGAGCAAAGCTCTTTATGGTAGTGGCAATAACAAAATGGCAACAATCCAGAGAAGGAAAGATAAATAAATTGTATTATTTTTACACAGTGGAATGTCAAACAGAACCTTAAAATAATTGATTATAGCTGCATACAAATACAACATTAATCTTAAAAATGGGATATTGAAAGAAAAACAGAATCCAGAAAGATTACCTTGAATGTGACACCACTTGAAAAAAATAATCAGCAGAAAGAAGCAAAATACATTATTTGAAAATATCCACAAAAATAAATACAATCTTCCATCAGTATCCACAGAGGATTAATTTCAGGATTCCTTGCAGATACTAAAGTACATGGGTGTTCAAGACTTTCATATAACATGTGAAATGTTCATACATAACCTATATAATCCTTGGGGTGATAGAGGGACAGAGTCTTGTTTTGTGCCCAGTGGGCTTCAAACTTGTTATGTATGTTAGACTAGCTCAACTTATGATACACAAGCCTGAGCTTCCCAGGTACCTCCAATATATTTGAAACCGACTCTAGGTTACTCCCAAAACCTAGCACAGTATGAATACTTGTTATGCTGTATTGTTTAGGAAATAGTAACAAGTGGTAAAAGGCTATACATATCCAGCGTAACACAATTTCTAAAACCTACTTTAAAAAAATTTTGATTATTTATTTGAGTGTGTGTGTGAGAGAGTGTGTGTATGTGTGTGTGTATACATGAGAGCATGCCAAGGTCTCTTGCCTTTACAAATGAACACCAGACACTTGCACCACTTTTCATTTCCAGCTTATGCGGGTGGCTTGGGAATTGAACCATGGCTGGCATGATTTGCAATTAATTGCCTTTTAGCCAAGCAGCCATTCCCAGTCCCTAAAAACTATTTTCAATCAGGTCGGTTGAATCCATGAATGGCTGTGTGTGTAGGATAATATATATTAATAATATGCACCATCTACATGACAGATCATTTATATAGTTTTTATAAGATATTAACATATAGTGCAGAAATACTCATACTGGTGTACTCTTGACAAGAATTTGAGGATGGTAGTCCAAGACAAAAAGTAGAAGGTTAAAAGTGAAAGAATACTTGAGCATAGCCAGTGTTCGCATCTTACTTTGGGTAGCTCAATTACACTTATCGATGTGACAAGTGCTTCACTAAAATCAAAAATAAGGGGCTGAGGAGATGACTCAGCAGTTAAGGTACTTGCCTACAAAATCGAAGGATCTGGTTTCAATTCCCCAGTTCACATGATGTACAAAGTGGCACATGTGTCTGGAGTTCCTTTGCAGTGGCTGGAAGCCCTGGCACATCATTTTCTGTCTCTCTCCTCTCCTCTTCTCCTCTCCTCCCCTCCCCTCTCCTCTCCTCTCCTCTCTTCTCTTCTCTTTCTTCTCTCTTCTCCTCTTCTCTCTTTCTCTGTGCTTGCAAAATATTTTTAAAATAAAAAGATAGTTAGTGGGTGTTAGAGCAAGTAGTATTCTAATTAAGAGGATGGTAAATAACACAAAAGATGGAGGTAACAGTAAGGTGGAAAAGTGAACTATAATACTTGATTTTAGTGGCCTCTATTTAAATTGATGAGCGTAAAGAATTTAACACTTTGATGGGGTGCAAATTTTATACAAAGTACAGGTACACAAAAAAGCTGCTCATAGAAAGTGCAAAGAAATGCATATGATTTAGTCACAGCTATTGGGTTTTGCTACTCTGCTTGAGGTAAGTAATATATATATATACATGTTGCTTGGTTATGTGTGTGTGCATGTACAAGACAGAGGTTGATGTGGGGCATTTTATTTTCTGAGACAGGGTCTCTCATAAACCCATTGATCTAGGTAGACTAGCTAGCCAGAAGGCCACCGAAATCCTCCTGGCTTGGCCTCCCCAGCATTGTAATTACAGGCATGAGCCACCATACTTAGCATTTTTATTGATGTAGTTGCTGCTTGGGTGCTGGTTATCTGACCTGCATGCTTATGCAGTATGCACTTTACTAACTAAGCCATCTCCCCAAGTTGAGTTTTTTTTCTTTTATCTATTTTCTGCTTTGTCATATTGTCCTAAGTTAGCAGATTTTGATATGCTTTTAGAGCATAATATATTAAAATATACATGTGTTAATGCTTTATTGGGTAGAAAATCAAATAAATCAAGATATGACTAATGCACTAGCAGAAAATATTTAGAAGTAAAGAAGGACACAATAAAAGTTATAATGAAGAAAGAATAGCATTTAAAAATTATTTATTTTAAAAAGAGATAGAGTAAATTAGGGCACACCAGGGCCTCTTGCCACTTCAAACCAACTCCAGACACATGCACCACTTTGTGTACCTGGCTTTACATGGGTACTAGGGAATTGAACTTGGTTTGTTATGTTCTCCAGTCCTTAACTGCTGAGCTATCTCCCCGGCTCAAGAATAGTACCTTTCAATAGAGATTAAGTATACGTATGGAAGGTTAGGAAAAAGAAAAGTATTTAATTTAATTTTGAGACACTGAAAGATATTTTAAGTTCTAAGTTTGTATATATTAATTGTGGGTGGCTAAAATGGAAATAAACACATATACATACCATGTATATATACATGCATAGACACATAATGTGAGTAGAGATGAATTTTGAAATGTGTGTTGAATAAAAAATAGACAAATGGGGGCAATTAGGGACAGTGGGCAAAAGCAACCTAAGTGAGAGTTAAGCGGGTTATAGCACTTTGTAGCCTAGACTTCAGTGATGAAAAACACATGGTTTTGGTAGCATTATCACAGTAGAGTACATAATCCTTAAGCACCAATTACAAATGAGAAGGAAATGATCAATTCTGCGATGCATGTGGAGAAATAAGATGTTTCAGTAATGCTGTGTTTATCAGCATGCCAAACTGTACATGAATACATCCTGAGTTTGGAAACAAATGGTCTCATTCTATGAATCTTCTCCAGGCATAGATTCCAACTCATTTTCAAACTATGTGACTCTCTCAAACAAGCCCAGCCTAGTCATATAAATAAGACTTCATTGGTAAAGTACATTAGTGCAATCTTCTTGTAAGGTGACATTTTCAAAGGAGTCTGTGTACAATAAATTTATCCCAGTTTTCCTATTATACACTCTAGTCACCAAGGGAAACATTATTTAAATTTTTCTCAGTTCCAGCATATACCTCAACCAACCTGCTACAGTAAAGTTAGAGATAATATTACAAATTCTTTTTTGTTTTATTACTATACTTAGTTTAGTACAGGCTAAATATTAGTAAATTGGTATCATGAATAATTTGAGAGGATTTCAAAGGCTAAAATGTAGTTGAACTGAGAGATACTCCTCCTTGCTAGGACTTGGGTTTTTTCCTGGGCAAGCCTCCTCCATCTCAGAACCCTACTTCACTTAAGCTCTCCAATGTTCCCATAGCAGCCTCAGTATATTTCTACCTTTGTTCATACTGCAGTCTGTTTATACACCTACCCCTATTTCCCTTTATAAACCCAGTGAATCCAGAAATGTTTGTAATTATTCTTCATATATCAGCACTTGTAAGTGCTTCTGGGGAATCTTGCAACTCAAAAAACATTTCTTCAATGATTGAATTAAAATTGGAATGAGCAATTTTCATCGCTTTTTTAGTGTTATCAAATTGCAGAATGTCTGTGGTTGAGATTTTGGTGTTCTACTCCTATATGCATTCCTAACACAGAAGTATGCTCCAAAAAATGAAAAGTTCATATTGCAGTTTATGATATGTTATGAATCTTAAAATCAGTCTTTATTTAAAAATCAATGCTGCTACACCCTGTATATATAAAAAACATTATTATAGCTCCTGATAAAACTGCCCCTTTGTGTTCATAAATTTATTTTAAACCTGTCAAACATGCATCACTTTTCCTGTTAGATACCCACTCTATTCTTGGTGACATCATTGGTCTCCAAATTGCCGCAGCATGTTTTTCTTAAGCAATAATTTAGCAAAGACAAAGCTAATGAATGGTAGATGGAGAGATACTTGTTACCTTCTGTCCCCCTGATGCTAGTTCATCTAATCCTCTTCCAACACTGCTGAATAAAGGTCTTCTCCATCTTCCATATGTTCCTTAACATCAACAAGATGCCACCACAAGGTCAGTGAACTGTGAGCCACAATCTAAGCATTTGGTCCCAGGGCTACTCTGAATGAATGCTCACACTATTTGCTTTCAGTCTTCATTTCCTCACTTTGGACGAAATAATGATTGCAAAAATAACATAAATTCTTATTTATTAAGCTCTTACTATATGCAAAGTAATCCAGCATAAACATTCTCTCATTTAACTGTAATCCTCCAAACACATAAAATATAATACTCGGGGTCCAGCAGTAAGCAAATTATACACAAGATATTAAGTAATTTGTGAAGAACTAAATGAAGAAACTATAGCTTAATTAGAGTCAAAAGTATAAACAGGGTGCTAGTCAGGGAACTACAATGCACTGGTGATTGTAGTGGAGAAGCCGAGATTACCTGAAAGCAGAAAATCAACTCTGGGAAGAGGGCTGCTCAGACTACGGCGGGGATGCAATCAGCCCACTGGAACCCCAACAATCAACACTAGATTTTACCTGTTCTTGACAAACCCAACGGAAATTTTGGTTAAGGTAGCATTCAAAAGCCATGCATGCTAGCCTCCAGGATCACCTAGCAAGGCACAACCAGGAGAAGATATCTGTCATAAAAAGAAAAAGAAATCAATAAAGAGATATCTGGCAATGGCAATACTGGGTAGTGTTCTGCAGCCTTCATGCTTGAGATTAAAGTTCAAAAGGTTAGATAACTCCCTAAACAGAGGTACAAAGACAAATGAGATTGTGACAACCTAAGATATTTCTTCACAGCCAAAGAAACAACTGACAGTTGAGTACGGGAGAAAATATTTGAAAAGTATTTATCCAACAAGGGATTAGTATACTGAATATATAAGGAACTTAAAGAAACTCAGCGCCAAGAAAAAAAGCCCTTCACAAACACACCAACTGAAGATGAGCTGAATATTTTTCAAAAGAAATGTGGCCAATAACTACATGAAAAAAATATTAACATCACTGATCATCAGAGAAATGTATGTTAAAACCACAGTGCAATCACATTTCATTCCAGACAGAAATGATGTTATCAAAGACAAAAATAATATATGTTGGCAAAGATGAGGTGAAGGAGATATTCTTACTCACACTATTGGAGGTAATGTAAATTAGAACAATCATTATGAAGAAAAATATTAAGATATAAAAATAAAATAGAGCTGGAGAGATGGCTTAGCAATTAAGGTGCTTGCCTGTGAAGCCTAAGGACCCAGATTTGATTTCCCAATACCCACATAAGCCAGATGCAGTAGGTAGAGGCCCTGGTGTGCCCTTCTCTTTCTCTCTCTCTCATTTACCCTATCTCTCTTTCTCAAATAAATAAAATATAACATGTTTATTTAAAAAAAAAGCTGGGGCTGGGGAGATGGCTAATTGGTTGAAAGTGCTTGTCTGCAAAACCTGATGGCCTGGGTTTGATTCCCTAGTGCCCATGTAAAGCCAGATGCACAAAGTGATGCATGCATCTGGAGTTCATTCGCAATGGCAAGAAACACTGGTGCACCCATTCTTTCCCTCCCTCTCTCTATCTCCTTACAAATGGCTAAATAACAATATTAACAATAAATAAATAATATTGTATGATCTTCCAATACTGTAACTGGTCATATGTTCAAAGGAAATAAAATCCTTGTGTCAGAGAAGCATTTGCACTCCTGCATTCCCATATTTATTTCAATATGGGATGTAATATATTCACAGTTGCCAAGGTGCCAAATCAACCAAGGTATTCATCAATAAATGAGTGGATAGGGGGAAATATGGAGTGCATTACAGTGGAATATTATTTCACCATAAAAAGAATAAAATCCTGTCATTTATAACAACATAGATGGAACTGAAGGTTGTTATGTTAAGTGAATTAAGCCAGACAGAAAGACAGATACTATATGTTCTCATTCATTGGTAGAAAGTAAAAAGGTTAATCTCATAGAATAGGGTGGGGAAAAAGAAAGAATAGGGTGGAATAGGAGTCACTAAAGACAAGAAAGTGCAGGGGGAGAATTAATGGAAATAAATTAGATAAAGGGCATCAAACACAGACAGAAGGGATTCATTCTGTTTTGTTTTTTATAGCACAGTAGGGTAACTATTAGATACAATGAACTATGATGTATTTCAAAATAACTAGCAGAGTGTGAGAGTCCCCAACATACAGAAGTGATGAATGTTTGATGACATGAAAGTGCTTATTACCTTGATCTAATCATTACACCTATCAAATGTAGACATCTATCAAATAACAGTACTGAACCCTATAAAAATGTACAAATATTATGTCTGCATTTAAAAAACATAAGAAGTGGTTGACTTAAAAAATATATAATCAGTTCCAGACAGACCCAGGATTGAGCCTGGGTCACACTCAGGAGTGTGGGTTTCTGAGCACATTCAGTCCCTGATGTGCTTTCTGGGTGTTCCATGGTTAGATGTGCTTCAGCTCTCACCCTCAGAGATGCCTGAATGAATTGTCTTTCCACTTGGGACATGAACTTTGCAAAGCTTAGCTGCCTTGAAAAGCTAGTAGTTTATGATTCTTCTTGCCATTGCTGTACCATGGCATAGATCTTGACATGTAATTTTGATTTATAATCTAGAATGATACACTGGTGGGGGCAAAGGGAGAAGGTGATACTTTTTACTACTTAACAAAATCTCTTTCTTCTGACATGCTATCCAAAGTAAGCAAAATTAAGGGATTCTCCTTTTCCAAACAGTAGTCTAGTAGCACCCCTTATTTGACAATTTGTTTTCTGCAGTTCCACTTATACCTGATCAATCACAGTTCCTGGATATTAAATGGGAAATTTGAGAACCAATCAATACATAAATTTTAAGAATATTTGTTACAGCATATTGTTAAAATTACTTCATTTTTTTCATTGTTGTTTAATAAGTGAATTTTTATCACAGACTGTTATGCTTAATGTTCAGCACTATCCATAGCTTCAGGCACCGACTGGGCATCTTGCAATGTTACTTGGGAGTAAGGTGGTGACTGAGGAGCTTCCCTCTGGTTCAGGAGTGGTGAGCAGGAAGGGAAATAAACCGCGTTTTGGATTGTCTGATTTCACATGCCGGGCTGAGAACTCAGTTCAAGGTTTTTGCCAAATATGTTCAGTAGACTGGGGGAAAAAATGAGGACAATGCAAAATGCTTAAATGAAATAATTTTTAAAAAAAACTAGTTTCACACATATTCTCCAATATCTCTAAGAGAGGTGTTCAAATACAAAACAAGAAATCCTTCAAATGAGTAATCAGAGGTTGTTAATTACTCTTCATGTGAGAATTAAATTTGCTTAAGAGGGAAGACTGTAGCAATTATCTGAGGTCAAGGGGCTCATCCCCAATCTGTCTGCTCCTCTGTCAAATAGAGATAAAAGTCCCACTCAGGACTCTTGGTAATAGGAAACTTCCCAGACAAGCACTTCCTGACCTATGAACAGGTTGTGGTTCAACTGAGTTGAACTTAGAGGTTGGGAATGCAAGACAAATTTCTTTTAAGTTAGGGTGGTACGAACTGTGGCTAGCACTTGACCAATCTTCCTGCTCACTTAAATCCTGAATCTAACTCACCAAGAGTTGCAAGACAAGAAACAAAATAGGAAATAGGGCACTCCCTGCCCCAGGTCAGGTTCTGAACCTTCCTTGTTCTTGCTGCCTCTGGGTGGCTATAAGCCAGCATCGCGCCGGAAGCCAAGAGTGGACCCTGAGCTCCAGGCAGGCTGGCTGTGCCAGGGTCAGCCATGTCTGTGACTAACAGGACTTAAGATGAATAATGACTCTCTATGAACTTACGCACTTTTCTGTTTCTTATGTCATAGCAGGGGCAATAAAACTTCAACAAGTTACACTTTCATTTGATTATTTGAAAAACTTCCATACTTTAGCAGACTACCTGTCCACAAGTAATGAGATCCTCTGAGTTGAGAAATCCCTTTTCAAACTGGGTGTAGTGGTGCATTATCTCTAATCCTAGCATCGGGGAGGCTGAGGGAAGAGGAGCTCTTCTTGTGTTTGAGGCCAACCTGGGCTACAGAGTGAGTTCCAGCTTAGCGTGAGCTAGAGTGAGACCCTACCTCAAAACAAAAACAGAAATTCCTTTTCAGAGTAACATCTCCATAGGCAAAGCAGACCCAATAAAATACCTAAGGAGAGAAAATTTCACTTTTAGCTCGCTGGTCAATACAAAACTGGGAAACTCCTCAAAGGATGTCTACAAAAAAAGATGCCTATGGGACATCTTTTCTGAAGATGTCCGAAGTCTATTTATGGCCATTGACTCCTAGCTAAGCTTAGTAGATTGTTTGATAACAGCAGCTCCAGCAGGTCTTGGCCTTGTTGGGAACGGGGTTAGGGTGGAAGGAGAAGTCCCAGATTCCAGTGGTGGGCCAACTTTAGGAAACCTTCAAACTGCTGTTTAAAAGCCAACTACTGTATGAGGCTTTTGGAACAAGAGGGGTCATGTTTAGACCTACAAAGATGAAGAACTGTGAACTTATCCAAAATTAACTTTGATTTAGTAATTTGCCCAGTCATTTTCGACTGGTCTGGGGCAGGCTTGAGGAATTTAGAGGGAAACCAGTGAGTCATAAACATTTCCTTTTATTGTAGGAGACTGTGGGGGAGGAAGGTAAGAGAAGACGAAGAAAAGGAGATATAAAGGGGTGAGTGAGCAAAGAGAGAGGGAGGAATAGAGAGTTAGAGATGAGATGGGAGAGAGAGAGAGAGAGAGAGAATGTACCAGTTGCCTTCCTTCAGCGGGAATCCACCCGCCCTTGGGCTTCTGTTGTTGCTTTGTTTATGCAAAGTTAACCCGGCAGAGGCAGAGGCAGGGAAAAGGAGCTGAGATCCACGCTGAAGAAAGCAGAGATCTTTGAAAATGTTAAATAAGACACACACACACACACACACACGTCTCAGGGTCGGGGATCCTGCCTGCAGACTTTGAAATGCAAGCCCGCCGAGCTGCGGTGCGGGGGAGGCCGGGCAGCCGCGGGGAACGTTGTCGGTGACCGAAGGGGCTCTGGTGAATATCAGGTTCGGATTAGTGACAACTCAGAAGTCACGCCGGCGGTGGGGGAGGGAAGTTTGCCAAGGTTTCTGAACTCCACGGAAGAGAGAGCAGCTTCCCCGGGCGCCGCCGGGAGGAGCTGGGCGGACCCACAGCCCCGGGTCGTGGTCGAGCCAGCCGCGGGGCCTCGCCCCCGCCCGGAGCCTGACTTTGTCAGCTATCATAAAATGGGAATTGATCATCCCAGCCACCATTGATTAGGGAAGAATGCTTACTGCAGCAGCGGGGGGGAAAGGTTAAGAGGAAATTGACCTTCTTCCTAGGTGACATAAAGTCATTAGGTAAATGAGATATTCACACAGGAGTTTTAAAAGGTCAGGCTCAATTTTTATTTGCAGCCTGAAGAGTCAAGCTGGAGCAGTACTCGGGGCACGGATGTCCACTCCTGGAGACCCGAGGATCCACGAGAAAAGTCCAGCAGCGCGGACCGGGGAAAGGGTGGAAGGCGGGTAGCGGGCCGGGAGGATGCAGGCGTCGGTGGGGATGCTGGAGGTCCCCGAGGGTACCTGGGCCCCGCCCGAGTGTCCCCGGCCTTGGGCGCGTCCTCCAGCGCCTTGGGGTCCGCTCCGCCGCGCGCACAGGGGCGCTCGGCCCTAGCCGGGCCATTAGCGGCATTACCATCCTCGCACCCGCCACGTCTCACACCGAGTGCAAGCGTTTGTTGTTATTTCTTTTTTTTAAGGAGAGAGTGAGAGATGTATTTATGCACATATTTATCCCTCTAATTATAGGAATTAATCCTCTTACTTCTGACTAAAAGGTAACGTCGAAGGACGTCCTTTTGATGCGGAAAAGCACCATTTGTGACTCACATTCAGACTGATTAAGGAATAATTGTTGTTAAATGCCTTACAAGAGGAAAGTGTTTAATTGAGGGGCATTCGTAATTTTACGGCTTAGCACAAAATTAAACGTAATTAAAAACTCAGAAATTCCGACTGATTTTCCAATTATTTTTATTGTCTGAGCTAATTGTTCCACAAGGATATCACTTCTTCCCAAAGGCATTGGGTTGGGGGGGGGGTGTAAAAAAAATTAAAAAGGTAACCATACCTTTAGCAACTAATCTCAGCGCGGTGGCCGGGCGCGTCCCCGCTTCCCTCCCCCTTGTCCCCTCGGTAATTAAGCGCTCCCCCTCTCCGCGTCCCCGCGACACCTTGGGAAGTGAGAACGTGATAGCAGTTCTCCTCGCCAGATCATTACAGCAGGACTGCAAGTATCTGGACAAGGCTGATGAATTTCTTCAAATAACACTTGTCATGCATAGCGGAGAGAATAAAAAAAAAAAAAACACAAAAACTAAGTAAACACGGCTCTCTGGGGGCGATCCCAGCATCCTTCGACAACACCGTCGAGTCGAGCGAGTGGGGAGGGAGTCAGGGGCAAACCCCGCCGGGAAGATGTTTATAAACTGAGCGCACGAGGATCTACAGATGCAAGCTGCGAACTTTCTTTCACATTGCACTTTTTTTATTATGTTTATTTTCGAGGCAAGTATGAGTATGGGAAAGCTAGATTAAAAAAAAAAATTCTGGGGTTGATGGCTTGAAGCCGAACTAACTTTGCATCTGTAGCGTCTTTAGATGCCCAAACAAACCTATCTTAAATATCTTCAAAGGTTCACGAAGAGTGCTTTAGTCGTGGCGAAACTAAAACATCCTTAAAGCTAGCGCAGAAGTGGTCTTGTCTTTCCTATCAGACTTGGCGGGAATCCTGGAAGAAAAAAAAAGAAAGAAAAAAGAAAAAGCATAAAATTTGGCAGAATGTGAACTTATAAATTTCAATTAGTCTAGTCTAATTGTATAGAGCGATGGGATGTTTACATTTCAATAAGAGACTTTAATTTCCCCGGGAATTTTTTAGGGTTCAGACAAGTGAATCCAGCCTATCTGCCTTTCCAATCTCCGCCCCATCAAATAAATGACTGCCGCGGATCTGCCAGGTGAAAATGGGGAGAATTAAAACTGTCAATTCCGTTTCCAACCTGTTTCTTTCCATTGAGTTCAAAAGCTTTTAAAGGGTAAATTTGCTGATCATTTATGTGTATTATTTCCTTTTCTACCATCACCGCTTTTAAGTTAAAAAAAAAAAGAGAGAGAAAGAAAAAAGGAAGGAAAGGTATTTTTATTTCCCCATTTACTTTCCTTGGAAGACGTCGATCTTCCAGGTAATTTGATGGTGGACCCTGAGGCCATGAGAACGTTGGCCTGGTTACCTGAGAGTGGCCCAGAAGGTACGGTGGCATCTGCTTTCTCTGGTTTGTTTTACCCAAATGTATGATTTTTGCAGCAGAATGTGGTATAATTTACACTAATGTTGAATACTGTTCCAATGCTATATTGGAGAAGAGGTCAGGGTAGGTATAGTTGGCCAGAAAAGAGGAAGTACCCTTAAAGAAAGTTAGAAATGGTGAAAAAGCAGTGTAATCTGTAGTGGAAAATAGCAGAAAAGAGGTTAGTGTACATTTTAGCTTGGGCGAAGATTTCTGAATTCTTTGAAGAAACTGACACGGGTTTTCCAGAGATGGGGTGGGGGTGGGTAAATCCTAGGGTGGGCATTTTATGTAAATGAGCAAATTCAAAATGTAGTACAAATCCAGTATAGTAAAACTGACAGTTCTGACAGTATTGGCAACATAAATATATGTTTGAACACTGCGCTTTCAGACACTTAACCGATGAAGCAATAAAAAAAATTCGACTACAATATTTCAAATAATCGACATTGATGTTTTGATACATCATTTTTATACTCTGAATCGATCTATCACTCTCATGCTGGTCAATTTTAAGTAAAAATGGGCTGCAATTATTTGCACCTTGGCTAATGATGACCTAATAACAGTCCTCAATTAATTACACCAGACCTGTGCTTTCTCCCCTCAGCAGTGGGATGGGGGAAGTTCTTAGAAGCCAGAGTCTGTGGTAGGGCCACTCTCCCCCTCCGTTTTTTCACTTAGCTTTTGCTATTGTGTGTGTGTGTGTGTGTGTGTGTGTGTGTGTGTGTGTGCAAGGGTGCATATTTGGGAGTAGTCTCAAGATGGTAACAGTTACACAACATAGCTCCTGTCACCTGAAGCAACACCTCCTGGCTGTGTACCTGGGGATATGGTCCTCACTTTTCCTTTAAAGAGACAAAAGAGTCTTAGAAAATAATCATCTCTCTCCTCGGGCCACACGTGTCCTAGCATTTCAAGGGCTCAAAGAGAAGACTGGAAAATTCTCCCAGGCTGAAGGGGGGAAGAATGGTGGGGAGAGGAGAGGAGAGAGAGAGAGAGAGAGAGAGAGAGAGAGAGAGAGGGAGAGAGAGAGAGAGAAAGTCGGTGTTCACCTAAGCACGCATTAAGAGGTGAAAGTCTGCAGATATGCCTTGGTCCTTATTCCTTCTGACCTCCACACATTCAGGCAAAGCGTTTACAGGTTAATGGGGTGGAGGATCCCCCCCACAGGACTCCGGAGGACGTGCTGCATGGCCGGCAGCTTCCTCGCGCAGAGTCTGCTGGCTCACTCTGCTCTACGAGCTTTCCAGGGAGCTGTGCTTCTCCCACTTCACCTCCCTGCTCAAAATTGGGGATTAGGGGATAAAACTGGTTATCTCAACAACAAATCAATAGGCAAAGACTATAAACTAGAGGGATCCACTAGGAGGTGTGGATCCTGTGAGGCCCTGGGGTACCTTCCACGCCCCCACCACTCCAACCCTCCCACAAAGGCCAGGCTCTGCACCGCGCGTCCAGAGACTGACTGGGACTTCTGACCTCTGAGATAGCTGGGCTCCACCAGCCTAGGATTCCAGGATTCACATCTTCCCAGCATACTTCACAAGAGTACTTTTAATCCCCTTCAAACCATTGCCCGCGGAGACACTGGGGCTTAAGAAGTCTAACAACATGTAAGCAATATATCCTCAGGTTCTGGTCTAAGGTAAAGCCTGGGTGTGAGCCACTTGGACCTGACTGGAAACCCTGAAAGAGCTAGGTGCCAAGGTGGCACCTAGCTGCGCGCGGGGTTAATCTCTGGCCCGGGCGTTCTATCTCCATTCGAAATGTGGATACAAACTACAAAACAGAGAGGGGGAGGGAAGAAGGGGGTGGAACTAGGGTAGAAAAACAGGGGAAAAAAAAAAAAAACTGGAGAAAAAGGACGAAAGGGAGGAAGGTAGAGAGCGCGGGAAGTAGGAAGAGCTCATGCGAGCGCTCAGCGCATTTGGAGTCCCGCCAGATAGCGCTAGAGGGCTATTTATTGAAACCCTTTCCTCATGCAACACAGGGAAGCGAGATCCGGCAAAAGCAAAGGAAACGCAATGATTCTACTCTATTCTGCTCAAAAAAAAAAAAAAAAAAAAATGAATTGTAGGTTGATTTATTGGTATTATATTCAGGAAGAAAAATCTGTCATAAAAAGCCAAGGCACGAGAAAGCAAAAATAAAATATAAAATATAAACCTCAAATAAAAGCAAACTATAAGCAAAAAAGCAACCAACGGGGGGTGGTGGGGTGGTGGTTAAAATCCCTTCCCTCTTTTGACTCCATCTAGGAGAGAATGAACAGTTAACAGGTGAGGAAGTGAGCTGAGCAGTATTCCTTGTAGTGTAACTTTTCAGAGCTAATGGTCACACTGCTGGGAAGGTCATGAACTGTTCAGAAGGATGAGCAGAGAGGTTTATGGAGAAGAGACTTTTCGAAAGTAATAAATGGCTCCGAGTGGGGTGGGGTCATATACATTTTAGAATATATATATATATGTATATATGTATATATGTATATATATAAAGTTCCTCCATCATTCTGCACGTCTGGGGCAGAAGACAGTCCTTTGTCCCTACTACTCTGGGCTCAGAGCTGTTTCTGCAGGGCACAGGACTCCTAGCAGAACTTAGAACACTCTGGGAAGCCTGAAGAAAAGAGATAGACTTCAAAAACTTACTGTGCCATTTAGAACTCAAAGAAAAGTAGTGTGGATGAAAAAAGAAGAAAAAGAAAAAGGAAAAGAAAATGGTTTGACAGAGGTGGAATCCAGCAAGAGAAACGAGGTGACAATATTCTTTTGGCCCTTTTCCCTTGTTTCCGTTGGCAATGCAAGAAACTAAACTTCCTTCCCGTGACTCTTGAAGTATTGACTTAGTTTTACCCTGAAATCCACAGCGTTTCATTTCTAGCTTCTTGTTTAATACTGTGCTTTCCTTGGACCTGAAGGAATCTTTAAAATCAAAGGAATACTTCCTATTTTTCTTCCAAACTGATTAAACAGAACCTTCCCAAATAAACATTAATCCCTCAGACTTGAACAACAAAAATGTCCTTAATACAAAATATTCCAAATCAAAACATTAACTAAAGTTGCAAACAAGATTAGGCTGGATTTATTTGCTCTTCCAGCAAGGCATCAATTGTTCTAACTGTTGTAAGAAGACAAAAGGGATTTAAATCTTGTGATTTTAATACACAGATTAACACTTCAGGACATCACAGTTCTGAGGAATTTGGAATTATCTGTGCTGAATATCTAGAACTTTCTTGACAAGAAAAAAAAAGAAGAGAAAAGAAAAATAAAAAACAGTTGCTACCTTCTGGAAGAACATGGAAAAATTCACCTTAAATGAAGTCTGGGGTTATAAATGCTACTTTAAACTAACTCCCGCCCTAAAGCCAACGCCTTTAAGCTAAAGCTAAGGCACTATGGAGTTATCATTCTTTTTTAAACCTCAATGTTACCTATAATAGCATTCTATGCTGAACCAAAAGAAGAAAAGATGTGATAGAAAAGGACTGCTTTTCAGAAGTCTTGGGGATGCTTCAATAAGAAAGGGGTGATTAAAAACAGACTCTTAAATTTGAGAGGCCCAGTACTCTTTCCTATTCACCCCACCCCCTCTGTCCCCTCCCTTTCACCTCTTTTTTTTTTTCCTAATGCAATGCCCCCACCCCCACTCGAGGGCTAAGTAGCTGATTTGGGATCCTGAAGAAATAGGTTTCAGCATCCATATTTGTTTTGGGGCACTTGTAAAATGCGATTTGTAGAGGGTCTTTAGCCTTCTGATTGTCTTTGAATTGTTTTTACTGAAACAGATCTTTTGCAGTTAATGAGTCCCCACACAGCTGGACAGCTCCTCTCGGACACTGAGAACTCTAACCCCAAAATGACCCCAATTTGACACCGCAAGATGAAATTTTACCGCCTGTTAAAACCATTTTCAGCCTGTGCAGAAGAAGCTGACTGCTGACTGAGGTGTGTACAGCGCCTGTGACCTCCATCTCTTGTCTGTCTCTGGGGCCTGCCCCACCTACTTTGCCTTCACCTAGTAAGTGGGACAGCAGATGAGTCTGGCAGCCTGGGTGGGAGTGCCAGGGCTGAAAACCAGGCTTCAGCAAACGCCACCAGACTAGGGAGCAGAAATATGGGTACCACGCAGCTGTGGCGTGGCTTCTATTGGACTAGAAAATTGGGGACGGGAAATAGGAAGTCCTTAAGCCGAAGAGCCCTTGGCGTTGGTATTACCAAACGCCCTAAAGCTCTTTATTATGGTGGTCCTTGGAAGACTTCGGACCTCGCCAACCACACCCTGATTCAAGCCCCATTGATACCTGTGTCATTCACTATCCCCATTCCCCCAGGATTGCTATTTAAAATGAATAGTTTCATAAGTGGGATACACACGGGTGAAACCTTTTTTGGCTGCAGGAAATCTGGGGGTCTCCCTTAAGCAATCAGAATTTCAAAACCGCATAGATCTTCTCCCAACCAAGCGGTATGTGACACACTCACAGTTAACTAAAAGTCTTCAAAGTTAAAAATCACTCTTTTCTTTGAAAATATCTTTAAATGTTATTCTCTCTCCCTCCTACACCTAAACAGATTGTCCTCCTGTTTGCTTCAGTGTACTCAATAAAATGCAAAAGGAGTTGCAGAATATTAGAGAGGAAGGATTTCGAATTAAATATGCCTTCTTCGTCGTCCAAGTGTAAAAAGGCAGAATTTACATTGTTCTTTTGTAAAAGCCACCAGATAATAAAGCCATCTTTCGCTTAGCAATTGCTGTAAAGCACAGAAATCGTCCGCTCTGTAAGAATTCTTTTGTAAAACACTAAGGTAGGTGTTTGTTTGTTTTAAATTCTAGTGAAGTGAAGTTTTTCTAAACCAAAGCTACAGGGATGCTAACTGGCTTTATTAGGGCATCGCCTAGAAAAGCAGCGACTTCAGTGCTTACACCGGGAGGCCAAGGTTCTTAACCAAGTTGTTTCTTTAAAAAGAAAAAAAAAAAAAAAGCTTTTATCAAGGAAATTGACGAGTTCCTTTGAAAAACAAACTTAGTAACTGGCACTTATCTGCCAAGGACATTTAAATCAACAACAATCCTTTTGGCGACAGTATATGCCCAATATTGAATTTAGGAACAATTAGAGGAGTAAGATCTAAGAATCAACTTCTCAGCATTCAGCACCCCACAACTGCGAAGTGGGAAACGTTCTGCACAGAGCAAATATCCATTCTTTCCCCCCCTCCTCTCTCTCTCTCTCTCTCTCTCTCTCTCTCTCTCTCTCTCTCTCTCCACTCTTTCTCCTTCTCTCCCCTCATCTATCTCTAGCTCTCATTTCCCTCATCTTTCTCCTCCCGGCTAAAGTGCTAAATTGCCTGGAGACCAACTTTTTCTTTTCCTCTGAGTCTTGTTTTCTTTTCTTTTCTTTTTTACTCACCTTTTCTTACATTTTGACGAGCAACTCAGCATCAAATGAGGATATTTTTAGTCTTGGAATTCTTCTAAGGAAAAATAAAAAAGGAGGTGGAGGGTGAAGGATCCTCCTGGTCTTTCACATTGCGGAGCAGCCCAGTGGGCTAGCGCAGGCTGGGAGCGGGCAGAGGCGGGAACCTCAGGCTCCGCGTTCTCCTTCCCCGAGCCTCGGGAGCCCCGTAGTCCCAGCTTCGGCCACCCGGGCCAAACCTGCGCGGGCCTCGGTCCCTGTCCCCGCGGCGCGCCGCCGGCGCCTCTGCCCGTCCCTCCGCACTGTCTTTCTTTATAAGTGAGGGCCGATTTCCCGCAGACATCATTGTTATGATGGCTCATTTAATCAAACTGTTTAATTGCTCTGGTAATCACTATCATCATCACAGGTGCTCAATCATTCATCGTTTTTGGAGGGCTTTATTGACCTCCGGAGCTCATTCCCCAGCCTTAGGAAAACGAAGCCAAATTTCTCCAGCTCCGCTTGGAGTCTGGCACGCTGAGGTCTTAGGCGAGTTTGAGTTGCCCTAAGCTGACTGCGAAGCGAGAAGATGGAAAGGGGGCCAAAAAAGGGTCCTCTCTCTCTCTCTCTCTCTTTCTCTCTCTCTATCTCTCTCTCTCTCTCTCTCTCTCACACACACACACACACACATAGTACTTTACTCCCCTAACCACTCCCATCCACCCCCGCCCCCGCGGGAAAGTCCAGTCGGAGCCACGCGCTCAGGATACGCTACTTTCTGTTTCCCAGAACGGGTTCGGGGCTGGGGAGGGGGTCGGCTGATGGCGAGCCGTTTCTCAGTGTGTGCGCATTTCTCGGGCCCGGGCCCCAGAGCCGGGCGGGGTGAAGCGCTGGGGCCGGGGCGCGCCCCCCGCGCGAGGCCGGGGCCGGGCGTGGGCCGCGCTGCGGACGGGCGGGCGGGCCAGTGGAGCGCCGCGCTCTGGGTGACCAGAGCTCCGCCCCCAGCTCCGGCTCCGCTTGATTGACGCACGAGCCGCGGGGAGCACGGCTGCGTCGGGGTACCGCCGGCTGGAACTCTGGCCAGCGATTGGGTGGGAGCGCAGCCAGAACTAGTTTCCACCAAGCCCGTGTGGGGTATTTACCTTCTGTCCCCACGCTTGTGCTTTTCCTCCTGGGAGAAGTTCGCTCGGCGCTGGCCCCCATCTTCCCCACCCAGCCAAGTCACCCAGAAGTGATTAACACAGCCAGGAGCCAGCGGCCCCGCCGCCCCGCCGCCGCGCCTCGGGCGACCACAACAAAGCTGGGCAGGCACGCCGGCCACTCCTCCCGAGGCTTCTCCTCTCCCCTTTTCTTTTTCTCTTTCCCTCCGGTGCTTCCCAGCTCCAGTAAGATCCACTTTGGAGGTGCACACGAGTCGCGCGCGCGCGCAAACATACACGCGCACGCGCGCGCGTACACACACACACACACACACACACACACAAGGCTGGGCTTCAGCGGACATCAAAATCCAAACAAGCCCCTCTGCACTGACTCCCACCCCACTTCCCCCCGAGCACCCCCACACTCTTCGAGATGGCCCCTAGTCTACCACATGAAAGGGAGCTGAGCCCTGGGTTCAACTGGTCCCTTTCTAGCCCTAGACAAAATGAACGGACCTCAAGGTCCTGCATGTGCACAGGGCGAAAGTGCCACTTTAAATTAAAACACACATACACACAAATAAATGAATAAATTCCAGCCGGGTGGTGGTACGACCCCCAGCCTGCGGCCCTAGGACGTTAGCAGGAGGATTTCGGGACGTGGTGATCCAAGGGCCAAGGAAGGCAGACGGCGGAATTAAAAGAACAAAAGCAAGAGAGAGAGAGAGAGAGAGAGAGGGAGGGAGAGAGAGAACCATGCCAAACGTCCCAACAGCACCCAGTTAGGCAGGAGCCAGGAGGGATGCGCGAATAAAGTACAAGTAAGTTTTTTTTTTTTTTTCTTTAATAAATAAATAAATAAAAACGATCTGAGGCTGTACGGTACTTTCCCTGTGGTTTTCTGCAATTTTCCTCTGAGCTCTCCCGGTCTCCACTCTCCCTCCCTCGGTCTCTCTCTCTCTCTCTCCCTCTCTCGCTGGCTCGCTCTCTCCCCCTCCCTCTGCCCCCTCCCTCCCTCCCTCGCTCCCCTCCCCCGCGCCGTCCCCGCGGAGAAGCGGGCTCGCTGATTTGCCCGGTCCTCTCGCTGCAGCCTCCCCTCCCCTCCCCTCCCCCGCCGGGGCCGTCCGACCGCGCTCGCTGCATATCAGAGGCTCCGCGGCGCGCTCCTCCTCGCTCCCGCTCCCCACTCCCGGGATGTGTCTCCGCCGTGCGACGGGCTATGGCTACCACGACTTCCGGGTTCCGTCATTTCGTTCTCCCGCCGCCGACCCGCGCCGCCAAACTGAGGCTCTTCTATAAGCCGGGCAGCAGCCAACCTGCCAACACCTACTGACACTCACTCATCTCCCCGAGAGAAAGAGAGCGAGAGAAAGAGAGCGAGCGGGAGAGAGCGCGCGAGTGAGAGCGAGCGAGCGAGCGAGAAAGAGAGGGAGAGACAAAATACCTATCAGGAAAGGGGGGGAGGAAGTGCAATTTTTTTTTTTTTTACAAACTATTCTTTTTTTTTTTTTTCTTCTTGATTTTTCTCCCTACCTTCTTTGAACAATACTTTAAAAGAGAGAGGATCATATTAGAGCTATCGCGGGGGTAAAGCTAAAAGAGGGGGGAGGGGGGAGGAAAAATTCAAGAAACAGAAACCCCTCGCGGAGTTTTACTGGAAGAGAAAAAAAAAAAAAAACGGGTCTGAAAGATTCCTCCTCTTCATCATCATCAACCATCATTCATTCACTACCTTGACATTCCGGGCCTTGATTGACAGCTGGAGTGGCAAAAAGCCATGAAACACGACAGTTCGGTTACATGTGGGCTGCTGACGGGCCGCTCGTAACCTTCAGTTCGGGGGCCTGACAATTTTTTTTTCCTTCTTTTTCTTCTTTTTCTTTTCTCCCCCCGCCCCCCCAACTGAGAGGAAGAGAAGAGGAAGAGGGGTAAAGGAGGACCGAAGAGGAGGAGGAGGAGGGAGGGGGGAGGAGGAGGAGGAGGTGGTGGTGGAGGAGGAGGAGAAGGAAGAAGAAAAAAAAAGAGAAAAAGAAGAAATATCAGAGAAAAACAAAATTCTTCGTTTTCTTGCTTGGGCCTCCCCCACCCCCCTAAAAATACCATATTGGAGAATTGGTTTGGAGGAAAAAAAAAAACAAAACAAAACAGGAATCTTCAGCCTAGATCACTTTCTTATCCGGACTGGGATATTAAATATACGACACCATCCAGGAGTTTATTGGAGCGCAGACTGATGGCGCAAAGGGTAGGTTTAAATCTCCAACACTTACCTAGATATAAATCCTCGGCTAAGAGGGGCCTGCCCCGATGCCTCCTCTCCCTGCAAGCTGTCCGCTGCTCACTGCTGGATGATGGCGGCCAGTATTTTAAAAAATAGCAGCAAAATTATTCATCGGCTTCTTTCCCCCCCTCCCCGCCCGTGCCTCTGCGTGTGTGCGAGTGTGTGTGCGTGCGTGTGTGCGTGTCTGGGCGCGCGTGTTCCAGCGCTGTGTGTGCGAGCGGGCGGGCAGCGGGTGCGTGTGAGTGGTGTGTGCTGTGCTCTGTGTGCGTGTGTGTGTGTGTGTGTGTGTGCGCGCGCGTGTGCGTGTGCAATCGTTCCACGCTTTCGCCTCGCTCCAGCTTTTACCCCGGCGGCAGCAGCGCGATTCCCCGGGCTCTCTCTCCCGCCGCCGCTGCTGCTCCGCGCGGCTCGGCTTCGGAGCGCGGGCGCGGGCAGTGCCGGAGCCAGCCGCCGGGGCCGCGCTGCCGCAGCCGCCTAGACTAGCCGGGGCTTGTGCTTGTTTTGTCTCTGAATTGACAAGGACGCAGGGAATCCGCTGCTAAATAATGTTTCTGGTAACTTTCACGTTATTCCTCCCTACCCTCTGCTCTCTGCCTCCCCCCCACCCCCCACTTCTCACCCCCGGGGAGGCACTCGCCATAGTCTTGCTGGCCTCATCCTCGGCGTTCCCGTCCCGATTATTAGCGTTTTTCTCCTCTTTATTTTCTTTCATTTCGCCCTTTGATTTATTGGATCTTCTGGAGGAGGCGAAGGGGGGTTGGGGGTGGGATCGGGCGCTTCCTTCTCTCGCGGGCTCCACTTCTCCCTGGGATGGCTCGCCGGGGTTCTGCTGCCTCGGGCGGGAGCCGGGCTGCCCGGCGCCCCCTCCGTCCCGGGCCTCACCTCCTCCTTGCTTTTCTGTAAAGGCTGCTGTTGGTTCATACTTTTTTTTTTTTTTCATTTTAAGATTTAATGACCCCCACCACCCACCACCACCAACTTTCAATTCTGTTGTTTCTGCTGGTTTGGTTTCTGTGTGTTCAACTTGTGCCCGGGACTTTTCCCCCTTTTTGACTTTGTTTTTATTTTTATCTCTCTCCCTCTCTCTCTCTCTTTCTCTCTCTCCCTGTCTCCCTCCTCCCTCTCCCTCTCGCCTCACTTCTCTCTTCTCTTTCTGCCTCTCCCCTCCTCTCTTCCTCCCTCTCCCTCTCTCTCCTCTACCCTATTCCCACTTCTGCGTTCGCTCTCTTCTCCCCGCTTCTTCCACTTCTGCTCTGCTCTGTTCTCGCCCCCCCCCCTCCCCTGCGTCCCCTCCTCCTTGCTGGTTCTGACAGTACGATGAGCTGCCCCACTACGGCGGGATGGATGGAGTAGGGGTTCCCGCTTCCATGTACGGAGACCCTCACGCGCCGCGGCCGATCCCCCCGGTTCACCACCTGAACCACGGGCCGCCGCTCCACGCCACGCAGCACTACGGCGCGCACGCCCCGCACCCCAATGTCATGCCGGCCAGCATGGGATCTGCTGTCAACGACGCCTTGAAGCGAGACAAGGACGCGATCTACGGGTAAACCGACCCCCGGACCCAGCTCATTGTGTGTGAGTGTGCGTGAGAGTGTGTGTTTGTCTCTGTGGGAGGTGAGGGAGGACTGGCCCGGGCTGAGCGGGGAGGTATTTCTGCATGGTGGGGGGGGGGGGATTGCTTGCCACCGAGGACAGCAGAGGGAGTCTGCTCGTGGGGTCCCTGAGTCAAAGACCAGGAAGATGTAGCCTCCTCCACTCCCACGGCCCCCGGGGTGAGGACCGGGTCCTCAGAATCTCGCTGTGGCCTTCTCCCCAAGGACAGGATTCCTGACCGAAGGACACAGGCTGATTGTTTAAGGCCCCTAACAGAGGCCTGGACGAACAGCAAAGTTTCCTGTAGCTGTGGGACAACTTTTTGTTTCCTCTCTTCCTCTCTTTCTTTCTTTTCCTTTCTTCCTACTTCTGCTTCCTACCGAGGGGCCTGGGAGTCAGTAAAGTGCAGCCTGAGCTGGAATCAAGGCTGCTTCTGTCGGCCAGGAAGCCCTAATCACCCACTTCTTAATTCTCTGTAAATAAAGGGGGCCGACCTTGAAGTGCAGCGGGGTGGAAGGGGCCTCCCTGCTTGCACACAGCCGCTCTCGTTGGGGGGGGGGGGAGTGGAGATGGCTGGAAATTATTTTATATTCGGGGAACTCTGGGAGGGGTGCTGATGCACGGTTCAAGCGTGTACAACACGGGTTCTTCCGGCTGAGGGTAGGTGGGGAAGGCGGCGGGATGCCGAGGGCAGGGGACCGTGGGTACACAGCAACCGAGCCTAAACCCCGAGGCCTCGCGCATCCCCAAGGGTCGCTAAGCCGCCCCGGGAACACAAAGGGCATCCGCGCACGGCAGGCACACTTTCAAGTTTTAAAACGCGGTTTATTTATTTTCGTCCACTGCAACGCTGGGAGAAATGTAGTCTTTGGAAGGGAAGCTCTTTTCGTGTTAAACAACCCTATTATTTTGGCCCTAGCAGCCGGGCTTTACTAGAAGTCGAGCAAACAAGTTTATAAGACAAGGGGGTGCGAGGGGGGGGTGTGGTGGTGGTGGAGAAATTATAACTCTTTCTCGAAATGTGCAACTGTCACTTTGATGTCTATGTAGGAGAAGCCTTCGGCCTCCGAAATGGCCGTCTCAGAACTATTTAAAATAAAATAAACTTTACCTAGTGTTCCCTTTTCTAGAAAGTGAGGACTGGGGTGGCCGAGGCTGGTTCCCACTCAGTCTGTGGAGTTGGGAGTAGGTCCCCATGAACTCCCCGGCTCTGTGTGGCCAGGCTCCTCGGTGGTTCCACTGGGGCCTGGCCCAGGCTGTGTTTATTGGGCGTGCAGAAGTGGCCCGTGGGGGTGGGGTGGGGTTGGTGGGGGGGAGGCTTTTCAGACGAGATCTCAGACCTCTGAACCGAGGGAGCAGGCCAGGCTGTGTGCTTCCTGTCTTGTCCCCGGCCCAGGCTCGGCTGACCGGGGCAGGGGTGTGAAGTGTGGTGCGGTGCGTGCCTTGTTGTATGAAGAAGGAGTGCACAGCCTCCCAACTTGTTGATTACAGTTCTCGCTCCTTCCCCTTCTGCACCCCTGTCTGTGTCCGTGCGTGTGTCCTGCGTGGCGTTGCCGTTAGGCACCCGTTGTTTCCTCTGTTAGCGCTGGTCTTTGAGAAGTGCGAGTTGGCGACCTGCACTCCCCGGGAACCCGGTGTGGCCGGCGGGGACGTCTGCTCCTCCGACTCCTTCAACGAGGACATCGCAGTCTTCGCCAAGCAGGTCCAACCTTCTTGACCCATTTCACCCTTCCCGCAGCCCTCCACTCTCCCTCCCCTCTCCTCTCCTCGGAGCTTGACATGAAAGAGGAGGAAAAGGCCCCGGGACACCCGATCCGTTCCTCTGGCCCAGTCCGCACTCTGCGCCGCCTCCCCATCCCCGAGCCTGCAGGCAAACTGGAAGCGGAGATAAATGTGGGTGTTTGTTTACCCCCCACCCCACCACACAGCCAGCAATACAGGGGCTCGACCCTCGAATTAAAGTTGACCTGCTCCTAATCTGGGGCTTGGCCTTTTCCCCTGCCTGGAGCTACTTGAACAAGAATTGGGGAGAGGGCTTGTTAGGGGGGACCTGGGAGTGCCCCGGAGCCCAGGAAGCTAGGCGCCTGCGGGAAGGTCCACGCGGGTTGGGTGGCGCGGGAGGTGGAGAGCCAACCGCCTTGGGCACGGCTGCAGAAGCCGGTACTGTGGATCCGGGAGCGCTCTCGAGTTCCCCGGCAGAGTGGTAGAGAGCTTCCCCGGAACAGGGCCGGGACCGGAAGGCCCTGGTATTTATCCAACGAACCCCGCTCATGGAAGGCACCAGTTTGTTTCATGGAATTTGGCAAATTCTCTCCCTCTCCACCGCCCTTGCCTCTCCATGGTCCTCACTCTCCCACTCCAGACTAATTGGAGACAGTTATTCTCCTTTTAAATGGCTGGACATTCACGCTGACTTTCTGTGCTTTCTATAGGTTCGCGCAGAAAAGCCTCTTTTCTCCTCAAACCCAGAGCTGGACAATTTGGTAAGGGTCTCGGTTTACTCCAGCCTTGCTCTTCTCCCCTGTCCCGGATAACCCACTATTCCCTGGCGCTCTGGGGTGTCAAACTGAGTCCTGTTGGAGCTCTAGGGGCAAAGGCAAGCCAGGGCCATGATGGACGTCTGGGGGCGCGGAGCCCACCGTAGGCAGGAGGCCGGGGGCGCGGCGCCCAGCGGGTGAGCTGGAGATGCTCCCCGGGTCTCGGCGGCGGGAGTAAGCCGCGAGAAGGTAGTTATTTCCTCCGTTGGCCTGGGCAGGCGGTCGAGCCCCTGGCCGCTAACCCTAAGGAAGTAACCGCAGGGCACCCGGGAGTGGAGGCTGGGAGCTGGGTAGGAGTGGGGGGTGAGGGGCCGGCCAGCGCAGGCCACTTTTAGGTGCAATTCTTTTGCTAATTTGCACGATTTCAATATTAAAAGTACTTAAATCCGCTTTCAAAGGCCCTGCCTCACCATTCATCTGGAGTATTTCCTTCTCTAGAGGGGATGGCTTGCTCTGGGTATGCTGTTGAAAAAGCTTTTTTTCCTGTGCAGAAAAGCGACTTTCTTTTCTTTTCCTTTTCTTTCTTTCTTTTTCTCTCTTTTTTTCTCTCTCTCTCTCTCTTTCTTTATTTCTTTCTCTTTCTCTCTCTTTCTTTCTTTCTTTCATTTGGCCTGAGGTCGAGGGAGGGGATGGTTAAAGAAGCCTAAATGAAGCTTAGAGGAAGGCCTGGCCAGGCCTGGCCTGGTGGGAGGAAAGCCGTCCTCACCAACAGCTCCAGAGGAAAGATATGAACACAGGCCCAGGCGGAGTCACATTCTCACCCCGTGGCCAATGAGGCAGGGATGATCAGTAATCACTTGGTTTTCCTGACTATTTCTTGATGTATGGGTTTTGTCTGGCCACCTGCTGGTTTCTCCTACCCCACTCCCAGCCCACCCCTGCCCCCTGCCCAATCCACTCAGTACCCTCTCCCCTCCCTGAGGACCCAGGAGTCCAGAGCCCTAACAACAGTCTTAAACTTTCCTTTCAGATGATACAGGCAATACAAGTACTAAGGTTTCACCTTTTGGAGTTAGAAAAGGTAAGCGGGGAGACAGTCCCCATTTTGATTCCCTGTTCTAGTTGATTGGAATGTCTTCCACATAGTCTAGTATGAGGAATTGCACATCTACAGATGTTCCGCTTGTTCCTATGACCTTCCTTCAAAGAGTTCTCAACACATCCTCAGAGGATGAGCGAATCAGGATGCCCCCCCCCCAACACTCCTCCCCCAGGCACTTGGGATTATTTTGAAATGCAGTGAACCATTTGTGTTATTGTGCACTTCTCTACTGTGTCTCTATTAACTCAGTCATCCTGGGCCAGAGTTTGCACTTCTGGGTGCAGCAGAAGGAATCATCCTCTCTGGAGTATCTTAACATTGCTCTGCAGCTCACTCATTCTTCCCTGGAAACATACCTAACACCCAGCCTATTGAGTTGCAAAGGCTACTGCTGTCCCCAGTCCTACTGTTTTACTGTTTCCAAGTTATTATCAACTCACATTTCCCCCTCTGGTTACCCAGTACAAACCCAGTTATTTCCAGTTCGGTTTCTTTCTTTATTGTAACTTGTTGCCCAGGGAAGTCTCTGGAGTATAATATCTGCTGTAACAATTGCTCTATTGTTTCCTAGCCTGCAACTATTACACCCCTAATTAGACTTAGTTTGGAAGCCATCACTTCTTTGCTTTTTCCACGTGCAACCCTGCAACCAGATAAATCGTCCTCTTTAAAAATAAAACAAATAACAACAACATGAGATGAACCTTCCACCATGACCCTCCTCTTAGGTCCATGAACTGTGCGATAACTTCTGCCACCGGTACATTAGCTGTTTGAAGGGGAAAATGCCCATCGACCTCGTCATTGATGAGAGAGACGGCAGTTCCAAGTCAGACCATGAAGAACTTTCAGGCTCCTCCACAAATCTTGCTGACCATGTAAGTCAGTAGCGCCTTTAGCATTCTTTTAAGGCTACTGAACAAAGAATTTTCTAAAAGCTTGTTTGAACATCTAGCTAACTGCCTTAGTTTCCCTTTGAAATGATTCGGTTTCTTTTCGTGTCTTTCTACCTCTGCCATACTTTTTTATTTTCATTTTTTTTTTTTCTCTTTCTTGGGCCTCTTTATGTTGAGTCAAAGAACCAGGAAGTTGGTAGAGTGATTGCTGATCTTAACGTGTAAAGTTTTCTGGATCCAATGACTTTGGTGTTAGCAAATTCTCTCTTTGATATGGTGGCTGCTGTCTTCTCTGGTTTCTTACTCTGTAATCAGGGCAGCAGGGATCGAAAGAGACCAGACAGTTGGACAGGAAAAGGGAGGGGGAAGACAATAGACTCAGGCAGAGGATTGTGGCGAAAGGGCTGATTTTCCATCTCTCCCAGAGGTGACAATGCAGAGAATTACTGACAATCTTGCACTGCATCAGAAATAAAAGAAGGAGTGAATGAACACATTACTGTTCTCAGGACTTTTTGCTCATAGAAACTTAGTGTCAGAACATGGACTTATTGCCAAGCACCTGAAGCATCTTCATAGTAAGACAGGAACCTTGATGAACCAATTTTTAACAACGGATTACGGCAAGCCAAAGGGAATCATGATTGAGTAACCACAGGTTAGCGGTTGGGGTTTTAACACTTGAACAGTTGGTGACTGAGGCTGAGAGTATAGTAAGGAGTGACTATGTACGTCAAGCCTGGAAAGGAGATTTCTTTCTATTCTCTCTGTTTTTAATCCTATTTTGGAACTGATTTAGTGAGTCTGATGAAAAAAAAAAAAAGCATATGTAGTGAGACTGGAAATTTGAAAAAGACGCAAAGAGAAGAAAGATTGCAGCTGGTAGGAAAGGCAAGAGTGGTGAGGTTAAAGACTGGGTGTGAATAGCAGTTTATTTATAGGAACTCAAGCCTGGGGGTGGGGGACAGGGTGTCTGTACATTCATTTGAACTCACAACCTAAATGATAGAGGCTATAGTCTGGATAACTTCATGGCTAAAATTTTAATTTGACACCTCATAGGGGTTAAGCAGGTGTAGAGGCTTGAAGGCAGCTTGCACCCTTCCCCCATTCCTGAGTATTAGGAGGAATGCACTGAGCAACCTGAAGAATGAGCTACCTGAAGAATGGCCTTTCTGTGGGACTCTCTTCTGCCTTTGCCAGAAGTTTTGAGAATGTGCAGTGT
Organism: Dipus sagitta; assembly: GCA_036346955.1. Taxonomy (NCBI): domain Eukaryota; kingdom Metazoa; phylum Chordata; class Mammalia; order Rodentia; family Dipodidae; genus Dipus; species Dipus sagitta. Next base: position 102,074,221 of record CM070779.1, read on the forward strand.
TGATTTGAGTGATTACCCTCTGCCCTCCATGAGAAAGAAGCCTAAAAACAAAAGTTTAAAGAGAAGAAAGAAAACCTTAGCCTGGGATGTTCAGTTTTCAAACAGAATATATACCGTGGTGCTAAAGCTCATATACTTGTCCTTATCCTTGCCTGTTTCCAAGCAATGGAAGTGACTGGGGGCTGTTCTGTTGACTGCTTGTGTTAGGTGACTCTAAAAGGGTACAGCAGCTAGGAGAAGTTTCTTTGTGTTTCTAGAATGTAAGTGGGCTTGTGGTTCATGGGGCATGGTACTTACTGCCTCAGAAATATTTTTCTATGTTATTTATTTATTTTCATTGATTTTGTTTATAAATCTATGGTCATTTATGTTACTAGGATAATTGTGCGGAATGTATTTTCATGGTTTGTAGCATGAGAAAGCCCCAGTTCTGAGCATCGAAAGCTATTTTGTGGGGTCCTGACTACTTGGTTTTCTAGAACAGATTCTTGGCAACTGTCACCCCCCGGGGGGGGGGGAATGTATGATGAAGTTAGAGCATGCTAATGTTTACCTAGAAGAGATAAGATACACCAGACTATTTAGAGTACTGGCTGAGATACAATTGATAGAACTATTGTAATATTTAAATTTAGACTCGAAAAGGTTGGACCTAAGAGAATAGTGCTTTAATAATTTAATAATCATCATCTTTGAATAAAAGAGTCAACTGTATCATTTGTTGCTACCCTTCCAAGCCCCCAATCAAGTAAATATGACAACTGATTTATTTTGAACCCATGAGGGCTTGCCACCTCATTGGGCGTCATAATTTAAAGCCTTTTACTTCCTAGAGATCTGAGCTATACCATTTTTGCTTTAGCCCCCTGCTATTTGTTTTGAAATGAAGCAATAATTTGTTCCACCAGCACACCGAGTGGGAAATGGAGAGGTCTGACACACACACTTGTGTTTTCTGCAGGACGAGAGGGAAAACCTCAGAGGGTTTTCAGCACTTTAGGTACCATAGGCATGGTTTGGTTTCATTTCTGAGCCACCCCCAGGACCCTACAAAGTGCATATTCTAATGGTTTTCACCGTGTTCTACGGACTCATCCTCCCTCAATCCCCAGCCACAAAAAAAAAAAAAAAAAAAAAAAAAACCGTGAAAAGGCCACAGAGCCACTACCTGAAACATGATATGAGTGGGATATTTTCTGCATGTAAATGTGTCCAATTTGAGTCTTCAGGTTTACTTTTTCATTTGCTTTGATATGCATATTTAATACCTTGCCCCAGGCTGGATCTCATTTGGTGCATGCTGGTGCAGGGGTGACTATCAGCCACGTCAGAAGGCTCCAGACAGCATGTTGTTTTCTCTGTTTTATCCATTGGCCCAATATTCTGATCTACTGAGCTACCTTGTGGTTTTATTTGCACATGAAATGCTGAGAGCATTTCAAGTTATTGGCTATGAATAATGACAGCTAAAAAAAGAATTGTAGTTTAATTTGTTTTGTGCCAAGGTTTCTCTTGTGGAGGTGACAGTTTGTGACAGTTGTTTGACACCCCCAAAACATATACACCTCTATCCTTATTAAGAAGTATCAAACTACATTGTGTGTGTGTGTGTATTTAAGAAAGAAGCAGGCAAGGGAGAGTGAAAGAGAGAAAAAGTAAACAAGTCTGTAATTCAGTGTAGTAGAAATTAAAGAGAAAAGCATCAAGATAGTAAGTATCAACACAGTTGTCAATTGTCTTAATGGAAGACTTGGAAATATAAATGAATAACTATGGTGGAGTAAATATCTTTAAAGCCAGTATTATTGACAGTTTTAAGAATAACTTTCATATACTATTACTTGGTAAATTATCTTGATTTTACATTTGATAATGTCATAAACATTTTGATGCAGCAGATGTACTAAGAGAAGATAGCCATAGTGGTCTTGTGTTCCATTCTTCCCAATCAGGGAAGATACTGGATTTGTTCATTTATTATGAACAAATATGGTGTGCATATTGATGAGGGGAAATTTTGATGTAAGCAGAAAATTAAATATGAAACTTTGTTCTATTGTGTTTAATGAATTCACATGAATGCTTATCTTTAATATTATAACATGTTTTATACTATACTTTTACTGTAACATAAAAATTAATAGTTATGGGTAGCACATGGTTATCTTAGTATGCTTTGGAATACTGTGAAGGAAAAATATATGATAGTCAAAGGAAACAGAGCTCTGTTTACCAGCTGCAGTTAATGTTAAGTTTCCCAGACATTCAAATTTATCATGTTTAAAATAAACATGTCAAGAAAGCATTTAAAAAAAAAGTTCCAACTCCCAAACTGTTGTGAAATGATCATGATTTGTTAGTCTTTGTCATACTAAAAAATAGGTAATATTCACATTTTAAGTTTCATATTATTTTAGATCAGCTATCTAGAAATGGTATAAATGAAGTTTATCTTCATATTTTTTACATAAAGATATTATATATGTTTATATCAGGTTTGGATAACTGAAGTATAGCTGTATGAAATATATCCTTTAAGCAATGCTTTATTTCTTTTTATTTATTTCTTTTTTTGAGGTGGGGTCTTGCCCAGGCTGACCTGGAATTAACTATGTAGTCTCAGGGTGGCCTTGAACTCACAGTGATCCTCCTACCTCTGCCTCCTGAGTGCTGGGATTAAAGGCATGTGCCACCATGCCTGGCCTGTGTTTTATTTCTTGAAGCGCATAATTGGCAATGTTATTCCTAGTTAATGCATAAGAAGCTATATTTTATTTCTTTGAAAAAATAGAGGAAAGAAAACATACTTATGTCTATTAATATGAAATGGCAGTTGCCTTACAATTGGCTGACACTGATAACATCACTAATAAAGGAAATTTTGATTTTAATTTCTGTGCTAAAATTTAAGTGAAGATATGCTTATATTTTCCTTTGTATCTCTGAATATGTCAAATTTAGTTATGCCCATACAGTTTTTAAAAACGGGTTAGACCAGAGGAGAGAATAACCCGAATCTTGTTCTTGACAGAACACGGTCAAGTGGGATACGTAAACTCTATCGTTACTTAAAGAAATAGACAGGGAGGAGAGGGTTGGGTTTGAGTGGTTGGTCTCTTGATGATCAAGGGAGAATAATGGCATCTAATAATAGCATTAATAATATCAATGCTTTATTTTATATGTTAGTTTAACAAATTGTAATGTAAGATTTAGTGTGTTAAGGTGTGTTTCATCCAATTTCTCTGGAACCGTTCCAGTGTCTTTCTATCTTTGAGCTCTGTCCACCAACTCAAGGGCCCATACTGAAGGATGGAAATTCCGTTATTGTTGCTGCTGTGGTTTCTGGTTGTTGGGAGCTTTCCTGCTCATTTCTCATCAAAAACATTTATACTATTGAAATCATTTGGGTTGGCCATTTGGAGTGTGTCTTCAACATGACTGTGATGAAGTGAAACGGAGCATAGGTGCACTGAGCAACCACACCAACCACACATACGTTTCTGCTATATTAAAAGACGTGCTCTTATCTGAAGTCAGAATTACAGAAGAGTTTGGTAAAACAGTACAGAACAAACACCACAAGGTGTTTCTGTCTTCTCTGAAAGTTGCTCTCTTTGACGGAGGGACTATTTGCAATGGATATTTAGCACCTCTGTGAGCTATGCTTGCATACTAATTTCCAAAGGCTAATAGAGAGGTGCCAGTGTGGAGGTGAGGCAAAACCCCTGGCTCTGTTTACATTTTAAATGGTCTTGGTTCTAAATGTATATGACAATCTCCAGAGTTCTTATGTTTAACCTTTATTATAATACAATAAATATTTTTAACTTTTGTAAACTTGAATGTCCCAGGTTAGGAATGTTCATCTTATGAAAAAAAATAATTTTCTATAGTGTTGACTAGCAGTTATAACATCATAGACACATAGGACTTAATATTAATTACATGTATTATGCAACTAGATCTTCCCTTTGTTGTTTACATATATCAAGTCAAATTAGTTTGTGTGCCTCTTTTGCTGATTAAAATATCTTCCCATATGTTGACTGTTGTTCTGTGGCTATGAGCACATATCCTGATTTATCTCGCAGTAATGACTTCAGTATTTTCCAATATATATATGTATCATATGTACATATGTATGTATATATATATATTTTTTTCCTTCATGTCATGTGCTTGTATGGGCTCTAAAAACACAAAGTGGTTAGTTTGAAAGTATTTTTAAGAATAAGATAAATGGAAATGACCTCAGGATAATCTTGTATAACTTCTTGATTTTAAAGGGGTAAAGGAAATGAGTCCATTCCAACTGCATATATCTGTTGCTGTAGGTCACGTGGCCTGCTAGAGGCGGCACCCATGAGTTAGTTTTTATCTACTCACTGTACCACATCCACTAAGTAACACTTCCATTTGGGGTTTAATGAATGAGTTCAGATTATTTTAGCCAAAACTTAACTGTAGTATGGGCTGCTCTTGTCTTCGTAAAGCCTCATACATTTTACTTTTACTATTTTGTTTAGAAACTCTTGCTCATTTTGCCTCAGTGGCCCCATAGATGATGAACCATGTGCTATGGGGAATCCTTTAAAACAGAAATGCCACCAATTGGCCAGGACTTATGAGACATTGTCCTATAGTCATGTACCTCACAGAGCATGGTTTTAGTTTAAATGTTGCAATCCCAACGTTATCTGTAACCTCAACAACAGATGTGCATGTATGATTTGCTTCCTCTGCCCACATACTCCTGCCCTCTCTGTGCTCTTCTCTGGATTTAGCAAAATTCAATGATGGTACTAAATCAATTTTTTTCTTTTAACTTCCAAGGGAGAAAACACTGGCAGAATTCTGTTTTCTAGGGAAAGCTGTGTGTCAGTGAGAAGCAGAGGGGAGAGGCAGAGCGCTCTCCTGTGGCCCCACTACTACAAGCTCTGCCCAGATTGTCTCCTGCTTTTATATTAATTACAGCTTGCATTATCAGCTGTGAGTCTGTAGCCCAGCAAATAGAAAATACTGCCCCTGGAGACGGGGCTTCTTGTATCTATTTTCCATCTCCTATTGTGTACCACTCATTCTTCAATGCTTTTCTCCTGGTAACACTGCTCTTTAATGCAATTATGTAAAGAGCAAGAAGAGAGCCATCTTTGACTCCCAATTATTAAAGCTACTGGGAATAGTAACATGCACCCTCCAGGCCCTAGGGTGTCCTCGTGGTATTTTTGGCTGGAAACAGGACATGTATTGTGGAATGCATGGACTTGAATACTCATCTACACTCATGCACCCTTTTATTTTGCTACATGCGTCATGTGTTTTTACGTGCTTTTGTGTGCCACGTTGGTTTCAGGATTCACGAAACTTCTGCTTATAATTTGGCAGGAAGCCAGGGAGTTATTCTTGAAGGATGTAAACTTGGAAACTATCTAGGAGGGAAAAAGAAGGAGTTGTGATACACACAAATATTTCAGTCTAAGGAAAAAAAAAACCCAGCATTATGGGTAGTGCTTGATGCTGCTTCTGTAAGTTCTATTTTTTACAGCAAAGGAGGACCTCCTCTTACTGCACAGATTGTCCGAGTGTGTCTTCATAGATGATCACTTCACCATGTGTAGCTGAATATAAACATCTTGGGGTGACTCTCTACCCTTGACACCCCAGAGGGATCTACCTGTTCCTTCTTCATTTTAGATGGCTGTCATGTGACGCTCCTTAATTTGTTTTAGTCTCTCAACCTAGAACATAAGCACTTGGAACACTGCTACTTTTTCAAGGGGTCTTTTTGCCTGGTGGGGGATGGGAAGGGGAAAAGAGGGAGGTGACAGGGCAATAGCAGGTCAGGTAACTTGCGAATATTTGGTGACTGAGATGAAAACCAACGACCTAACCTGTTTGGAGGAACCAGTTGCTCTTCTAGAAACTTTGGCAGATGTGGCTAAGTTTTCACTCATGTGCTTTGACAAACACCTGCTGTAGAGGGCCCATGGAAGAAATACACTGAAGGGCGAGTTAATAACTAAGGCCTCACTGTAAAGCCGGCACAGGTTTGGTGCCAGGGACAAAGCAGTGTTTTCGGTTGCAGGCTCCCTCTGCAGCCTTCCAATCAGGGTAGTGTGTCAACAGAAAGGTCTGCACCAGCTTCATCGGAACCATTATATAATAGCTGTTGGATGACATTTGCCTTAAAACATAGTTGAGGTGTTAGTGGTTAATTATTGTAATTTTCATGAGGGGTGAGGAGCTTTTATAGCAGCTGGCTTAATAAAAAGCCTGCAGTGCATAAAATTAACATCACTGCTGTGCGCACTGGAAAGTTGCGCTTTGGAGGAACGTGCCCGTGCTGCTGCGCTCCGCTCTGTCTCAGTTCCTCTAGCTCCGTATCCGATGACAATCCAGCGCATAGCTGACTCGAGGCAGTGGCTGAACATGGAGAGCCCCTGTATTCTGCCTGCCTTTAGCTCGAAACCACTTGAGTGGCTTTGAACTTAGATTAAAAATGGCTCACAGGGGGCCTTGTCTTCACATGGACAGGTATGAAGTAAGTACCCTCCTTTCTTTTTACTTTGGAGCCCAAGCTGGCCTCAAACTCATGGCAATTCTTCTACCTCAGCCTCCTAAGTGCTAAGATTATAGAACATGAGCCACCACACACACAACTAATTCTCTAGTCTACTTTTCCCCTGCAATCTTATTTTAGAGATTTATACCTGAGCATGTTATAGTCATGAGATTGCCACTCAAGGTCTACACTTTGAACCAGTTGCTTGCCGGATGGCACTGCCAATAGCATTGTTTGATATGAATGTTATTAATTTATAGAGCTCTGGATTGTTTGGTCATTTAGCAAAAATGCCAAATATTAATTTATTTTGTGCTTGCAGCCATCCTATAAGTGGAAACTGTCACTATTGTTCCACATAAGAACATTTTCTTGATTTGTCTCACCTTTGTTTTTGTTTTAGTTTGGGAGCATCTTATGTGCTTTATTCACATGATAGAGTTGATGCTGAGAGAAAATAACAGGCATACTTTTTTTTTTCTAATAAACTATATATGTTTCAGTAACATGGCAAGATTACTTTCAGACGGCTCAGTGGCCCGTATGGTTGAGGATTCATCTGAGTCCTTCTTACCAATTCCAGTGAGAAGCAGTGGTGTAGTTTCAGAGATTGATGTTTCTTTAAATTGTTGCCCCCACGCCCCCATCCCTAAATAATTCACTTGCCTATAGATCTGTAGGCTTAGCTCAAATCACTGTACACAGGTGACAAGTGTACAGCTTTGGCCTCCAGGCTGCTATGTTTCATGTGTGGTTCCTGCCCTTCGTTTCTGCCAAAGGAAATTCCATCTCTTGCCTGCCTTCATGTGGTGCCGATAAAGTCCTTCCTGTACATTAGAATTCCTGTTTCCCTTTAAGCAACAGCAGGGTATTGGGAATGATCAGGAAAGGGGAGGAGGAGGAATAGGAGCAGAATATACTCAGAAAATAGCACAAGTTCCACCTCCCAGCTTACCTAGCAGTCCTTCAGAATAATTAGTTCTTCCAAGAAAAGTCACTGCCCAGTCACTTAAAGCTTCCACTGAAGCTCCAGAGGAAGTCTCAGCTGACTTACTAGATAGCAAATACCCCATATTTGTTTCATTTCAAAAAAAAAAAATTGTTGTGAATTAAGCAGTTTGGTGATATGTAAGGTATTGATGCTATGGTTAATATTGCAACTGTTGATTATGTACTCTAAGTGTTGATGATATTTTGAGAGGTAGGATAATAAACTTAAAAGATGTAAAGGGTTATTCCACTGTGGTGACCCCATATTTTGTTAAGGGAGCCATTGGATTTTACTCTAAAATATTCAGTAACAGGAAGCATTGGAGGAATGTGCCCTGATTAAGATAGCAAAGTTAAAGAAGTATTTTAAAATAGTTTCTTCTTTTTCTTATGAGAGAGAAATTGAGGGAGAAAGAGAGAGAGAGAGAGAGAGAGGGAGAGGGAGAGAGAAGGAGACTTGGCATACCAGGGCCTTTAGCCACTGTAATCATGAGCCACCTTTTGCTCATGCGTCTCCTTGTGCATCTGGCTTACATGGGTTATGGGTAGTTGAACTTGGGTCCTTTGGCTTCACAGGCAAGCGCCTTAACCTCTGAGTCATCTCTCCAGCCTTCAAGTAGTTTCTTCTTACATTAAAAATTAACATTGCTGCAGTTAAATTTGCATATAGTGAGATGTACCCATTTAAAAATGTACATTTCAGTTAGTTTTCACAAATATATACGCATATGGAGTTCTGAATCCAGTTCTCAAGCATCTCTCCTCTTTGTACCTATGACTGAACAGAAAGCATACTGTAGCATGGCATGCACGTGTGGCTCATTGGGCAAACACTAATGGTACACATTTTTTTCTTTTTCTTTTTGTCTTTCTCTGTGCCTGCACTTGCGGTTCCTCATTTATGGCTGAAATGACAACTGTGGGAAAACTCCTTGGCGTCCTGACATCAGAACCCTTCATCTTGGCGAGACCACGATGATGCAACCTCAACCCACTCAGCAGGCACCCCCGGACCCTCCAGTGGGGGTCACGCTTCCCAGAGTGGAGACAACAGCAGTGAGCAAGGTAAAAGGTCAAGCGTGTTCCTCGTGTAAAAGTAGGCATGAGTAAAATAACGTCAGGCTGCTGTGATATCGGCCTCTGTGTAAACAGGAGTGCGAGGTCAGGAGTCGAGTCAGCTGTGCTTTAGAAAGACAGTGTTTCCTCTTTCTGTACAGAAAGTTAAAATGAGACATCTAATCTTTAAGTATGAATTACAATAACAATTGATTAGTTCTGCCAATTCTCTTACAAATTTGGTTATCTACACTGGTTCAGTGTGTATGAGTGCAGGAAATGATGTGCCTACCTTGTGCTATAAACCAGTAGCTTGTGTCTGCTTTAAAGAGTTCTCTGTAATTAAAGCAGTTATGCCTTCACAGAACCCAATATGCAGAAATTTGTTCTTCTTAGCTCCAGAACTAATTAAGGTAAATAGATATGGAATCATATTTTGGGAAATGGATTTTGAATTTTTTTGGAGATTGTTTGACCTTGTTTCCATTCAGCTGACATAGTGACTTTTGTCCCAGTTCCTAAACATTAGAATAATCAGAGGGCAAGGGGGGACACCAGCTGAAAATGTCAAGGAAGCCTTCTGCACCTGGGAATAAGTTTTCACATTTACAACTCACCTATTGCACGGAGAGTAATTAGATATTGGTAGGGATGACTCTTCTATGGGTGAAATGATCATTTAAAGGAAGATGCATTATTGAATGTGGTCCAGGAAAGTGTATAGATTTTACTTTTTAATATTTTACATTAGATGGTGTCTGATCTCCTAGGTCTATTTCATCTCTATTATGACTGTGTTTATGGCCACAATATTTAAGCATTAGACAGGCTTCCAAGTAGAGGCCTGTTTAACAGCTTGAGCTGTAGTTATATATGCCATTTAAAGGGTGCAGTTAATGTCGGCCGAGGAGCTATCCTCTTCTAGGTTTCTTGCCAGGAACGTTGGGTTCCTAGATTTCTAGGATGGCCTAGAAAAAAGTGACCTTTCTAGGATACCATTAATTTGTGTATGGATCGAAATTAGGATCTACCTTTTAAACAATTGCAGCTCACAGATGACATACTACCAAATGACCAATTGTGGAAAAACATAGGAGCTGTATATATTTAGGTTTTTACATGTTGGGTTTATTAAACTTGTTGGACTATATGGAAACTAAATTGTAAGATATTTTTGAAGATAACTTGTACATAGAGTCAGTGGGTATGCAATGTTATGGCTTAACCACGGTTCTACATCCTAGTAGTTTATACCTAGAAAGCTTCCCGTCACTCCATCCTATCCACCACCCCAAGTTGGGGTGAAATGTATCTATTAATAAAAACGAAATACCCTAAACATCCTAGGAGAGAGGGGAATAGAGAGGCCGACTTAATGGCCTAATGAGGCTATCTTCCAGGACTCCCTGTGTGCAAGGCTCCCTTTGACCTTTCGCTTTGCTCAGGAGCCCAGAGCTTCATTTTTCACATTCTTGCAATTACGTTAACGCTTCAAGCATTTCTGACTCGAGTCAGCTAGCAACACCGGGCATAACTCAACACTGTGAGTTTTTCTCTTCTCTGTACATTCATTAACAGGTCACCAAGGTCCCAACTGAAATTTAAAACTGACTGGTTCTGTTGGGCTACTTGAGTTATGACAAGAGGGGTAACAGAAAGGCCCAGAGAGAAAAGGAGGTCTGCAGTAGAGAGAGAGAAGACCTTGGGCTTTGGAGCAGGGAATAGTTATGGCAACAAGCAAGGCATGAAGTTTTATTCTTTTGGTTAGCCTGTTTTGTTTTGTTTTGTTTTGGCCAGGAAAGGGAAGAGCTATGAGGCTGATACATTGGGTAAAACAATACGCTTAGACCTCTGTTGTGGGGAGCTGTACCCCACTTATCCCTTGTTGAAGGATTTGATCCCTGAAGCATTTTGTTCCTTTAATCATATCTCTGTGGGATTAAATATGGACACGGTAGCTTATGTGACTGAGCACTAGGCAGTGCGTCTTTTTTTTACTGTGTTAAAGTTTGAGAGTAAGAGAAAGACATGTTCTTATAGCTATACAATGAAGAGTGTTGGTGCAAGGAGAATTTTTCTACCTGACCACTGCACGAGTGTGTAGAGCACATGCATGAGGCTAAGACAGTGTGTTGTGTTTTGCTAGTTTTCAGCAGGCTCTAAACTTTGAAGACCAGACTTGGGTGTATTCTGTCCTATTGATGCTCCCGTAGTCTCTTAAGCGTGTTTTCAAGATATTTCGATACTTTGTGTCCCACGAAATTGTCCAGAGTAGCTTTCAGTGGGAAAGATTAATTATCTGCTTTAGGGCAAAGTCAACAGAGATACTGACTGAGATCACATATGCATATCATAGGTTAAATCTCGGGGCTGATGTAGAATGGAAAACCTGGGAGGGAAATTTATGTTCTTTGTATTAACTATGTTATAATGTTTCATTGGAAACTAAGTTTGAAGTTTAGAAGAGTTTTCTTGCTTCTTCAGAATTTATTAGCACAACAGGCATATGGAAAACTGTAAAATGATTCAATTTCAAAACAAATTATGATAAACAGAAGAAATGGGGATGAATTGTACTAAATACAATGTTTTCATACACATTTTAAATTAAACTTTAATAGCCATATGCTATAAAACAATACATGCATTTATGTTGCTTTATGCTTTTTTGTGAATACTTTTGCTATAATGATTCATACAAATCTTTACTTTGGAGCCTAAAATCACCTCGTTTTATGACCTGATAGTGAAAGAGTGACAGTTACGCAGGTGAAAGTTCACCTGGTCCTCCGTGTTTGTGTAGCAAACCGAAAGGAGAAAAAAAAAATTAAAATATTGTAAGAAATCAAGTTGGTAAAATGTAAAACCTGACTTTGTTATATCTTTCCTGCAGCACATGCCTACCAGTCAACTATGTAAATATGAAGCAGACTTTTCATTCACTCAGATTTCTCTTGCTAAAAGCAGCCAAAGGGAGGGTGTTTGTCTTGTTAGTCACATTAGAATGAGGAAGGAAATCTGCTTTTTCAGGGATAGAATGAGGGTGCAGACTACAGGCTCTGGGGAAGTAACTGGCCCTCTTTGTGTCCGACTTCCCATCAGTAAAATGGGGCTTGATAATAAGGCTTGGGGTCCCTAATTCTGTACCTGCTGAGTCAAAAGCTGCTTTGTACTTCATTGTGTATTTTGCCAGAGTAAAGACCAGGAAGCTGCCTCCTTGTTCCTCCAGCACTTTTGAGAGCCTTACATGAAAGGCACAATATATGTACAAAGTATTATTATTATTGATGGGTTTGTGTAACTCCCATTAACGCTGATGGGAGTTACGCATGCGAATTGGCAAGAGAATAGACCCCTCAGTGTTTAGAGCACATGAAATTTACATTTTTTCCAGTGCTGTAATTGAGATGTTGACAAATTGGAGAATATTGATGAGCCTTTGTTTTAAGTATTTCGTGCCAAGTTTGTTTTATTTTTCCTGGTTTGAACAATGGTGTGGGTTCAGCAGCCATGAATAAAAAGGGTAGAGTAAAGATAATTTTGTATTTCAATATTTTGATGTGCCAATATGAAATAAATTGTCTTAGGCAAATGGAATATGCTGTTTTAATCATTAGCTATGCATGAAAGAAAAATTGATGTTGACATCTTTGCTGTAAAATCGTTGTAATGGGGCCTTCCTTACAATTCATTTTTGTAAAATTCATTTTGTACATTTTGCAGCAATTGAACAATCCCTGCACTGTGAATAGGCAGGATTCCCAGAAATACCGAGACAGTTGGCCCAGTAACTGCTGAGCTCACACTGCACACCACACACACGTTAACCATGTTGTTGCCAGACCCAGATTAACCTAAATCCATGCACACTCTAGCATGTCTGTGTCTAATCGCTCGGGGCGCAGGGCCTACGACTCAGTGTGGTTCCCCTCTACTTTGCTGCCAGACCCCTCCATTGATGTTCCCACCTATGGTCCAGGCAACAAGGCTAGAATCCTACAGCTATATATTCATTTAGTTATTAAACAGCTCTGTAGTAATCATGGTGTTGAAATCTCCAAATAGCCCTTTAATCATGAATGAAAGTGCTTAGAGTTAAGCAAATGCCTAAAATATCATTGCACTTTTTACAATATAGATTACAGTTATAAAATAGCATTTTCCCCACCAAAATATTCCAGTTATATATTTAAAGGAGGAAATAGGGAGGGGGACACTACTTATTGTAGGCCCTGAATATGTTCTGCTGGGATTTCTTCTTCAGTCTAGGAAAGTTCTGTCACAGGAATGTTTTCATAGTGGCGGCAATCTCTTTAAAATAACCCTAAATACAACATGACAGATGCCATCTGCTGTAATCTTTTGCTAGTTGCTTTTAACTTTGATTTTTCCTAGAGTTAAGTTCATCTTAAACTGGTCACTTACTGTTATAATAAATACAGTAGCATTCCTTTTCTTTCCTGTCCTCCCAACTGTATCAAAAATTTCTCTGAAAACGTGCTTGATAATTGCACATGAGCAGAGAAGAAGCTGATACATATGGCATAATAATATTGCATTTCTCTTCTCCCTCAACCCCAAATTAAATAAAAAGAATGCCATACTTCAACTATTAGCAGACACCCAAACCATGTCTGTTAATTTCTTTAGGATTTTTAAAGAGTGATCACTATTAGAAATAAAATTAAACTCTTCTAATAAATAAATGCTCTAGGAACATGTAATGGTTGCCCATAAATGCTTAAGAGCTTTCTATAATTGCTGTTAATTTTGAGTAATTTCTTCCTATATGTATCAACTTACTTGAAAAACCCAGAGTTAGGATTTCTAGATTTTTTTTAACTTAGTCATGTAAAGGGATGTCTCCTGATGCCAGTTAGAGTTTAATTTAGAGTAGTAATTAAACTTGAATACTGCCTCATAAACAAAAGATAAACAATAAACCAGCCACGTTCCCTGCTGTTTCATAGCTTTCTTTCCCAGATGTTTTAGCCTGATAATTTTTACACAGTGAACTACCTAACATGGAGTTTTGTGGACAGAGATAGAAATGAGTTTTATTTTTTCTTTCCTTTTTTTTCTTTTTTGCTCTTGCCTTTGGTAATTACCCCCCCCACCCCGCCCCACCCCACCAAACATCCCTGAAAGCAAAATGCAGGGAATTTTCCATTATTTCTATTTTTAAATATTCTAATAAAATGCATGCTTCCTGCAGCCGTGTTCAATCAATAATTATAGTTCTTTCTCTTAGGTATAGCTTATTAATTCTTTCTCCAAACTGATCTGGTCACGAATGCCTTCCATGTGTCATATATTCATTTAAGTAAGATCTGGATAACAAGTCAAGGAAAAGACAGGCATTGACAATGGAGAATCTTGCTTTTACTTAGACATCCCCACCCCTCTACCAGAGCTATGGTGTGGCTGTACCCATCCCTGCGCTACCAGGGTGTCTTCTGCCCAGTTCTGGATCCTTCTACTGTCAGCCGTGGTCTTTGTAATAATTGTCAGGTACTATGAGTGGGCCGTTCAGTGCAGGAGCCATGTTATTTTCGCTGGGTGGGGTAATTACTGAAAGCTGAGAATCGCTGCACTAAAGACACAGGGATACTTTCATGATCCCATTAGCATAAGAGTGGGTAAATTATTCATGCCAAGTGAGGATTCTATGGGGAAAAGTATAGTTAATGCACAGAGTTTTTAAATGTATCCCTTTCTGCTCTGAGACTAAATTCTTGTTGGAATCCGTTCTCAGACATTTACGGGAAAGCTCTGGTGGCGTGTTAGACGCCGTTCATCTCTTGCTGCTTGCGGTGCTCTCAATGGAGACCAGCTGGCAAAGATCCAAAAGGTGATTAAACAAAATGATCAGCTCTCGCTGCTGCGTTACATGTCCAATACTCTGGATTAAAAAACATGACCCACGACAGTCAAGCGAACGTCACGCCGCTCCCCCTCCCCCTCCACACTCCGTAGAAGAATTCAGATGGCCCACAAATGTGTGTGCCATCTTTGTGTCCTTATGGCCCATAATCCTGAGCAGGTTGTGCAAATGGCTCTTTCTGTAGCACTATCTGTTCCAGCAGCATAGAAGCATTTCATATTAATTGGGTCAGTCTAATATTCATATTGACATGGGGAAAATTACTAAAATGTATTCTTATAGCAGACAGTGAGTGTGTGTACTTTCTGACATGAGGGGAGTGAAGGCTGACAACTGGCTTGTGCGACTGATTAATTTTTCCTGAAACTGGAGAAAAATCAAGGCATGAAAAACTGTCATTCTCTGAAAACAGTGCACAACCCTTTCAAACTAAACAAATTGGATTGGGTGGGGGCTCTCAGGCTAGGGGAGTGTGTGGAAATGAGCTGTGGTGTTAACGCAATAATCAGGCCTGAATTTACAGTGCCATTCCGAAGAGCCCTCCCTCCCTCCCCATAAACAAGCTGATAATCACAGGGAAGCTGACTTCCAATTAGCTTTTCCTTCCCTCACACAGATCCCTGGGTCTGTGTGTCCTCCTTAAGCTTGGCTATGTCACTACCGGCTTGATACCGCTCACATCAAATTGAAAGTTTGGAAATAAAATGCTTTATTATGAGGAAATCCTACTAATAAGCAAGGTAAATTCAACCAATCATTTCATGACTGAGTTAAGGTAAAAAAAAAAAAAATGCCAAGATTTGTGACTAAGGGACAGATGTATCGTATCTTTGGGGGCCGGCACCAAATGCCAAGTCGAAATATAAATTGAACAAACCAGACATTGTGAGGAAGTGATTAAAGAAATATTGAGATGAAATTTTGGAATGAATTATATATGTATATTTATAACAATGCTGCGTATTGCTTACAAGTCTCATTTGCATATGCCTGAACTGTGATTTTATTAAGGGACAGTTGAAAGAATGTTAGTTAAGGCATTCCCCCTCAGAGATCATGGCTGACCACTTACTATCACGCAAATTGTCTAGGACTGATAGCACAAGATGAATTTTAGTGCAACTGTCAAGAGGAGCTAAAGAATAAATCAGAGAAGGGAAAAATTCTTAAAAGACACTTGAACACATCATCATTCGCTTTCTGAGGAAGAGCGAAGCAGTAGGTAAGAAACACAGAGGGGCAGAGTGCTCAGGGAGGGGAAGAGAGGTCCCCCAAGAGTCTGTGCTGTGTGGCAGATGAAAGGGACGTGAATAGCCTTGGGGGTCTTAAGGCTATTATAGGGCAACTCATGCTCTGTTATCATGCTGATTTTTCAATTGATTTTTGGCTGAGCAGTACTTGTTGAAGCCCTCCAGAGCATCAAACACTGCCTTATGGTGCTATACATTGTAATACATGTGTTCTATTTTTCCTTCATTGTCTTTGCCTGGCTTTGGAAGAATAGTCTGTAAAGACGCCATGGTATATAACTCTACCCCTTTTTTCTGTTCTATTTCTACCTGCAGGGCAATTCTTGCAATTGTTACTGGGTTTTGTTTGTTTGTTTGTTTGTTGGGGAAGTACTGGGAGAAGGGCTTTTTATTCATCTTCACATGATGACATCTGTTTTTAATTTGGTTTTGATAAATGTTCTTTATGTCACAGCAGACAATGATTTAGACCTCTTCACTTTACTAAAATCTATCCCTGTGTAATCTTGAGCTACTCACTACCTATCTTTCTCCCTTTCTCCCTCCATCTTTCTTTTTCCTTCCTTCCTTCCATTTGTTTCTTTTCTTTTGAGATATGGTCTCACTCTAGCCCAGGCTGTCCTTGAACTCATGGCACTCTTCCTACCTCAGCCTCCCAGAGTGCTGAGTTTATATACATGTGAGCCATCTCATTAGGCGGCTCATGACCTTTCTAATGACCAATAAGAAAGCAACTATAGGCTTTCACTGAAATCTAGTTCTTCATTAAAAGGGAAATGAACTGCTTTAGTATCCTTGCTGTGCAGTGAGAAGGTCCCAGGGTTCCAGGAAAGCAGAGCTTTTGCAAAGGAAAACCATGGAAGGAGACCTAGAGGAGGTGTGACATTGCCTGTCTCCTATTTGAGGAATTCTTACTGATGAAAATCAAACTCTAATTTCATCTCCTCCTATGAAGTCTTCCCAATTTACCCAAGTATGAGATGGCTGTTTCCTTCTCTGTACTCATGTGCACTTAGGCCTCTTTATAACATTTTCACATGATGTTGTGATGATAGTATATTCCTGGTCTTCTGCCCAGCTTTTCCAGTGGAGGGTTCCCTCTTACGGCAGTCCAACATTAAGAAATCTACTTTTGAATCTATAAATATAACCCATAGTACACATTATTTTATTTATTTATTTATTTTGGTTTTTCGAAGTAGGGTCTTAGTCTAGCCCAGGATGACTTGGAATCCACTATGTAGTCTCAGGGTAGCCTAGAACTCTTGGCGATCCTCCTACCTCTGCCTCCTGAGTGCTGGGATTAAAGGCATGTGCCACCATGCCTGGCCCTGATTTTTCTTTTTCGTTTATTTTTATTTATTTATTTGAAAGTAGCAGACAGAGAAAGAGGCAGATAGAGAGAGAATGAACACACCAGGGCCTCCAGCCACTGCAAATGAACTCCAGACGCGTGCACCCCCTTGTGCATCTGGCTAATGTGGGTCCTGGGGAATTAAGCCTCAAACCGGGGTCCTTAGGCTTCATAGGCAAGCGCTTAATCACTAAGCCATCTCTTTAGCCCTTATTTTTTTCTTTTTAAGATGAACAAATTAATGAAAAATTTGTGGCTATTGACTCTCTGATGGGTGCATGGACATAAATGAGCTATTTGGAATATTTTTTATACATCTATTAAAGTCCTACTGTACCCAAAGGGTTTTTTCATTAATATTTTGTTGCATTCATTACTTCCAATAACAGACCCATCCACTCAAACTTAAAATTATTTGGGATATAAGTAGGTTCCTAGTTTTAAATTTATTTCATTTGTTGTTTAATTTTGCCTCAAATGTGGGGTCAGAACTCCGAGAAAGGATTATGTTATCTGTTTAAGAGTGTATAGGAGTATGTATGTCTTTATATGTAATGGTTGGATCTAATTAGGAAAATTGCTTAATGTGGCAAATATTTCCCATGCTAGCCTTGGTTCATTTTGCTTGTACTTTCTTGTTTAAGATAGGATTGACCTTGAGAGATGGCATTGGTTTTTACACACAGGTAAAGGAGGCTGGAAGTAATTTTTGAGGACTTAGAGGTTTCTGTTGATTTCCTGCATATGTCCTCCAGTTTTCATAAATTGCTTCGAAGAAAGTATAATTATTTTGGTGATGCAAACTAAACTTTGTAGTCAGTCCTCTACATTTGCATAGGTTTCTGTCAAGGGTCTTGCAGTGTGGCTTAGGAGCCCTGTGCTCTAAGGTCATGGTTGCACTAAAAAGGGCCAGATCCAGGAGACAGACATGGGTTCAAGCAAGCACCTTTAACTTCTGAACCATCTTCCCAGCCCCTGACATGGATTCAAGTCCAAGTTTCAGCCAGTGTTTGCCACTTTCAGTTTCTCTGTCTGCAAAGTGGAAGGAACGCTTCCTACTGTCAAGGTTGTCCAGAAGGTTACATTAAACGAGATTCCATGTGTGAAGCATGTAACGTTACCTGGAGACGGTAACTCTTAGATCCTTTATTCTTCCTTTCCTCCACCCTGTGCTGACACTAATTAGCTGTATGACCTTGGATGTGTCCCATAATCTTTTGGGACTTTTGCTCACCTGTAAAATAAGACTGAATTCCGTGGTCTTGTAAATTCAAGCTCCAGGAAGCTTTTGTTTACATTCATATGGCTTTCCCTCACACAATCAAGACAGGCTATATGTTTGTCGTCAAAAAAATAACACACACATTTTATGTTATTAATTGATAATATGTAGTGAGATAATATCTTTTATTTCTTGTTTTGGGTTCAAGAGAGATTTTTTTTCCTTCTCAATTTGTCAGGAAACTAGGCATCAGAGTTTATTTTCTGAGGAAGGAAGAATGACACAGTTCATACGTAGGGCATCTCAGGTGCTCTTAGCGCCAGCAGACTGTTTTGTTTGCTACAAAAGGGACATTTATAAACAGAAGCAACTTTTCCATTATCTGCCAAACATCTGGAACTCTGTTGCACTTTGTCTACTTCACAGTTGGAACAATAAATGATAACCATTACAAAGGGTCAGACTCTACTCTCTCCCACAACCCATTCCGAATCATTCCAGAAACTTTAAGTAATGATCTGGAAACTTTTACAATTGAATGCATTCAGCTGAATGTAATTTGAAAACTGTTAATTCATATGGATGTAGCAAGGATCACCTGAAGTCCAGAGCTTCTTAACTTTTTTGTACTCATGACCACTTTTCACCTGAGACATTTTTTGTCACCCCAAGTACGTAGGTATATAAAATGTGTGCGAATCAAACATTTATTGACAATAACTCACAAAGAAATCTCACCATCTATTAAAGATAAAAGCAAACTTGCATGCTGACAGATTCATGTACTTATTTATTTTTACATAAAGAATTAAATCTTGGGCTGAAGAGATGGCTTAGCAGTTTAGGTACTTGCCTACAAAGCTAAAGGACCCAGGTTCGATTCCCCAGGACCCATGTAAGCCAGATATACAAGGTGGCTTATGTGTTTGCAGTGGCTAAAGGCCCTGGTGCGCCAATTCTATCTCTCTCTCTCTCTTTCTCTGTCTCTCTCTATTTGCCTCTTTCTCTCTCTCAAATAAAATGAAGAGTAAAAAATCATATATATACATATATATATATCTTAAACAAAAAAGAAGAGTTAAATCTTCCTGGATGTGGTGTATGCCTTTAATCCCAGCACTTGGTAAGCACAGGTAGAGGATTGCTGTGAGTTCAAGGCCAGCCTGAGACTACATAGTGAATTCTAGGATAGCCTGGGCTAGAGTACGACTCTACCTTGAAAATCAAAAATCCAAAAAACAGCAAAACAATAACAACAAAAAAAGGAGAAAGAACTAAATCTTGACTGAATATTTAATGCTGCAAGATGAAAAGCATTTTCAAGGTTTCTCAGAGTTGACTGATCTTTAGATTTTATAACAGACAATATGAAGATTATTGATTCACATAAATGCATAGTACAAAATGGCAGAAATTTAGGGCCATTGCAGAAATTGTTGGAAATTGTATTATATTCCCAAGCCAAAATTGAATGATTTCTTTTCCTCTCAGTACTGGGGCTAGAACTCAGTATAGCTAGCTTCTCTCTACTTTGCAGATGGAGAAACTGAAGCTGGAAAATATTTGATCATTTTACCACTGAGCCACACCCACAATCTCATTTTTTTTTTTATTAAAGTCAAATCAGCCACTCAAAAACATTTTTTTAGAACCAAACATTTTGGACTGGAAAGATGGCTTAGTGGTTAAGGTGCTTGCCTGTGAACCTAAAGGACTCATGTTCAATTCTCCAGGCCCCACATAAGCCAGTCGCACAAGTTGACATAAGTGTGCAAGGTTGCACATGCACACAAGGTGGCACATGCTTCTGGAGTTCAAGTACAGTGGCTGGAGGCCCTGGAATGCCAATTCTTTCTCTCTCTCTCTCTCTCATTAAAAAAAAAAAAGTCCATTCTGTTGGGCTTGCCTCAAAAAAATGTTTTTTTTTTTTTAGAAAAACAAACAAACCAGCAAACATTTTAACACAATCCCATCCAAAGATATACTAATTTGAGACTTAAATGCTGAGGAATAATGATAGGGAAACGTGGAGTCTTTGTTTTCCATAATTAAAGAATTATGTTTCTAGGAAAGCAGGAAACGTTGTGTGTATATGTAGTAAAGAGCTAAAGGCATTACAATGCATCACACACAATAGTGCCAGGTCTGAGCTGAGGTGCTGGGTGGCGTGACACCGTGTGCAGGACAATGTGTACCAAGGCCACAGTGAAGCCACACAGTACAATACAGGTGGATAATGGATTCGCTGCAAGTTTGATTGCGAATTAGTGTTTTGGTTGTTGCACGTTCAGAAACCTTTTATGATTGCCAAATTTTCTGTGACTCTGTCATTTCATTATGTGACCCTATAATGGGATTGTGGCCCACAGTTTGAGAATCCATGTTCTAGTCAATAGACTACTTACTTAATAGGAGTACTTACTTACTCCTTAACCCTTCACACCATGCAGAGCTGTTACTGTTGCCTCAAAACCAAGTGTTTTTTTTTTTTTTAAAGCTTTACAAAAGTATACTAGGGGTGTAAAATTTCATGTTTCTTCTTCCAACTAACATTTGTAACAAATGCCATCCACTAAAATAAAACTTCCAAAATTTCTATGTACCAAATGTGAGTGAGGAGGGAAGTTTATAAGTCATTGATTGCTGGAAACTTACAAATTACACCTCCTGGCTCTCTTCTGACAAAAAGCCACATGTGCACGTTGTACTGTATTCTTTCCATATCTTGTGACCCAACCTAGGTGTATGCTCTTTAAATTCAGGGCAAAGATCTTTATCAAACTCGGGATATGAAAATATAGAAATCACATGGGTTCTTCTCTCTGTAGCTCACTATCTACAGGAAACTTGGAGGGAGCAAAATCGTGGTGCACGAATAACTCATGTGTGGCACGTCTTTATGCATCCGGGGTACGAGCTCACAGGTTGAAGAAGGTGTGCTGATGTGGGAGGAAGGCTGTGTAGGAAGAATGGCAGTTTTCAAAGTAGGTGGATCCAAACTGTCCTTTGCTCCTTGCCGCTTCTAAGCAGCCCTTCCTCTGTAAGAGGGTAATGATAACTGCCTCATAGGGAAGTTATTACATATGTGATAGACATTGACTTTGAAAAATTCCATCCTGAGAACTAATGATGAAACCGAAAGAACATTTTATTCACTCATTTGCTGACCAAAAACTCGGTGTCAACCACTGTCCTCTGTGTTAGGGATAGAAAAGCAAATAAGATGTTCTTTTACTCAGAAAGACTACTCTACTCATCAAGTGACTCAGAGTGTATGTATCCCCCTGGTAGTGCCTTCAGCCTGCAAGAAGTAGAGTACTCGGAAAGGGGACTGTTTAACACCATGTGAACTGCCTGTGGAAAGCTTCACAGAACTGGAAGGCTGACTGATGGTCTTCAGTGAGTATTTTCAGATGGACAGGATAGGGAAGGTGTGGAGAGCAGCTGGCTAGCCAGTATTTAGGCCCGGGAGTGTGAAGCTATGTGTATGCATGGAGCAATAGCCAGACTGACGTGGCTATTTGTGTGAGAGTGTACATGGAGAAAGAGGGGCTAGAGGGAGGACCAAGTGCAGTCCACTTACCACCCTCACAAGCTGTGCTGAATTCTGTGGAGCACTGCTTCCCAAACTTCCCGGCTGAAATGAAGCTCACATCAGGCATGTGAATACAGAACACAGATACCTAAAATCAGGATTTTTTTTTTCCAGGAGAAGCCTTGGGACTCTGAAATTTTAATCAAGGAAGCTCTGCTCAGGGATAAGGGGAACCCATTAAGGAAGTTTAAGCCACAATAGGCTATGGTGAAATTTATATTTAAAAATGTAACTCTTGTAGAATATGAAGATTACACATGGGGGAAAGAATCATTAGCAGAAGGTAACAGGGGTAGTGGTCTCAAATCCAGAGGAGAGTGCTGCATCAAGCCAGCGGCAGTAGCAATGGAGGAGAGAGACCTCATCAAGAGGTTGCTGGGAAGGAAGAGTGGAAGACAGAGTCCAGAATGATGTGTGGGGCTCTCCCCCAGTGGAAGGACCAGACATCACAGGGCAGTTCACTTTCTTCCCTGCTATGAATGCTGCAGTGTGCACATCTGTCAACTGATGCAGATCCCTCTTGCACATACAAAGGTGTTGGTGTGGAAATACTTGGTGCATGTTGGGTGAGGACTGGTTTTTCGTGGGCCATACTGTACTTGTTGGCAATATAGCATAGGGGTTAAAAACATGGCCTCTGGCATTAGCCAACCTGCCATTAAATCCTGACACCTGCTACTTGTCTTGGGCAAGTCTCCCAAGCTCTATTCAGCTAGAAAAATGAGAGAAATAAATGATAACTGACTTAATAGATTTGAGGTGTAGGGCTTATAAAATATTATTTATGTACAATGACAATGATTTTGTCTTTAGTCCATACTAAGTAAACATGATACTTTTTTTTTTAGTTTACAAGTTTTTTAAACTTTATTTTATTTATTTATTTGAGAGAGAGAAAGAGAGAGAGAGAGAGAGAAAGTGGCAGATAGAGGGAGAGACAGAATGTGCACACCAGGGCCTCCAGCCACTGCAAACAGAACTCCAGACGCATGTGCTCCTTGTGCATCTAGCTTACATGGGTCCTGGGGAATCAAACCAAGGTCCTTTGGCTTTGCAGGCAAACGCCTTAACCACTAAGGCATCTCTCCAGCCCTACAAGTTGTTTTTAAAATCGTTAAAAACTGTCCTCACAGAACTGAGTTCATGATGAGGATTCTATGACTAAAATCTCACATTTATACTAAAGAAAAGGAAATTATGGACTGTTAAGTTGGTGAAGCCCAGACCTGAGCCCAGCTCCCACTTGGAGCAATTCCTTTTCTCTGACTCGCCACTGAACACTTCCCCAGTCTTTCTTGTGACACATCAGGTTGTCCTTGTGCTACTTGTTTACTGTTCAGCTTGACTGTAAGATTCATGAGGACAGCTTCTACATTTTGGGGATCTCCTTCCTCCTCACCCTTCATTGTGCTATGATGATATAGGGGTCTCAATAATGATAATTTTTACTGAAAAAGGAATTGGGTCCGTATTGTGTAGGGCATTGAAAAGCAGGCTGGGGAATTAGTCCTTGGTTTGGTAGGTAATAGGGACTATTGAAGATTTGTGAATGGGAGCAGTGACATAATCGCCTTCCTTTTGAATGCCAATGACCAGTTCTCCACTGTGTCTTCCGTGGTCAAAATAGCAGATCTGTAGGCTCCCCTGGAATACTGTGGATATTCTTTGCAGTGAAGAAACAAATTTTTAAAAAAGGAAGGAAAGAATGAATGGAGGGGGAGGGAAAGAAAAGCTTTGGCATTCTCTCTGAAGTAACCTAAGCTCTTAAATTATTGTAATTCTCAAAAGTCCCATGTTCTTCATACCATCTAGGAATTTGTATCCAAGGACAGTTTTGTGAATTTTTATAGCTTTGTAATTATTAACACCTGGAAATGACTCAATGGGATAGAGTAAATAGATCATCCTCAGTATTTGAAAAAAAAAATACGGTTCCCAGGATATTTAACTATGCATTACATTAAAAAAAAAAAAAAAAGAACTTTGTGGTTAGATTGAAACCTGGGCTAAAGCTGGGTTTCCTCTTGTGTAGGAATTTTCAGATCCCCTGATTTGCTAATGTACATTTTAAGTCTGCAGTGGGTAGAGACACAGAGCTTTCCAGACCCATTTAACCATTAAGACAGGTTTTTCCATTACCTCTGAGGGCCCACGTCCCTCAGAACACTCTGGAAAACACTGTCCTCAAGTCCGCTTCTATCACCCAAGTCCATGCAGTTAATATCCTAGGTTGTCTGCTTGCATGTTGGATTTAAGAGGTGGGTCAGCATGAGCTCAGGATCAATTTTCAATTGTGTGAAGAGCAATTTCCTCTATGGTTAGAAGGCTCCTCTTTGTGTGAAAGAGGACTTTCAGTCCTCTCATACAGAACACGTTCCCATGTCGGCCATCCTTGGGCTAATACTTTGTGTATTCAACAGCGTGCCTTGAATCCATCTTGGGTATTGCATCCAAACAAAGCGCTTTTGATTATATCCTGAAAATGAAGAAATGAGACCCCAGCAGGCTTATTCCTGACGTGAACTGAACTAACACCTAGCTAGAGACACATAGTACAGAATGCACTTTTCCTCATCAAAGGCAAACTGATTTCTGATTGTCCACTGAGATAGAGGCTAGCCAGATATCCACAGAGGAGGGGAAATAATACTTGCATGTTTTGGAGTTGGTTGACTCGACCCTGGTTGCTTGATGTGGTGAGCAATGTACTGGCTACTGGAGCTGTCTGTTAGGAAACAGCTGCCAGACCCCAACCTCTGTACAGCTCGCTGTCCTAGGCCTTCAGTTCAGTAAGCCCTTTTACTAGCAATACATTTTCCCTGACTCTTCTTGTTGGAGGATCCTGGCAGGCATGTGTCTTGTTCAGGGGCATCCACAATGTCTAGAATGTTCCTCTCTCTCATTGAGTGGCGGAAGTCTTTCTGAATCCGTTTTCCATTCTTGAGTGATATGGGGTCAGATTACCCACGTAAACATTAGGTTGGGCACGTCTCGTTTATGTAGCTTGAGCAAATGAGCAAGAAGAGGCTTGGGGTACAACTGAGATTATCCTTTCAGGATAAGAAAAAAACCCAAATTTTATTCTTGTTCATCAATATTTTTCTCTAAAAGATTCTGAACTCTATGTAGCAAATTTAGCTCAAAACATTGCAGCACTTACAGGTCATGAATGTAGCTTAGTGGCAGAGTGGTTGCCTATCATGCACAGCGGCCCAGGTTCAATCCTCAGCACCACAGGAAAAAAAAGGAAAAAGAAAATTGAAAGGTATATATTTACATAACACACCCACACATTATTTTTTCCACCTTATTTCCTTAAGACAGGATTGGTTTGTCTCGGAACCTGAAGCAGCACTGTTTTCGAGTTAGATTGACTAACCAGTAAGCCTCAACAATTTTTCTGTCTCCACCCTCCTCATCAGTGGGGTTGTAGGCATATGAGGCCATGCCCTGCTTTTGACGTGGGTGCTCGATATCTGAACTCGGGCTGTTGTGCTTGTGTAGTAAGCACTCTTAACCACTGAGCCATCTGCCCAGTCTCCAAAGAATTTTTCCACTGTTAATCAACTTGCAAAATGGAGAGCAGAAAGAGGTTTAGTAAGAGTATAAATAGGAGTTACTGTTCTTTATCCATCTCAATTTTAGTGCTTAAACACACATGCGGTACACATCCTCGTATAACACACACTAGGTACACGTCCTAGCCTAGCACATATGGGGTACACATCCTAGC
The DNA here is from genome assembly GCA_036346955.1 of Dipus sagitta. NCBI lineage: Eukaryota > Metazoa > Chordata > Mammalia > Rodentia > Dipodidae > Dipus > Dipus sagitta. The sequence continues at coordinate 102,099,870 of CM070779.1, forward strand.
GTAGTCGCAAGCATTTTCATAGATGGCACTTTTCTTTATCTTGTTCTAAAAGGAATCATGGAAGCTGGGCATGGTGGCACATGCCTTTAATCCCAGCACTCAGGAGGCAGAGGTAGGAGGATAGCAAAGAGTTTGAGACCACACTGAGACTACCTAGTGAACTCCCAGCCAGCTTCAGCTAGAGTGAGACCCTACCTTGAAAAACTTAAAAAAAAAAAAAAAAAGGCAGGAGAGATGGCACAGCACAGTAGTTAAGGCACTTGCCTGCAAAGTCAAAGGACCGAGTGCCCATGTGGCGCATGCACCTGGAGTTCATTTGCAATGGCTAGAGGCCATGGCATGTCCATTCTCTCTATCTACCTCTTTCTTTCTCTCTCGCGCGCTCCCTTTCAAATAAATAAAATAAAATAAAAGGAGTCCTGGTTGCCCATTTTTTGCCAGTATGAAAGGAGTTGTTGCTTTCAGCTGATGTAAGGAAGGGAAGGGGATCAGATGGATGGATGGACGGATAGAGGGAGGGAAAATCCTGACTAAAATAGGATTATGAGGAAAAATAATGTTAGGCTTTTTAAAATTCATAGAAACATGGTCCCCTCATAGGTTAGTGCATTGTTTCACATTGACCATTCAAGGTAACAATATCCTGGAAGTTTCCCCTTGAATGTTGCTAGGACCTTTGAAACCTGCTGCTCTACAGGTAGGTAGTAAATGTGGACAGCTTGCTTTGGACAGTATCTCTACTCCAATGACTGCAGTCTCAGAAGCTATGCCATTTTAACTTTCCTCTGTGTGGAGTCACCTGCTTGTTTGTGAACTTTTTGCCTGAACCTACTGGCCTCTTTTGAGACGTGTTGTCTGGCAACATGTGCTTTGTTTTTGTTTCCATGGTATTCTTGACAGCAGGAGGTAAGGAAAACCAGAACTGAGAAACTGTTCATCTTGACTACAGAGGGCCCCTTAGCTAGATCATCTCAGGTCATTTCTGTGTAGCCCTCATTCTTGCAACATGACAGTATTAATTTGTGACGAATATATGGTGGAGTGAATTGTTTGGTTTTGACAGTTAGTTAACAGCTAATAATTGTTCATAACTCAGCATTAACTTAGGATATAAGTCCTCATTACGTAGGTTAACACTCTCCAAATTGTAGCTAGGGGAAGTATCAATCACTCATTCTATGATGCATCTGGTTGTTAGAATTGAAAAAACCTCAGTATAAGAAAGACGGCATGTCCTTATGGCTTGAAAGGAAATCCTTTCTTTGGTTTGAAGGGGTTGAGTCATAATCTTACTCACAATGTAGTCAGGCTGGAACAATCTGTTGTGGAACTGGTGGCAATTCTCCTGCCTCTGCATCCTTAGCACTCCATTCACAAGCAAGGGCCACCACCATCCCCAGCTTGAAATCCTTCCAACACCTGTAAGTTTAAGGAAATGTTTCCATACATTATGGAGAAATTATAACTTAAAATCAAGTGCTTTTAACTTTGTCCTTAAGAGCACAGACTTATGAGTAAGAACCAGAACTAAGCCTTGACTCTCACACTTGATGTGACCTTGGTGACTTACTTCATGTCTCTAAGCCTATCTTTCCTCGTTTATAAAATGTGGGTTGCCACACCTATCTTAATAGAGGTGCCGTGAGAATTAAATTAGATAATGGACCTAAATATGTGCTGGGCCAAGCCTACACGTTAAAACGTGCTCCAAACTACAGCAATAATGATATGAATAACGAACAGAAGCACGAACTTTATTTGTTATGGTTCCACAGCTTAAAGTTTAGGCCCACATTGCTGTCTGTGAATTTTAGGAGGTAGTGTCAAAAGATCTCTAAAAAGAAGAGAAGCTATAGCTCAAAATCCTTTGCTTGTCTGTTTTCTCTCCACTTTTGTGCTACAACACAGTTGTACAAGTAGGCACAGAATTGCAGGATGAGGTCGGAAGAAAGAGTAAACATCAGGGAGAAAGCTGAAATTTCAGTTTCCTAGGAACCAGAGTTTGGTGCTAACTCAAATGCTGGTCCCTTTCCTTTCCCTTTTTTTTTTTTTTTCACACTCTCTAATTTTCATTTTCTTTCTGGAGGTCTTTCTTGCAGGTAGCTCATGTTGCTCCTGGAGATTGTGTGGGTGGCATTGCAGTCACAGGGTCCAGCATGGGAGAGTCGGCATGGTCTACTCCTCCTGCTGTCTATAAACTAGGTTCTGACCTTGTTCAAGAGGTTGGTGGAAGGCACATGGTGAGAGTGAGTGCTGGCAAGTTAAATCTCCCATTAAAACTTACTTGCTAGTCACATTATCTTCATCTCCTTAAGCTCTTACAAACTTACCTTACACCTCCCTGTGATAGGAATGATTAAGGACTCTTAAGTCTTTTCCAACAATAGCATTCTATCTATATTAATTTTTCAATGTCATTTAAAATTCAAATCAGATCTGTCAAATGTTATGTTTAGTTTTACATTTCTAGTTCTTAATGTATTTTTTACATAAATTTTCATGTGATTGCCCCAGAATTTCTCTGGCTTCTTCCATTTTCAGCTTAGGTGGCTTGGTGATGGGGAGGGTCAATTACTTGCTATCACAAAAGAAGAGAGGACATGAATAGAAGGAAAACAGGGTTATTTAAGACTGTCGTGCTCTTGGTTTGCAAAGTGTGTTTCATGGGTTCAGTTTGCATATGCTATAAATTTAATTAAAACAACTAACTGTTCTGTGAAAGTCATTAACCCCACCCCCACATCATCTCTCCAATCGAAAGGGTGTCACTCATCTATTATTTCTTTATTATAAGTTTTCATTTTTATTTTTTCAGGTTAAACTGAAGCCTAGGTTATCATATGATACTTGTTTAAGATTTTGTATCAGTGTTTCACATCTGAAAAATATTTCTGTATTATTTCTACTTTATGTTGGTATGACCCAACATGGAATGATAGGAGGAGAGAGATGAGAAGTTAGGCTTGATCTAAAGGCTTTGCTATCCTCTGGTACATATGTCAAGAAATGCATGATGTGGTAAATCATAGAGTGATGAGATTGCTTTTTTTTTTTTTTTTGTTGGTTCCTTCCAAAACTGATTGCATAGCTATCAACTGCATGTATGAGTTAATGATGCTTATTCATGTTTTCATACTCCTTTTTTTTTAAATCAAACATTTCCCTGTGTTTGGGGGTAATAAGAATTCTGCTAATCCAAAGAAAACCTACCAGTTCCATTAGTCACACATCCAGCTGGAAGGAAAAAAAAAAAAAAACCTGGAGAGTTAGTGAATATTTCATATTGTGGGTTTTTAAAGATACTTTTGTGTGAATAAAAAAGGACTTTCTCAAAGCTGTTCATTTCAATTCCCTTTCTAATTTGCTCACCAACACCACTTAATCACCTCTGTAGCCTACTAGAAATGCTTCAGCCAAGGTGATTTCTTTTGAGCTATGAATTGGCTTAGCATCTTGTTTTTATCTGGCTTGAAATACTGAAGCAGGGAAATAAAACCACATTCTGTAATTGAAAGGTACTTCTATACCATTCAAGCCACAGTGCCAGTCACATGTGTTGTGAAAATTCTTCAGAGATCTTGAATTACTTAAAGGCATCCCCAGTATGCTGTGAAAGCGATGTTCTGACCCCACTACAAAATCAAAAAGATCCAGTCAGAGCTTCCGCTTCTCTTTGGAAATATTTTTTCCCTAAAGGATTTTTTTTTTTTTTTTTGACACTCTCTTTAGTTTCTGGCTTCCAGGGTTGTTCCTGACAAGTCTCCAGAGATAGACCTCAGTGCCTGTAGTAGTGTCAAATGTATGAAGCCACATGTCCAGGCGTTGAGCCCTTACCTTTGATTGCCAGCAATTGGCTAGGTGAAGTGCTTAAACTTCCACCTGCCTGGGGCTTCCGGAATTTACATTACGCACTTTTGAAAGGGCAGGCTTTGAATTGGCACCGTGTGAGAAGCTGGCATCTCTAGTTGACTCAATCTTGAAATTTTTTTCTGAACTATATTACATCATGAGTGAGGAGAAGAATGATAGTGTTATTGAGGTATAACTTTAAAATCACGTGGTGGCCTGTGCCCAATATTTTCTATGCTTTTGTAAACCTCTGTAAAGCAGAATTAATAAATATCTCGTTATATCTTTGCTAAAACATTTCAAGAGGAATTAGCTGCCTATGAAATGATGCCAGACAATAGATAATTTATTCCCTCTTTAGAAATGTTCTTATTTGTTGATTTTTACTTACTGGATTGGGTTTGTGGTTTAAAGAAAAGTTAATCCTGATTTTCCTAAATCCTATAATGTTTCAGGGTTTCTTAAATGCAATGGCTTTTGATACTCCAATTCACTAAAATTTCCCATGCGTAAATATTCTTATACTTGTTTTTGCTTAAATTTGACCACAATGTCAATAGCGTTTACACAGTTGAAAGCTCACTAATTTTTCAATTATTTTGTCTACTTAAAGTCAAAACCAATGCTTTATTTTTATGGTAATGAAAATTTACCTAAATTCGCTTTACCTTCTCAATTCACTTGCCTATATGTTTTATTGTGTCATTTAGCATAAGAATTCCCAATGTAGCTTGTTTCCTTTACTAACCTTTGTAAAGGCTGTTGATTTTGTTTGTTTGCAATTCTAGATATTTATAATATTACATTTTTATGTTCTAAATAACATTTTTTACTGACTGAGGCCTTCATAACCCCACAGTAAATAACATAACCCCACCAAGGAGGGTCTCCAGGGTGATGGGAGCTGGGGTGAGGCAATAAAAGAGAATAACCTGTTGTAATTTATATAAAATTTAAAAAATAAATGCATTTGTATGAAATTGCACACAAAAAGGTAATTGGTTTCTTATCTGTATTATGATATACATGTTATGATATCTGAATATTGGCAGTTTATTTTCAGTAAAATAAGTAACTGTGTTCCAGCCAGCCAGAAGTGGTGGTGCATATCCATTACCTCAGAGGCAGAGGCAGTAGAATGACTGAGAAGTTCAAGGCCAGGCAGGACTACATAACAAGACCTTGTCTTAAAAAAAAATACAAAAAAATGGAGGAAAACAACCAATCAACCATCCAAATGAACAAATGATATCTACAAGTTCGTGCATATGCATGTGTGTATCATCTTTAATTGCCAAGTTTTCTGTTTACTTGTAGCATAGATACAAAGGTAGAATATATATATATATTCTAATATATATATATGTATATATATATCCTAATATATGTATATATATCTTCTAATATATATATTACATATTTGTTTTTAAAGTTTGATTTATTTGAGAGAGTCAGAGAAATTGAGAGAGAGAGAGAATGGGCACACTGGGGCCTCCAGCCACTGCAAATGAATTCCAGATGCATGTGCCACCTTTTGCATATGGCTTACGTGGGTCCTGGAAAATCAAACCAGGGTCCTTTGGCTTCGCAGGCACCACTAAGCCATCCCTCCCCTTTAAAAAATTATTTTAAAGTTTTATTTATTTGAGAGAGAGAGAGAGAATATAGAGGTGGAATTTTTTTTCTCTTCTGATTTTGTAAGCTTACAAAAAAAAAAAAACTTTATTTTGGCTGAGATTTCACAACACATCCTAGGACCGTAATTCCTATTTGTTTGTTTGTTTTTAATTTTGCTTTTAAAGTCAAATGCTTTCCTTAAAAATTATTGCTTACTTCACCATGAAGTTCTGATCAAAATTTACATATACTGGACCTCAACCAGCTTTGGGCAAAGATGGTTTTCTTCTAGACATTAGTTCACTTTTCATGACTTCTTCATGATATGTCATTGTCAAGAAGGAAAAAAAACAAAACAAAACAAAACAAAAGCAGTATGGGAGCTCTGTTTGGAATTTTAGAGATTAGCATTTGATAATTAATCATTCTCCAGATATTGTCTTTGTGTAGTATTATGGCTTTATTGAAGCCAGAATCTGAGCTCTTGTATTTATTACCATTGGTAGCCAAAATAGTGTTAGGTGCAAGAAAAATACCTAAGCTATGTGTTCCCAAACATGCAGCCTAGTTACTGTTTGAGGACCGCTTTAGCTAATTCTTCCCTGTGTCTATGCAGTATAATTTAATCTTCATAACTTGTGTAGTGATGAGTGCAGCAAAGACACTCATGTTACTTAAGTGTGTGGGAAGTTGTGTTGCTTCATGTGTCTGAGCACAAACCCAGGCCCTTGGCTACAACACCCCACAGTCTACTGGAAGAAGTGCTCCTTGTTATGAGATACCTATAGTAGCCCAGGGACTGGACTGGAGGTATTTCCACTTATTCAGAAGGTTTCAGATGGATTATTCTAGCCTATCACAAACCTAGCATCTCTAACCAATAGATGTATCATAGACATCAGCATTATTGGAGACCCAAATATTTCATAAATATTTAGCCTTTAAATTCTGATTTGGTAGCAGTGTGTGTGTATATATGTATATATGTATATATGTATATATGTGTGTATATATATATATATATATATATATATATATGTACACCCATCACAGAGGGAAGTTATTAGAAGCACATATAGTTGGCATCAGATATCTTACCACATTCATTGAAGGCCATAGTGCCCTCTAACATATCTTTGATCTTATTTCAAGAATCAAGTGGCCCAAGATTTGTAAGCCATTATCTTGATATATAGGATAATTATTAAGGCACAAAAATCAACTACAATTTCTCATACATGTCAATAAACATATGATTATAGCTACTAAACAGAACACCTAATGTTCATTTGAAAATTGTACTTGCACACTATAAATTTATACAGAAGAAGGTAAATTTGGATCAACTCTTCAGGAGTATTTATATTAAACTCTTCAGGACCATGAATATTTATCCTCTTTGGGTGCATTTATATTTATGCCCCCCAGAAGTGTTTATATTTATACTCCTCAGAAGTATTTATGTTTATACAAATCAGATGAATCCATATTTATCCCCTTTAGGAGTATATATATTTATGCCATTCAGTAGCATTCATATTTATACTCTTCAGGAAATTTATATTTATACCTTTCAGGAGTATTCATGTTTATACTCTTCCAGGAGCATACATTTATAATCTTTTGGAGTATTTCTATTTAGAACCATAAACTCTATGATCCTTACCACATTAGAATTAGAGTGCATAAAGGATCAGACTGGAGTTCCCCCGAGCTAGTTGAAGAAGTTAGCCATGCACAGTATTGGTGGTGGTTCTTATGTGTTTGTGGCGGGTGTTATGCTGTGGCCACATCCAGAGCCCAGGCATGCTTATTTTGACTTCAGATATTGACCTGTTCAATCTCCATGATATTAAGACAAGAACACTGACTGTGAGACTAAGCTCATGGCTCCTATCTTCCATGTGAAGGGCTTTCCCTTGGCCTCCTTCACCACCTCTGAGGGCTCTGTCCTCCCTCCTATATGTAGCCTGTACTTTTGTAACTAAACGCTGTATTGACTGTTACTCTCTGTTATTACATTTGACATTGAAGGAGGATGTTGTTAAGTCATCTTCTAGCCTGTTTTGGCAATTCTACTTCTCTAAGTAGAGACGTTGGAATCTGTCACCCTGTACTGATACTTAAGATGTCTGTCTTTCCTGTACTGGGCCTTGAAACCATCACTCATGTCAGTAAGAATGGGACTGAGTTCTTAAGTGTTGAAACAAAGAGCAGAGAGCTTGGTGTTGTAGGTCATATTGGCTCAGTCTGGGTACCTGGGTCCATGGAAGCTTCCGGGGCCTTTTCTTCTCACTTGTTGCTATTCAGGCAAATAAAAACCACGGCAGCAGGTTTCTGAGCAGATCACCAGTATGAGAGTGTCAAGAGTTCCAACTTCTAGTCTCGGTTGTAATTTCCACCATGATCTTAAGCAATTTACTTGAAGAGATTAAAATGCCTCATTTTGAATTTTAAAAACTATATTCATTTCATATATATATATTCTTCCCAGTTTCATAAGAAATTTTAAGTTTGGGCTTTTGTTTGTTGCTTGTTAATTTTTGCCATCCTGGGGATCAAACCCAGGGCCAGCCATGTGCTACATATCTTGCCCCTTTAAATATTTTTTTCTTCCCTTCTTTTCAGTTCTGTTCTCTTTGATTATGTTCTGTTTGGTTAGGTTTGAGAAAAGGTCTTGCTACGTAGTCCAGGCTGACCGCAAACTTGTCTCAAACCTCTTGCTTCTACCTCCCAAGTTCTGAGACTAGAGGTGTGCACCACCATGCCTGGCTCCCTTTAACTTCTTTTAAAGATGTTTTATGGTTCTCGCTTGATTTATACCAAGAGAATGAGGTTTCAAAAATTAAAAGGAAACGTTACACTTTTGAAAAGAATTTCAGAAAAACTGGTTCGGTGACTATAAATCTTAGTTTCTACAACCACCTCCCCAAAGCACAGAACTCTTACTGTCTTTTATGATGTATCTCAAAGAAATAATTTGGTCACCTCAGGATTTTTTTTAAAGTGTATTAAAAGATTTGATGCTAGCTCATGTCCCTAATGAATGACTTAACAAGATAGGTTTGATAATTACCTCTAAAATGTTCTTAAGGTAATTTTAGTGTGTGGCTACCTTAGCAACCAAGATCTTTTATCCGTAACACTTTTGGTTTTACCTAAAGACTTATATGTTTAAAGATACAGATGTACCCATTGCTTTGTGTGGAATTTTGTGGATGGAGGAGACTATTTGTGTTCTGAGAAAGATGTATATTAGCATGTCTGCTTTGAACATTTCCACTTTGGCCTGAGCAATCTTCTTAATGGGTCTTTTGCATAGTTTTTTTAACATGTTATTTTTTTAAGGATGCTTCCTACTCCTTCTGACCCCCGTATTTCAACTGTGGACCCCTTGTTCCATTGTTATAAGAATTTTTTTTTGAAACCCTTGAGAAATTTTTGGCATTAATGACAGAGTGTCTGGGCTGGAGTCCTAGATTGGGGTAAGATAAAATCATAAGAGAGGATCAAATGCGAATCTGTTTAGGAGTCTAACCCTGCCTATTTAAAATTACTGGCTTTATTATCTATTCTCTGTGTAGAAATCTTAACTTTTTGGTTAATTTTCTTTCTTGTTTGATAGGATTGTAATGTATGTGATACTCTCGGAAATAGATGATAATTAGATTCATACCACTTCGTTATTAGGCACCTAGTTTCTTCTTATTTCTTTCATAGATAAAACATGATTTGGGCCTACAAGTTCCTGTTTTTAAGACCATTCTCTACAATCATTAGGGCTATGTAGAATCCTGGTACTGTGTAACCGATGGCAGATGCTAAGCAGCCTATTTACAGTATGGATTTACTTGAATCCTACCCACATTTCTTTTAAAAGTTCAGCTATAAATGTCTCCTCTTAGGTAATTTTTTTTCTGTCTGTGCCATAATTGTTTCACTTATTTTCAGTTACTTTACAAACATCCCACAAAAAGGCACAGAACACATGTTCTGGGGCTATAGATACTAAATTGAAAGATTTGGCACACAATTACTTCCTAGAACCAAAATGCCAATGTAGAATATGTGCTTAATTTAGCAACCCATAGTGGTGATTTCAGTACATGAAATACCTACCCTACATAAACTTATAAGACCTCAGTCTTAGCTGGGCGTGGTGGCGCACGCCTTTAATCCCAGCACTTGGGAGGCAGAGGTAGGAGGATTGCCATGAGTTTGAGGCCACCCTGAGACTCCATAGTGAATTCCAGGACTAGAGTGGGCTAGAGTGAGACCCTACCTAGCAAAACAAAAAAAAAAAAAAAAAAAAAAAAAAAAAAAAAAAAACCAAAAAAAAAAAAAACCAAAACAAAACCTCAGTCTTTAAAGTTTATAGACTATACCAAGTGGATGATATACATTCTTTAAATATTATCATCATCAGTTCTTATTAATCAATCTGAGGCGGCTAGCTACTAGGGGATATGTCAAAGTGAACTTTGAAATATTTATTGTTGGAGAGTTTGATAAAAACTGAAAAGGAGAGAGAGTATATGTATCAATATATTGTGTTGCTGAAAATTGCAGTATCTTTAAAACAGGAATATGGATTCTGTTCCTGAAGATATTTACCTAAGCCTCGGAATAAATGAAAACACAAAATGCTTAGTTCTTAAAAAAAATTGTCAGTGTTCCTAATTTCTACTGCTTAGGACTAAACCAAATAATTTTAACGTATCTCTAATTTTTTAAAAGTATCTCTAATTCTCTATATCCCATATGTAGCATGTCAGCCATGACTGTTATCACTTTACTCTTAAATATATGATGTATAAGTAGAAGCAATGTTGATAGACTTGTTTGACTCCCTTCTAGAAATAAATGACTCATTTTGGATTGCTTGTGAGAGCTTCAAGCTGCTCTGAGTAAAACTCCATGACAATAAGAAAATCATTATATTATTCATCTAGGCAGCAGGAAATTAAAAAGAAACAAAGAAGGCGATGCCTGCTCCTGTGGTAACTGGTACTTTTTCTGTCTGTCATTTCCCTGGTGGCAAACTTCATACTCATAGTCATACCAACGTGGAGCAGATGCGCTTACTCCTGACCCTCTCATTTCCATCTTTATACCGTTTTACTGTTGGCCATCTATATGCAGTTTAATAGATTAAGCAAAAAGTCTTACAAATTTATAAATGATTCTTATAGAATGTCTTTGTTTTAGAACTTTTGGGGGGAGTAATTTATTTAAAATATGCATGTTTCCTCTAAAGGGAGGAGGTTGTTCCTTTTGAAAGAAATGTTCTGGCAAGTGGACACCTCTGTTGTCTTTTGGAATGCAGGAAGTCAGCATCATCCTTGACAGATACCCTTCCTTCTCATGAGGCCCCATAAAAATGGAGGAATCTTGACTCAAATGCCCTATGGAAACTTAGCTCTTGAATTTTTTGATGCCTACTGCTCACTCTGTTGGTTTGAAATTGAAGAGACCAGTGGGGACGGAGGGAGGAAAGCACATTTCTAACGCTGAAATTGTTTAGTTGCAAAGTTTATTTCCCAAGGAGGAAAGAGCTTTGTTAGGAGCCTCTGCCCAGATCACATGATACAATCTTTTGACAACTGAGTGTCTGCAGGAGCTGACTTGTAAGAGGTGACCTTTTGACCTAGGAAGGAATGCTGTGAAGGTGGGAAGGAGCGCTCAGCCCAGGCCCTGGAGAGGATGTGGAGAACTACCCCGGCTCCTCAGCTCTCACAGTCGAGCCTGGATTTAGCTTTGAAAATCAGATGATAGAAACTTAAGGGAGTTTTCTAAAATTATTCCACATCTTTATGATTACTCCCACTGTCTGGAATAGAATTAGAAGTGAAGTAATGAGTTATCCTACAAATGTCTAAGTGATTTGAGAAATCAGCTCTGTTCTTAGCGCTAGCTCAAAGGCGAGAACCCTTGCCTTCGACCTGTTTTCATGCAGGGAATTAAGCCTATGCACATGGTCTGGTGGCCTTAGGTGGGTGTGTGGAGGTGGGGGTGGGAGGAAGAGAATGAGTCCATTGCTCTAAAAGCATTCCTAGTGGCCATGATCTTCTTAGAAACAAAAATCCATTGTGCAGAACTGTAACCTGAGAAACTCTCTGTTCCCTGCTTGTTTTACTCACCAACATTGATCCTGGTACATGTGACCCTTTGAAAAGGAGCACCATGTTGGTGACTCCTCTCATTACTAAATACCATTGTGTTTATAATGGCCATTTATATATGGTTACACTCCACGCCTGTGTGGTTAATAGGCCTTCTCTAACTCCGATGCCACCTGACTAGTACAGGACACAGGCCTTGGCCTCCTCCTCTGTTACTCTCTGCCTTATCTTCTGTCGTCCCTTGTGTCCTCATGAAAACAAACTCAGAAGTTTAGCACTGCTGCAAAAGGGTAGCACAAATTACGTGAGGGGTAGAAAAAAAAAAAAAAGCCTAGCAAAGCCTTGAAGAAAATAGGTGACTTTATTATTATGTTTTTCAGTTCCACAATATGTCTGCATGCTTTAGCACTGATTTTGCAGCTAGTTGGGTCCCAGGAGGCCCCATTGAGCCATGTACTGCTCAGGGAACTGCAGCTATATAAAATGGGGGAAAATGTAGTGTGTACGAATTGTTCTTTACCTTGGTTTGGTTCAGAATGGCAGCTGCACTCCGACTTTGTGTGTGACAGCACAAAGGCCAAAAACACTGAAAAGCAAGTCAGCAAGTAGAGAGACAAAAGCACCGATCAGCTAATACAGCTCCACATGGCCTGACTAATTTATGAGAAAAAAAACCGTTGTGTTCATTGGATCAGCACTCTGAGGAGGCAGGTGGGATTGTAGGAAGTTTTCATTGACTCTCCCGAGCAACTAAGGACGCCACGAGAGATTCTCCTCAGTTTGAACTTTATCAGGGTCTACGCTTAATCAATAGAGTATCGGAAAAAGAATTAATTACTAAAGCAGAATAAAACAGCTGCATTTTAAACTAAGGATCCATCAATTCAGTAATCTTCCAGTTACAGCCTAGGTGCCGGGAGGATTTGACTTCATGTAATGAGGAACCCGGGGAGTTTGCTCATGAACAGCCTGGGAATTCACATTAGTCTATTCCAGCTATTCGTCATTAGTACAACTCATTTCTTTCTCCTGCATTACAACTTGTATTTTACGTACTGCACAACCCACAAAATTCCCACATTCAGGGAGGGAGGGCATAAAGGTGGAATCGCTGTCACCCTGAGAGTCTCAGCTTAGCTGGGTCTCTAGTATTCTGGAAGCTGCGGCGGTGGGAGCCATCCAGAGCTGGGGCCCACTGCTTTGTGACCAAGGTGGGGGTCAGGCCACCTGCTGAAGAGACAGGGCTCCAACCCAGCCTGGAAATGTTTCATCTATGATTTCCATAATGGTGGATCTCAAGGAGGGCTGAGGAGGGTTATGGGAGATGAATTAGGTTTTTAGTGAGCTCATTAGGAAGCCAAACAGAGTTGAGCAGGCAAAGGAGGGGGCCGTGGCGAGGGCCTGTAATCAGTTCTGCTCGCTTTGTTCCCTGCCTTCAGGACATGTTTGGAAAAACTTGGTGGCAGGGCTGCCCAGCCTGGTTGAGCCTGCGCTGCCCTCCTGGTGGCTGACTTGTTGATTTGTAAACTCTTCATTCAATTTTTTTTTTGTTGTTGTTGTTCAATTTAATCTTTTCTTTCTGCAGGAAAATTAGTTGAATGTTAGCCCTCTTTGCACTATTCACCTCTTAAATTATGCTCATTTTGAAGAGCTTGTTATGCCTGAATAAACATGAAATGACTTGGCGGTTTCCCATCCGAGGCACACCCATTTTAACAACATGTATTTACCATTCCTGGAAATGTCTCATTAACTTCTGAAAATCTGCGCGCGTGATATTTTGGGCTACTGTAGCACACCTCTTGGCAGTCACAGAAGGCAGTTTGGTTAATGCCTCATAATATCCATTTTTATTCTCAACATGAAGAAAGACTCTCTATAGAAAATTGATGCAGTTTGCTCTGCTAATTTTCATGCTCATTCCAATTAATTTAACATGACCCAGATTTTCTTCCTCGGGCTCATCCTGACTAATTAGTAAAGCAACACCTAGAACAAGTTATGTTTAATAACATTGAGGAACACTAGTTGTGAGTGATTTTGATGCTAATAAAGATATTCACTGATGGGGCAGATATTTTATGTCAATTATGGTATGTAATTTAGAAGTCCCAATGTGCTGGTTGGAGTATAGAAAAGCTAGCAAATCACGATGGGAGATAATCATATTTTTAAGGCTTCAACCGCACCTGAGGAACCACTGGGACCAATTACCTTTTTATTTAATCAATTAATTAATCTATTTATTTATTTGTAGCACTAGCAGATTTGTTAACTGATTCGATGGTAATGAAAGGGGTGGAGTTGTAGCATCACAAACCTGACCCACATTCACCAGGCCAAGCTTTCAGGACTTAGTGAACCTTGGCGAGAGAAGAAAAGCAATCAGGGGCATCAGAAAGCAGCATTTGTTCCAGGAGAAGGAGTGGTTTTCCCCTCTGTGGTTGAAGTTCTTTTATCAAGTTTTTGTCAGTGAGATGAATCAATTGTACAGCAAGGCTGAGGTGGCCGGGACTGTGGCAGAAGTGGAAGGTTTCCAAACGGCTCGGGTAATGTTGCTTAAGGTGGGAGTGGTTGAGAACTCTCCACTTTCCAACAAGGAAGGCAGTTGAAGGTAAGGCCCAGGAAAGAAAAAGTACAAGGACTAATTATATTGGGACTGGCACTGTAGTTCAGAGGTAGAGTGTATGCCTAGAAGACAGCACCTCCCCCATCCACTCACCCACCCACCCACCCACACACTTAGAATTATATCCATTCCCTCCTAAACAAGTCTTTCTTCAATGCCTGTAGCATCTTGGGCACTTTCCTATACATTAGGAATACAGAGTGATACAAAGGACCTAGAGCCTGTCCTTACTGTATTAATGTTCGTGGCCAAGTGTAAATTTTTGACTGACTTCAGTTGACCTACCACAAAACTTTGAATAATTCAATATGGTATACAAGTACTAGGAAGTTTTTGTTGTTGTTGTTGTTTGTTAAGGAGGATGAAAAATTCTAACAAACACTCTCCAACATCTCCAGGATAGCCTTTGTGGGATGTAATCTACTTTGGTGTTCTAAACCCCTCTCTCTGCCACTCACTGTGACCTTGGGCTACAGGCTCAACATCTTTAAGCCTCAGTTTCATGCCATGTAAAATAAAAATCAATCCTGATTGAATGGTGAGAATGAAATGTGGTCATTCATATAAAGTGCTGAGCAGAGTGTTTGAAGGAGAGTAAGTGGTCAGTAAGTATTATTTGTATTAACGGTGTTATAGAAAATATTTTAGAGTAGAAATTTCTCCAGAGGCACATCACAATATACACAAATCATTGCTCAATATTAGTGACTATTGTTGAAGTCTGCCATTAGAATTGGCAAGAATACTTTCCTTTTTCTGAATATTATGAGTGGATTCTTCTCCAAATCCCTGTTTAAAAATATACAAAGTCCCCTGCCTCCTACTTGCTCCTTGGTAGGTTTCTTATGTATAAAGTCTTTGCTTTCCTATAGGTGGAGGCGGCCACTGTGAATGCTTGTTTCCATTTCATCCTGTTTTTTACTCAGTGTGGAAAAAGAAAGTAGCTGAAAACGTTATTAGAGTAATGCTAGGCACAACACTACAAATCAGTAAGTTGAAAGTGGAGAAGGCTTGGTGGTCAGTCCTACAATTCTATATTTGGGAAGCTGAAACAAGAGGACTGCCAGGTCTTTGATGCTAGCTTGGAGTATACAGTGAGACACTCTCCAAAAAGCAAAAGAAATAACCATATTATATCTGATAATAAAGCTGAAAATACAGCTGTATGACATCACCATTTATTTATTTATTTATTTTTATTTTTTTTGTTTTTGTTTTTGTTTTTTGAGTTAGGGCCTCACTCTGGCTCAGGCTGACCTGGAATTCACTATGGAGTCTCAGGGTGGCCTCGAACTCATGGCAATCCTCCTACCTCTGCCTCCCAAGTGCTAGGATTAAAGGCGTGGGCCACCACGCCCGGCATATCACCATTTTTGTAGATTAAAAAATGATCAAAAATTTAACATTTCATGTGATTCAACCAAATCATATTCGTAGGTCATAAGTAATGAATGGGCAGTGCTTCAGGTGAGTTCAGAGCTTAACAATGTATTCACCTTGCTTGCCTCATCTGTGTGTGGGCAGAAAAGCTGGATATTGTAATCATTTTATAGAAATAAAATACATTTTCAAAGTGAAATAATCCTTCATGTTTTAAATTTCTTTTCATATTTCTGGTCATTTATATAGTATAGCACTTTTGAGAATTCCAAATTTTCTCTAAAATCTGAATTTTCACACCTAACAAGAATCAGGATATAAATAATTGAAAAAGTCATTACCAATTTTAGTAGGATTGCATGATATAAGTGGCGTAGTTATCACGTAACTGTGAAAGCACCCAGTTTCTGGAGGAGTTTTACAGTGAGAAGGGCAGCTGGCCTCTCTTCAGCGATTACTGACTGGGGTAGGAATTGTGTTGTACTGGGTCAGCAGTGAATTCCTCACTCAAATGGTGTCAAGTCAGCTGGTTTTTAATTTGTTATCTTCTCAAGAGTGCATTCACTGACTTTATCACTGAGAAGAATGGCTCCCCAGCCTAGTGTGATCAGGATCCGGAAATGTGCTGCATCAGCATAGGAAGCCGGACTGCTATTTGATTGGTGGCTCTTGGATCTGATCTTGCTTAAAAGATGTCAGCCCTCTCATAGGCTAGTTTATACAGGCATATGACTAAGCCTACTGACAGAGCAAACCTTTCCTTCCTGTCCTGGGCAGTGGCTAAACAACTTTTCCTTTCCATGTAAACCCTTTCCACCTCATATGTCATTAGCTAATAGTATCGCTTTTTTTTTTTTTTTTTTTTTTTTTTTCATGGCTGGGCAAGGGGATGGAACTGACCTGCTTTCAGTAGCACACGCTTCTAGAACTAGAGGCATGGCAACTGCACGGCACACATGCCCCCCCCCCTTTATCATTTCATGAGTTCTAGAAGAATGAGACACGTTTTTTTGTTTGCTTGTTTGTTTTCTTAAGCAAAGACATTTTTCAGCCAATAGTGACTTCAAAACAAATGGCAGAAGGAAGTGAAAAGAATGAACCTGATCTTTATTGGCTTATCTGACATGAGGCAGATATCACACATCTCAAGTCAGGTGACTCACTGGGGCGAGAGCAGGCATTTGTAAGTGACTGCGCTACCCAGGCTCAGAGCCACAAACCACTTTTCAACTTCATTTTACTTTTTAAAATTCAAATTCCATTTCCCCGTGGGAGTAGGGGCTATGTGGCACTGGTGACGACACGTAGTTGGGGTCAAGATCCAGCTGTACTCCCAGTGCACATGTGACTTCAGGCAAGT
Source organism: Dipus sagitta (assembly GCA_036346955.1). Classification (NCBI taxonomy): domain Eukaryota; kingdom Metazoa; phylum Chordata; class Mammalia; order Rodentia; family Dipodidae; genus Dipus; species Dipus sagitta. The sequence goes on from CM070779.1 coordinate 102,116,827, forward strand.
TTCGTACAGGGATTGCAAGGCCATACTGTTTTGAGAATGGGCTGATGTCTGTTATACCTGGCCCAGGTTATCTGATGAACTGGCAAGTTAACTGCGCCTTCTTAAGGTTAGAAGGAATGAACTGATACCAAATTTATCGAAGGGATTCAAAACATAGTTGATTAAGAATTATTGCAAGGGGGGGCTGGAGAGATGGCTTAATAGTTAAGGAGCTTGCCTGTGAAACCTAAGGATCCAGGTTCAATTCCCCAGTACCTCGATAAACCAGATGCACAAGGTGGTGCATGCATCTGGAGATTGCAGTGGCTGAAGGCTCTGGCATGCCCATCCTCTCCATCTGCCTCTCTCCCCCGCCCCACACACAATAAATAAACAAAATATTGTTTAAAAACGAATTATTTTATTGGGCTGAGGAGATTGGCACATTACTTGCCTTGCAAATATAAGGACTGAGTTCAATTTTCCAGAACCTACATTTTAAAAAAGTTAGACATGGTGGCACATGCTTGGAATCCCATTACTGAGAAGGCAGAGATGGTAGACATTCCTGGGGCTTGCTGGCCAGACGGGTTACCCTACTTGGTAAGTTCTAGGCCAATAAGAGATCTTGTCTCAAGGGCTAGAGAAATGGCTCAATGCACAAAGTACTTGCTGTGCAACCATGAGGACCTGCGTTTGGTTTCCCAGTTTCCACATAAAATGTGGGGTGTCGTGGCACACAACTGCAGTGCTGGCAGCGGGGAGGCGGAGGCAGGGCGTCTTGGAGGCCCACCGCTTGTTCAGCAGAATCGGTGAGCTCTCGGTTCAGCAAGAGACAGACACTGTGTCAGGGGCTGGAGAGATGGCTTAGCAGTTAGATGCTTGCCTGTGAAGCCTAAGAACCCTGGTTTGAGGCTCAATTCCCCAGGACCCACAGTAAGCCAGATGCACAAGGTGGTGCATGCATCTGGAGTTCGTTTGCAGTGGTTGGAGGCCCTGGTGCTCTCTCTCTCTGTTGTTCTTAAATAAATAAATAAATAAATAAATAAATAAATAAATAAATAAGAGACACTGTGTCAAAGAATAAAGTGGAGAGTGAATAAAGAAGACACCCTTGCTGGGCGTGGTGGCACACGCCTTTAATCCCAGCACTCAGGAGGGAGAGGTAGGAGGATCACTGTGAGTTCAAGGCCACCCTGAGACTACAGAGTGAATTTCAGGTCAGCCCAGGCTAGAGTGAGACCCTACCTCAGAAAAACCAAAAAAAAAAAAAAAAAAAAAAAGAAAAGAAGACACTCTGGCCTTCTCACATATATGTACATATGTATACACACATGTACATGAACCTGTACACACCCACTCACACACAATCATGCATATCATATGTAAATACACATGTAAAAAAAGAGTGAGACACTGTCCAAAAAGAAAAACTAAAAGAGGTGAATAACTCATTGACTCATGAATAATAACATCTGAATGTTGTCCACTGACATCCACACATAATGTCCAAATACATGCACACAATACACATGCACAAAGAATTATATTAGTATCTTGAAAAATATTGTTGGCTTTTAACTTGAGTAGTTGTCTATTATTAACTTATGTCATGAGATTTGCCCAATAGAGAAAAATGCTTTTTTAGTAAAATCTGAAAAGCACATTCTGACCATTCACTTTAGATGTTGGTATAAGCCAACAGGTTTATGAATATCCTCTATCCATATATCCTTTCAGATGCTCTACCCAACTATCTCATCCTTTCAGAAGAATCTTCGCTTTTGCCTCTGTGTATTACAGGCTATAGTTCCAATTGAAGTCTGTTCTATGTCAAATAACAGGGTTTTGGAGATGGAACTACAATTTTCTAAACATTATTTTATCAACGTTACTGAGGGTTAATTCCCATACAAAAAGTACACCCACTTAAAATGGACAACTTAGTGAGTTTTGCCAGTTGTATACATCTATAAGAGAAGCACCATATCAAAATATGTAGACGGTCCCATCATCTCAAAATACTTATTCTTGGCTTTTTGTAGTCTATCCTTTCTGCTGCACATGTCCAAAGGCAACTGTAGCATTTTTTTTTTGTTATTAAGCATCTGTTTACGTGTTGTAGAACCTACTGTAACTGAAGTTATATGGTGGTCTTTTGTTCCTTTGTATTTGGCTTCTACCACTTAGCGTAATGATTTTGAGATATAACCCACTACCATATCTCAGTCATGTGTTCCCTTCTAGTACTTCAGTGTGTGGACTCAGCACATTCTGTTTGTCTATAGCATTGTTTCATTTCAAGGCAATAATTGACACTGATGTAGTTTTACTGTGTCAGGTGTTTGAGTCACTGTGTGTGAGACTAGATGTCATGTAAAGTTTGTTAAGTTTGTCACTGAGTGTAAGCACCTGCTGTATGATAAGGGTTTCATAAATAATAAGAACTCTCTCTCTCTTATGGTTTTATTTCATTTTCACAATTAGCCTGTTTAGTGTGCATAGCTTTTCTTGCTTCATAGATGAGGAGACTGAGGGTCAGAGGGTTAATCTCTTAACCAAAGTCCCCCTCAACCACTAAGAAGTGGATCAGGAAATTCAATGAAAGATCTGTTTGATTCCACAGCTCGTGCCTTGTCTTTCCCACAGGGAGATGCAGACTACATCAGGAATGAGTCCCCAGGGAACAAACAGAGCAGCTCAGATGCCCAAACACAAAGGATAAAGTCACAGATTTAGGAAAGAAAGGTGAACCAAATAAGTAGGGAACTATTTCAGATGTTGGGCCCCTCTCCTCTAATTGTCTGTTTCAGTAAAGTTGCTTCTCCATTGGAATGTGTCTTAGAAGATGGTGTATTTGAAAAAAAAATGCGACAGACCAATTTTATGGCAAATTTTGAATGTTCTAGTGACCAACGTCTACATAGCTTCTGTTCTCACATTTTAGGCATAACTCCAGAAAGCTAATAAGCATAGAACAAGAAATGAATCAAATATTTAGTCTTTAAAAGCTTAAGCAGAGGCTTTGGCCATAATGTTAAGCAAAGTTCTAAAGATGATAAGCAGGGAAAGGACAAGAGATACAGTTCTTGACTTTAAGGATTTTACAATAATTGAGTAGAAAATACAGGAGCTGGGTGGTATGTATGTGTGTGTAACTCTTCTGGCATCACTGTGAGACTAAGCTGATTTGGAAGAGGAAATAATTTAACCTCACATTCCTCAACCATACAAGTGAGAATGGACAAGAACTAATGTTAGCACTGAAGTCAGTCCACTTTATGCAATGCATATCTTTGTAACATAAACAATATAAACTTCATCCTAAGCGCTTCAAGCACATATGTTTGTCCATATGCAGTATGCTAGGATGACATTGGAAAGTGGCCTTGAAATCACATACTTGTGAAATAGTTCAGAAAAAGTTATGGGTATGTTCAAGTATTAAGTAGACCTTTTTATTTCATTCATCATGCTATTTTGTATTAGGAGGGCACAATCTACCTTTTTGATATATATATATAATTTATTGTGTGTGTGTGGGGGGGCTTGCCAGACAGCAATCCCTGGCTGATTTTATATGGGTGGTTAGAGAATTGAACTCAGACCAGCAGGCTTTACAGGCAAGCACCTTGAACCACTGAAACATCTCTGTAGCCCCCTATATGTTTTTGAGATGAACTTCACATCATATAAATCACTCAAGATAGGTTACAATCTGATATTTTAGTATATATAGGGTTGTGAATCAAGTAACATTATTAGTTTTAAAATATCTTAGTATCCCCCAAGAAACTTCACATCCATTAGAAGTTATTTTCCACTTAAAGTATTTTTAAATGGCCCTGTTTCTGTGTGTTTTTAGTACATAGGCTGTAAGAAGAATAATCAACTTGTACAATCTTAGTTCTTCTTATTAAGCAGATACATTATTTATTTCCCTAGGGCTATTACATAAATATCATGTATATCCATTTGCATTACATTACAAACTCATATTTGCTTGCTCTCAAACCATAGCACTCAATTTATTTAAAGCAACATTCCTAAATGAGATGTCTAAATGTATAATTACTATTTTTAAATGCTAGTTATTTAATTTATAAACTTAATAAAAATTCAGAGTTGGATTAGGAAACTCATGTATGAAGATATTCTTTGAAAAACATACATGAGGGCTGGAGGGATGGCTTAGTGGTTAAGGCGTTTGCCTGCAAAGCCAAAGGACCCAGGTTCAATTCCCCAAGATCTGCGTTAGCCAGATGCACAAGGGGGTGCACACATCTGGAGTTTGTTTGCAGTGGTTGGAGGCTCTGGGTCACCCATTCTTTCTCTCTCTCTCTTTCCCTTCTTCTCTGTCAAACAAACAAACAAATAAATATAAAATATTTAAAAAGAAAAATATACATGATGTAACTTTATAAGAATTAATAAATGCACTTCAAATCAAGTAATTGCAAAAAGTACTCACAAAGGGTATATGCCTCCAAGTATGGTAAGTGTCCTTGTACTCCCAGCTGAGGCAGGAGAATCACCAGGTTGAGGCCATCCTGGGCTATATAGAAAGACCCAGTCTTTAAATAAATAAGTAAACAAACAAATAATTAAAATGCCCACCTAAACCAGCTATCAACTTCATAATATTATTTTTCTTCTAACATAGCTTTGACTAGCTTTCTAAAGCCTTCCTACAGGAAATGCTAATGGATAGTGCAATCTAGTTGTCTTCGTAAACATTACTGTTACAGAGATAGCTATCTTTTCCTTTGACAAAAAGTTATTTTGGGGGTCTAGAGATATAATTTGACGTTCCTTTGACAAAAAGTTATTTTGGGGGTCTAGAGATATTATTTGACAATGTTAGTTTCACAGTTTCATTTTTGTTAAAATATTCCATTATTTTCATGTTACGGTAACTGGGGAAGTACAAGAATTGTTTTTAGAGTCTTTGCTTTTGTTATTCTGCTCTGTGCACTGATATTAGCTGATACACATTCAGGGAAATAGGATCATAAGCGTTCAAACTCACAAGCTGTTTTATATTGTTAAATATTGTCTCTATTTTTTGTTTCAGATAGCAAATATGGTCGTGAAGCAAGGGCCTTAAAAGTGGGATTTAATTTCTGCCATATATAGAACTTTGCTTTAAAAAAAATTTTCTGACAAATTTTATTATAGTTTCATAATTAATGTTTCATTTAACATCATAATATGTCAAAACAGGATAATACAATATAAAATCCTGTAATTATACTGGGACATACACTTTTATAATTAATAAACACATTCTTGGGAGCAGATTAAGTATATTCTAGTTTCATTAAAATATTTTAAATAGATTTTATATTTGTTCTTTTTCATAAGTGATTCTTTTTGCAAATAGAAAGGCCATATCTTTCCATGAGAGACCTGTTGATTCCGAGATGTTAGCCAGCTATCTTTACCAAAACACTTTACAATGCTAAATTTAGTCCACTTCAGTTAAATATGGATATTTTAAAAAAGAAAATCCCAGTTAGACTGCAACAGAAGGACATTTTGTGTGACAATATTTTGCATGATTAAAAATTTAAACAGAATAACAGCTATTTATATTTACAGTTACATGAGAGTAATTACTAAAGCAGACAAAATACTTAGAGCATAATTTAATAATGTTTTCCTCTAGCAAAGGTGCCAAAATTGTTATTTGCATAATTTGTACAATTTGTACTGAAACATAGCTAAGGAAAATTGGGAAGACATCTCTCCTCAACCACCTTTTAATTTTCTCCTCCTCCTCCTCCTCCTCCTCCTCCTTCTTCTCTCTCTTTTTATTAAGTAGAAACTTTGGATGGACACATCATGTGTTGGTACCATTATTTCCCTCCTCCCTACTCCCATCCTGCTGAGGGCCCTCTTCAGTGGGATTGCTGGTATTCACCATGGGATTGTAGGTTATGATTTGTGAGAGCAGCAGTCAGTCATTGTTGGGGGTGGGGGGCAATGCCTCTGGCCTTTTTGTCTTCTGTAGCAGATGTGGGGAAGAGACTTATAGGTCATAGCACCTCATTTTTGTGAACATTTTCCATAAACACCATGACCTTCATGTCAAATCATTAGGTTAAAGATACATTCATACTTTCTCTTTTTGGGCCTTTATTTCAATGGGAAGCTCTAGTCCAACTTTTAGGCTCCTAATTATAACATTTACCGGTTCAAAGATTAACCTCAGAGAGGGCCATTCTGGGCTGTTGGTAACTTGATCAGCTTGGTCTTCTAGGAGTCTCTTGCTCTGGTTCTTTGTATCACAGAAGAGAGATGGTATCTGGAACATTCCTAGGATGACTTGAAGATAGCAGCTTTTTGCGTTTAGGACTGAAAGATTGTGAACTCTGTTAGCTGAAATGCCACTCCAGGGAAGCCAGAAGAACATTAAAACTATTCCAGCTGAGGTAGTGTAGTGCAAGTAGAGGCAAATTTGAGAGCTGGGACTCAAGTGGACATTTGTCCCTGCTTCCTACCTTAATAAAATCTGAGTGTTAACTGTGGTAAAGGGCATTGGAGAGATCACTAAAAATGAATCATTAGAGTACCCCGAAGAGCTTTATGATGACGGACTGTGAATAACTCCTAGAGTACTTGCACTTTCCTGTGTGCTGATCAGGTAAGTGAGTAACAAGTACATGCTTTTATCCAGCACCACAGAGATTCAGCAATCTGCCGAATTATAACGGCACAGGAGTCTAGAGAATTCTGTGGGAGACTTAGGAGAATAGAGATCCTTTCTTAAAATACTGTAAAATTTGTAACAACTATATATGGATACATATACACATATATATTTCAAAGGGGAATGAATGAAATATATTATGTCTCAGATGAAAATGCCCAAATGAAGTAAAGAATAGATTAAGCCCATTGCCAGCCTCCCTTCACTTATGCTATAAAGGATTAGAGAGTTCCAGTCAATAAACAAAGCCCTTTTATGGCTCCTCATGGGTAAATTGAGGGAACTGGTTTGGTCAAAGACCAGTATGAGGATGTTTCTGTTCAACAGCTAACAGGATTCAACATGCTATGGAAAATACAGGCGTGCAAAACTATACTACGACACTCACGTTGCCAGCGAAAGCCTACAACACAGCCACATTTACATATGTGTCCATCTGTCTGTTTTTACACTTTATTTTTCCAACCAGTGGGTGAAGTGGTTTTCATCCAAGCTGCAGTCTGAATTTTTTTTCCCTCACCCACCACTTTCCATTCTATCATATAGATGCATATTTTAAAGTGTATGCTATCTGTCCCTGGCCATGCATTTGCACAGTCTTGGCTCGGCTTCCTCTTGTCCCCTGGAAGGTTAAGCCTTGCTCACTGGCATGTCCACAAGGCAGCTTCCTGCACTAGCCAGGGTGTCTGGGGTGGGTTCTCCTCCTTCACTTTGCAGCCAGCCCCCATCCAGGGCCAAACTGCCACGGCCACAAGCCAGGGTGAGCCCGAGGGGAGAATGGAAGTGCTCTCCTCTGTTCAGTAGAGAGCCTGAGCAAATCCTGTGTAAATAGAGGGAGGGGAACAAAGAAGGAGCCCCCCGCAGCTCCCAGCCTTTCCAGCCATTTGGGGCTGAATTTGCTAAATGCTGCTTATACCGCCTGAAAAGTTGAAGAGAAAGGAACATAAAATCCCCTCTTTTTCCCCCTGTTTGCTTGTCCCCTCCCCCCAGGAGGGGGTGTTCAGGACAGGGAAGCCTAGGTAAGCCATAAGGACTTGTTTTCCCAGTGCTCTTTGAGTGTGAAATAGATGGCCTGGGCCACTGTCCGCTCTTAGGTATCACAAAACCCACATGGTTAGTAAATGGTGGAGGCAAACGGAAACACCTCATCTCTCTGCTTCCCTTCCTGCTCGTGGGCCACAAACTAGTTACTTGAAACGTCACAGAAAATGTTCACTTTACGTGTTCAGATAGTTCAGCCCAGCAGGAGAGTAAAACAGATAGTAATTAGCAGGTCTTTTGCTCTTCCTCAACCTCCCCGAATTTCTGGTTATGCACCCCTTCCCACAAACACTCCTGATATGAAAAAAAGTCAGTTGCTTATGGAAAAAATATTTTTGCTGATGGTTCTTTGAAAGCAAGTTTTATTATATTCTAAAACAGAGGCAGGCAGCCACTTCTCTGCTCTTGCTCACACTTTCTCAGTTGAAATCGTGGTGTGGGGGTTCTTTCTTAGCGGAGGCCTTAAATTAAACTCCTGGAAGGGACTTCTTGACACCACTGCAAGAAAAGACTTTGTGACTTTTAGTACATTTTAATCCTGTTTTCTATGTCCTGTATTAAGAGAGAACAGGCAGAAAGAAGTGACGAAAGAAAATTAGTTCACAAACTACTGTGCTGGGTTGGGATGGCTACAAAGTACTCTCTTTTTAACTACCCTGCTTTTAATAACCCAGAGAGCTTGGGCAGCAGTAGCTTCCTGCCCAACATCCCTCTTTCCCATGGGATAGGACAGCTTTGAGACGGAGTGCCACTTTCACACACAATCCATGACACGTGAGCCTCTCAGGGAAGGACCAAGTATATTCCTACACATTGTAAACCTGAGCCTGGCCCAGGGTCCACAGGGCAGGGAGAGCGGAAGGAGGCAGCCCCAGGCATGATGAGACTCTTTCATAGACACTTTCTTCAAAGCAGGTTATCAGCTCATCAGGTTATAAAACTATCTTGAGGCTTTTTGCTAACCAATTTGTTCATTGCATTGACATTTGAGTGTTGGCTCTGTGCTGGGACTTGGGATCAGAAATGAGTAAAAGGCAGGTGTTGCTTTGCAAAAGTTGTCAGACAGACAAAATTAGTGGACAGATCAGTTAAAAACAGAGAAGGAAAAGATAAGAGAACAAACTACTGAGGTCAAGAACACAGCACACTACCAATGGTAATCAGGAAAGCTCGACCAGAGAGATTCCTTTTCACCAAGTTCTGAAGATCGAACAAGAGTTTGCTGGCAAATAAAGCCAGGATGAGGAAGAGGTGTTAAAAAAGAGAAAGATGGGAGCTGAAGGGATGGCTTGGCGGTTAAGGCATTTGCCTGCAAAGCCAAAGGACTCAGGTTTGATTCCCCAGGACCCACATTCAATTCCTCAGGATCCCATTAGCCAGATGCACAAGGTGGCACATGCATCTGGAGTTCATTTGCACTGGCTGGAGGTCCTGACATGCCCATTCTCTCTCTCTCCCCCTCTTTGTCTCTGTCAAATAAATAAATAAAAATAAAATATTTAAAAATCAATAAATAAAGAGAAAGAACACATCACACAGTTGTAGGAATGAGTAAAGATTTAGAATCTTGAAAGATTCCTAGACTCAGAAAAGTCTTGAAAGTTCAGCTGATATTTCTGTTTCAAAATCTTATTTGAGCTTCAGGTCCACAGGAAACAAGAATGTCATGGTACAGATAATGGACATTCATGGCTATATGAAAATATACATCTACTTATGTCTTGGCTCATGTTTACTATTAAATGTATTGCCACACAATATTACTTTTTTAAAAAATTTGAGAGAGAGCTTGAGAGAGAGAGAGAATGGCATACAGGGCCTTCAGCCACTGCAAACAAACTCCAGATATGTGTGCCCCCTTGTGTCCATGTGCTACATTGCTTGCATCACTGTGCATCCGGCTTACGTGGGACCTGGTGATTTGCACATGCGTTCTTAGGTTTCTCAGGCAAATACCTTAATCGCTAAGCCATCTCTCCAGCCCAGTCATACAGTATTTCTTTGTGACATAAGTGAATGAATTCTCCAGGCCTTTCTCCTGGGGTTATTTCTTCAGTGCTGAGGTTAATCCAGAACTTCGGTTCACCAGTCATGTCTTCTTGCCATTCCAGCATTAGCGAGGGACCTAGCTTGAGCATGAGCTCTGAATGGTGTGCGGGCCACTTGCTCTGTGATTTTTTTTTATAAGTAACTTTATTTTACATATTATATGTTTGTGTGTGTGTGTGTATAGTGTGTGTATGTGTGTGTGTGGTGTGCATACATGTATGTAAGTGTGTCTGTGGGGAGGTGTGCAGGCCAGAGGTAGATATCAGGTGTCTTCCTCTACCACTCTCCACCTTATTCTTTGAAACAGGCTCTCTCGCTGAACTGAGAGCTCACTGATCAGCTAGGCTAGATAGACAGTGAGCCCCAGGGATTCTCTGTTTCTGACTCCCCAGTGCAAAGACTATAGGCGTGAGCCACCACGCCCGACACTTATGTCGGTGCTGAGGGTCAGATCTCAGGGTCCTCCTTCTTGTGCAGCAAGTGTTTTTCTCCCTGAGTGATCACCTCCCCAGCCCCTCAGTTTTCTTATCTATAAAATGGAGGAGATAGTGGTAATATTTTCATCACTGGTTGTAAAGATTAAGTACGGATTAGAGCATTGCCAGTCCCAATGGTAGTCATTTGTGGCAACAATAATGAAAGTGACAAGTGTTTCTGACCAGACAAAGGATGACTGCTGTAGCCACGGGAGAACTGATGTTGGAAATGCCTACTTAATGTAGAATGAAAACATTTTAGGAACTGTGTAAATTTGTTTATGCATATGCAAGAATATTTGCCTATAGGCAAAAAGATTCAGATTATCTACAAACATTTTGACATTTCAATAAATTGGTGATGTCTTTTAAGATGCTACAACTTATACACATATAGGCTTATAATCACATATGATATATATCAACATCTGAGTGCCTGAGCCCGAAATAGGTTGTTTGGAAGATATTGATATTTATCATCTACCTATTATCTGCATGTACATGAAGCTAGTGAATGTAAATTGCATAAAATGAAAGTGATAATTAACATTAGCTTCTTAAAGTCGTTAAAGGAGAGGAGTGGGAAGCCAGGTGTGGTCACACAAGCCTTTCATCCCAGCACTTGGGAGGCAGAGGTAGGAGGATCACCATGAATTCAAGGCCACCCTTCATTACATAGTGAATTCTAGGTCAGCTTGGCCTACAGCAAGACCATACCTTGAATAAAATTAAAAAAATAAATTTTCAAAAAGAGGAGGATGGGAAAAATCTTGTTCTTTCCAATGAGCTATCATTATTTACTAACATTTATCTTGTGTAATTGCATTTAACTATTGAGCTTGGTTTAAAGTGAGAAGTAATGATGAAAGAATGTGCCATTGGCTCACCCAAAAGAAGTCATTTCTCTCAAGACGCATGATGTAGCAGCTGGATTTAGATGTTTGGCAATGTGTCAGACATTAGAAACCTTATCCTATGTTTTCAAACATGACTGGAGTATATCACTCTAATCACATTTCTATGACAAGTTTGATAGTACTAGTAATCTCTTCGGTGCAGTTAGACATTTTCCTGTAGAATCAGGCCTTAGTGGATCTGATCTGTAATTGATCACTTACTTAGAAAAGTAAAAACTAGTGCCCATGCTTACGTGATCGCCAATGGTGGCTTACTAGACTTGAAGCTGTAGTGTCTGAGCTCCCATTTGTCCTTGACCAAAGAGAACTGTGAAGTCCTGAGCAAGGATTCAGCATCCTGTCTGTCTTTCTATGGGAAACGTTGCTTTTTGAAGGGGTTCCGGAAGTAGAAAGATAGAATAGATTAGGACCATGTTAGTTGTTGCACTATGTTTCTGATGAAACAAGAAGGCCCCATCCCTGTGTTATTAGACTCATCACAGCCTATCACCTTTGTCTTTATTCTAGACCTTTCAATAGATGACCTAAAGGGAATTAGACGATATGCCAGTGTGCAGAAGTGCTGTCTTTTGATTTGAGTAGTTTTTATGACTGAGGGTTTTAGGGATGGCATTTTTCTGCTATAGGACCCTCTCCATGCTTTTGAATCCCCAGGTATGAAGGACGGATTTTGCCTACACCAGGATACCCACAGCACTGCTGGGTTCAGCTTCCTCCAACTAGACCATTTGCATTGCTCTTTTAGGCAGGTACATGCTGGAGTTATGCATGTTGTGAGCAGTCTGCTCAGCTTGGGAAAGAATGTGAGACTTCTTTGCAAGCATGGGTGTAAATCCAGTAAGATCCTCTCAATATAATTCAGTCTTAAAAACATGAGAAGGACACAGAGATTAGATTACATTTGAGCCTCCAGACAACAGCCTAAGGGGATCTTCTTTGTGCTGTGTGACAGAAGAGTATCAGAACCATCTGGAGGGCTTACTAGCACACAGACGGATGGCCCCACACCTAACTTTTCCTACTCAGTAGGTCTTGGCTGGACCCAAGAATGTGAGTTTCTGCCTCCTTGCTGATGCTAAAGTGTCTTGTCCTCATCTGGAGAGCCCGTATTCTGGGCCTTCTCTGGATCCATTTAACCTCACCTCTGCAAGATCGGGGTGTGGTGGTGAGATAATGGCCAGACGCCGGTGGCTTTCTTGCAGGTCAGAAGGGCCCAGGGAGAACATAGTCACTTACCTTGACTGCTCACATATTCATTGGAATAAAGTAGATCTTTAACTCACTACTCTTCCTAAGGTCACATCTCATTCCCAGCTCACTCAATTGGGTGGTTTCCCCAAACCAGTTAAAGAACCAGCAGCAGAACGATTGCACCATCAGTTCCAAAGAACTTGTTAAACTACACATTCCCAGGTTGGGGAGATGACTCAGTCAGTAAAATGCTTGCTGCACAAGCAAGAGGACATGAGTTTGGATCCCTAGCACACACATGGAGGCTGGGCATGATGGTATCCTTACAACCCCAGGGCTGGGGAGATGGAGAGAGGAGAATTCTTGCGGCTCACTTGCTAGCTAGTTAGCTGAATCAGTGAGCTCCAGGAACATGAGAGACACTGTCACAAAAGTTAAATGTAAAGGAATTGAGTAAGATCCTGGACATCGACTCCTGGTCTCCAGCATATACATGCATAGCCACATAAGTGAGCATGTATACACACATGCACACCAAACACACATTCACATGCCAAAAACAAACCCAACAGAGTAATAAGAGAAGAAGAGATAGCATGCTCATTCCAAGACCCTAGCCCAAGATATTTTGATTCAGAGAGTCTAGGATGAGGCCTTGGGACCTGTGTCTTTAGCTATTTTCCTTCATGGTTTATTCTACTTGCAATTTATCTGTCCATGGACCTTTCTTGTGGTCACTCACACTGTGTTTTTTTTTTTTTTTTTTTTTTAGCCTTTAATTTAAAAAATTATTCATTTTCCAGGCATGGTGGTTCATGCCTTTAGTCCCAGAACTTGGGAGGCAGAGGTAGGAGGATCACCATGAGTTTGAAGCCACCCTGAGACTACATAGTGAATTCCAGGTCATCTTGGGCTAGAGTGAGACCGTACCTAGAAAAACAAAACAAAAACAAACAGAAAACACACAAAATCAAATAATTCATTTACTTTCAGAGAGAGATAAGGACATGCTAGGGCTTCTTGCCACTACACATCTAGATACATGAGTCACTTTATGTATCTAGCTTTTTACATGGGTACTGAAGAATCAAACTGGGGCCATGTGACTTTGTAATCAAGTTCCTTTAGCTGCCGAGTCATCTCTCTCGTCCCACATTCTGCCTTAGTGATGTATATTTATTTTGAGTGTCTTGACATCTTTATCCTCAGAAGTGGCAGTGCTGGTGGACTGGCCTGAGGTCCAGCCCCTGGAACCAGCCCCATGGCCATTACACTCATGGCAGGGCTAGAAGCAAACGTGTGCATGCAGGCCGTCCACCTACTATTGCAGAATGGCCCTGACCCTTAGGTGCTATGTGGGCGCGTTCCCCAGTGTAAGATTGTCAGAGAGTGGGTAGGGCCCTCAGTGTTGGACTGTTCATCCATGCTGCTTGCGCCTGCCTCAATCAGGTATGGCGTTACAGACCTAGAGTACAAAAGCAAGCAAGCAACAGCTCCCGGGGCTGCGGAGATGGCTCAGTAAATAAAGTGCTTGCAGAACAAGCATAAGCGCTAGGGTTTGGATCCCCAGAACCCATGTTTTGGAAAAAGAAAAAAGGGAGGGCAGACTCTATGGCAGGTGTCTGTACTCCACAGAAAGAAGGGAGGGGGAGACAAGAACCAGTCCAATGGAAACAGCTGTGAACAATGGGTGACACTGCCTCAGACAAGGTGGAATGCGAGAATGAACACTGTACTTTGACCTGCATGCCTGTGCCATGGCACCTCTAGTCACACACACACACACACACACACACACACACACACACACACACACCGGATGTTGGGCTGGAGAGATGGTTCAGTGGTTAGAAACTTGCCGGCAAAGCCGAATGATCCAGGTTTGATTCTCAGAATCCACACAAAGCCAGATGCATGAAGTGGTGCAATGTATCTGGAGTTCATTTGAAGTGACTGGAGGTCTTGGTGCACCAGTGTGTTCTCTCTGTCCTTGAAAATAAATAAATAAAAAAATTTTAAAAAGAAAAGAAACAGATCTTTTCTTCAAAAGGCTCTACTAAGCTGTGTCTCAGCTTCAGGTTCCAAAATCTACACTGTTGAATATTCTACCTTTTTTTAGCATACACACTGTGCTCGTTTTCATACCCTTTTAAGCACATACCTTATTTGTCACATGTGCCAAGGACTGCCAACCATCTTCCACATCATCTTAAACTAAGAAGACAATACCCAATGCAATAGTGGCTAACCCCAGCTTCACCTGCAAAATTTTACTTTAGGTCACAAAGCATGCATTGGTGGTGCACGCCTTTAATCCCAGCACTTGGGAGGTTGAGGTAGGAGGATCGCCATGAGTTCAAGGCCACCCTGGGACTACATAGTGAATTCCAGGTCAGCCTGAGCTATAGTGATTCCCTACCTCAAAAAACTGAAAGAAAAAAAAACAAAGTCTTCTATTGGGCTGGAGATATAGCTTAGTGGTTAAGGTGCTTGCCTACAAAGCCAAAGAACCCAGGTTTAATTCTTCAGGACCCTTGTAAACAGATGCGCAATTCTGCACCTGGAGTTCGCTTTGCAGTGGCCAAAAGCCCTCGCATGTCCATTTTCTCTCTCCCTCTTTCTTTATCTGTCTGCCTCTTTCTCTCTCTCAAATAACTAAATTTAAATTAAATTTAAACAAATTTAAATAAAAGTCTTCTATCTAGTATCTAGTTATTAATCTAAAACCAGATATTTTTGTTTATAATTATTCTTGACATGGATATAAACTTAAATATCTCATAACATTTTCACAAAATGGGCTGTTTTACATAAAAATTCATGTAAACTCCTTTTTCTCCAATTTCAGTCAGTCATCAAAGAATACTCAAGCTAGCTCCATTTTTTTTTTTTTCTGGAGCTGACTATAGTTAATCATACAGTCTGAGGCGTTATCAGCCCTCTTGCTTTTAAACAAGAGAAAATGCAGTGTGGAAGGCGGCCTCTCATTTTTAAGGTCATTGATTGGGTTCAAAAGGCAAATGCCTTTTTTTCATTGAACTTCCTTCAATTAAGCCATTAACCTTTTGAAATAAGTGTATTCAAAAATCTATCAAAGAAAGCTAAATGAGATTTTAACAAAATCCTGACAATTTTAGCTTAAACATATACACAGAAACCATATGTGCTTAGGAAGAAATATATACACACAGGCATTGTTGACAGAGTATGTTTTTATATTTGGAAGACCATGAAGGAAAAGTTATTCCATACATACATTATCTGAAATGTACATTCAGATAGCCACAGATATTCCACAGTAAGAGAGACAAAGATATCTCTATCCACGGCGGGCAGACAGACAGACTGACTGACTTCAAACTTGCACTTGCAGTGTGGATTTTTTCCCCCCTCATCTCTGGGTACTGCTTTTCAAAATCGCCTCAGGCTACAGAACAGCACCTCAGATCCCCAAGGCCCACTGCCTGGCTCCTAATAGCCACTCTCCATCTGTGTCACATGAACAGCTGATGAGATCGCTCCAGTGTCTGTATTTTGGAGAGTACATACACCCAGGTGAAAACGCTGGGGTTGCCAAGGAGCAGTCAGAAGCCATTAGTGTGGGTGAGAATTTGCCTTACAGCAGTTCTTTGGCATGGTGGGAAGTATGTGCACGTGTCTCTATGTGGGCCTGCGTGTGTGTGTGTGTGTGTGTGTGTGTGTGTGTGTGTGTGTTCTTTGCAGGTGACCCCCATATGGACATGAATGTGCAGAGAAGGTCAACAGCTGAAGATTAGATTCTATGTATTCAGTATTCAAAAAGCCAAATGCTTTTATTTTCTGTACACTGATTTGTTCTTTGACTATTTTGGGGGTCTCTCTCTCTCTGTTTTTTTTTTTTTAAATCATAACAGAAGGCAAAAAGAGAACAGCAACTTCGGGGTCATGCTCTAGTGTTTGGGCAGATGGAAGGGAGCTGCTTTGCCTTGGGGCAGGGTGGTTGTAATGAAGTGGCCTGTCAGTCTGTAAATAGTGAGGGTCATCTCTTCCATGTGATGGAGGGTATCGCATTGCAGTGAAAATGGAAATGTCAATAAAATTAATCTGCCAGCTCTTTGCTGTGGCTGTTTTTTTCTTTTCTTCTTCTTTTATTCTTTTCTTTTTATTTGTTTTATTTTATTTTATTTTTTATTTTTTTTGCTTCTCTGGTCAAAGAAGGTTGAGGGTTGTTCGGCAAGAAAGCAAAAGGACAGGTACAGGGAAGCCTAGAGCAGACCCAGAAGCTAGAAGGCCAGTGGGCCAGCGCGCAGGAAGTCTGCAGGCAGCGTCCAGGAGGAGGGAGCAGGTCTGGGAATTTGCTGGTGGATGTTCAGCATTCCTCGGCCGCTACAGAGTGCCCAGCTCAGGCTACACTGAGTGCAGAGTTTATTGTTTTAGACTTTCTTGGACAAGGTTTTTACTTAGCATGGGATTTATGGCATTTACTGCTAATGAATGTCTATTCTTAAATTACAAAAAAACCCATCTCAGTGCAATTCCCAGATGTCCTTCCAGGACCCTGGCTTCTTAAACACCAGCAGGGAGCATAAACTCTCCACTTCTCTGTTTTCCTCTTTCGTGTGGCTCCAGGCTAATGATGTGCAAGGAAAACACAGCCATCTATAAAGCCCAGTGCTGTCCCTGTATTCTTCATTTATTTTGCATTTGATTATGCCACAAGTCGGATCTTGTTTCTTTCCTTTTTTTAAAAGTTATTAGTTCAAATATTAATGTGGGGATATGGCATATATGGCTGGTCTTGATTGATGCCTTCCCAAAAACAGGAAGACGTGCTCGTATGAATTTTAAGGAAGTAGGGGTCCTGCAATGCCTTGCCAGAAGAGTTTTTCAGATACATAATTTAGATGCCCTCCAGGCAGCCTTTCAAGGCATTTTTGCCTGAGGGCAAGAAAAAATAACTATGACTGTTAAAAGTAAATGATTTTTGCTAATGCACAATTAATGCCAGAGAAAAGCACAGAAGAGAAAGATGTTGATAGAAACTTCTGATTAAGTGAGCACCCTACCTTGATGTGCTTTCCCCCCACGATAATGATCAGTGGTGCAGAGAGCTAAAAGTTTTCATGTCATGCAAATGCTGAGCACAGGGTCAGAGGAGGAGTGTGCGAATGTGCGTGCTCAGGGGGTGACAGTCCTAGAAGGGGCTGAGCAGGCAGTGCGTTATGTGCAATCAACAGTGACACGGTTACTGTCACCTATGCAGGCAGCCTAGAATATATGGACTACAGAACATTGAACTTGATTACCCAGCAGTATATGCTCTATGGGCATGGGCACGCACTTGCTCCGAATGGGCTTTCCCGTGGCGGTTTGCCCACACTGGTTCAGTAATTGACAAAGAGCGACTGCACTGTGTCAAGCACACAATTATCATTGAATTAATGATATGGGCGAGTATGAGACACACAAAATTAACATTTGAAGAGGCCTGGCTTAATTTTGTCTTTTACATATTTGTGTCTCCAATTATACTTTAATGAAAGAGAGTATACCCGCGTAATGGATTTCTTTCCACAAGCTTAGCTGAGCCCGTGTTAGCTGAGCACCATGGCTGCCCCTTTCTCTGCAAGTTCTCTAACGTCCCTTCATGTCTTCCTACCAGGTGATGGTTTGGACAACAGTGTAGCTTCACCTGGCACAGGTGACGACGATGATCCAGACAAGGACAAAAAGCGCCAGAAGAAAAGAGGCATTTTCCCCAAAGTAGCAACAAATATCATGAGAGCGTGGCTTTTCCAGCATCTCACAGTAAGTCAAGATGGAAGAGAGAGAGAGGAGAGAGAGAGAGAAAGAGAGAGAGAGAGAGAACCTTTTCATTGTTTTGCTAAATATCATAACAGGTCATTTGGTCTCATACTGGGTTGATTTTTGGTGGCTTTTGCTTTTTTTTTTTTTTAATAAGGTGCCTGTTTTCTTTGATATTTGGTGACTGATAGGGCAGTGAAGGTTGTCTCAACCCTTATGTCAAAGAGCATCTTCAAGGAAGAAGCAGGGTTTTTGTCTTAAGAGGCCAGCAGTGGTAGACCTTACTCAAAATGCTCCGGGGCCCTAAACAGCATATGTAGATTTCTGCTACAAGGTATAAGAGCAGCTACAGATAATGTACCCACAAGCTGAAGGGGCGTCTATAAGTATCTCACCAACCCATAAAAATTGCTGGTGACACGAAATATCAAAGTTGTCTCCCGCAGGAGCAAAACCATAATCTTGCCACATCCATGTCCAGGCCCACGGTATTGGGTACAGCTTTACTGCCTTAACAGTGTGCAGACACGCCACGTATTTACGTGACAGGTACAGAGGGGTTACAGGCACTGCAATGCCTTTGTTTGTAAGGTTGAAATTGAAGATTCAGTTTTAGCTGCTCAAGTCCATTATCTTTAAAGCTAACCCTTTTCACTTCTGGGAAAGGATTAACTATGTGCAACATTCTCAAAGTAACAATTTATATCCTCCTGTTTGCCGTTGGTTTTATGTGTCAGCATATACTGTTGACTCTTAAGAGTCTCATGACAAAAAGTGACAATATATTTTTACAGAGGAACTTGGCGCGCTTATATTTTACTGTTCGTTTAGAAATTCTCAGAAAAATGGTAAAAATTTCAGAGGACGTTTCTTACCATGGTATTGTTTTCTGGGCCACTCTATTTAGACTACTGCTGAAAAACAGAGTAGCACTTTGAAAGCTGAAGGTCTTCTTTGATTATCCAACTTGTGTGTCGCCATGCTGAATGACATTAGTTACAGTGTCATGGATCCAGGACAAGGTTCCCCTCGTATTTATGGTGGTGACTGCCGATCTGCTCTTCTCAGAGCGACAGAGGGCAAGGGGCGGAGCGGTGTGGGGAGGGCAAAGTGATAGATTCACGGTCCTAAATCGGCCATTTTGATGTAAGGACATTAGTAGCAAACTAAGGTGTATCGATCTGGCCTGTGGTATCAGGATTAGCAGGGGGGAACCTACAGGCTGCCGTGGCCAGGGTTATTCTTGCCTTGCAGCAATGGCCATTTCAAAGGTCAGGGCCCTGCACTGACTTGGCTCAGAGGAATTAGACAGAACATGCGGTCTCTGGGCTGATTACTTAACCAAAGACAAAATAATGAGTCCTAAGCAAATACTGACTAATTGAAAGGGCTGTAAATCCATTACATATTGGTCAGGGATAATCAGGAGTATTTAATCACTTTTATCTATTCAGGGGCACTGAAGCTGCAACGGCAAAGCCCTGAACCTTACCATGTGGTTATTATTCTCATCATTATCAAAATGACTTCACAGCTGTTCTTTGCTACATCACCTCAGCTGGAGATTTACTAACCTGTAAAATGTTTTTAATTTGGAAGTCGAGTGAGTGTGAGGGGAGGGCTCCCCCCCCCTTTTTTTTTTAAACCCAAGGTTTGTTGGTTAGAGTAGCAGCTAAGAAAGGAAGGGACGCGGCCCGAGCACGCAAGCTAGCTTCCACAGCCAGCTCACCTGGTCGGTTTGCTCCCCCATGCCTTGGCTCACGCTTGCCCTTTCTTGGCTGCAAATAGACATGGCCACAGTCACTGGCCCAGAAAACAGCTGCACGTGTTGCCAGCCCCTCGCTCATCAAAACCAGCGTCACAAAATAGAACCTTCAAGAAGAATTTGGCTACTGTGTTGACAAATGAGGAAGTAGACTCGAACTTTCCAAGTCACCAACTCTGAGTCGTTTTATTTTATTTTTTTGTTCTTATTGTCCTTTTTTTTTTGTCACTGCTTTATGATGACTTCACTCAAACCATGTCATCCATGGCTGCTGCGTAGAGATCTCACATTGGCTGCCGTCAACAGAGTCAAGGTGGCGGTGGCGAGGTTGCGTGTGCAGAGTCTAGGGCCATTTTCCTTACTGGTTTTGAAAGTTTCCTTCTTTTGTGGCCTGTTTTGAGCAGAAAAGACTCTGCCCACAGTCTGAGTTGACACTCCTGTGGACATGTCAGGAACTCTTTCTGGACTCATTACCATATCCAGTCCTATCATGACTCTTCTCCCACCCTTCATTGCCACCACCTGATGTTTTACAGGCATTTGTGGATTTAGAAGCCCACTGTCAGAGTTCATCCTCACACCAAAAGCATGTCCACCTAGGTAAATGTATGAAAAGTTCTGTGCAGAATTATCTGTCCACCTAAAACTTGTTATAAATGGCCCACCAGGGGAGGGAAGACTTGAACTCAAGAATCAGGAAGTCTCCACTTCTGCCTCAGTTTCCTCCTGGACTCCCCAAGTCGATTAAGCTATCTGATCCTTCCTTAGCCCCGCTTCTCAAATGAGAGGGACATGTACACTCCTCTCCTTGCCTGTCTGCCCTTGCTGCAACCCCGGGGACATGAGTCAGAGCACTGTTGTCCCAGCCTCATGGTCATCTTTTCCTTTCCTTCGTCCTTTCTTGGTACTGTTCACTAAGTGCTTTATTTTTTTTTGTCCCCTCCCCATGACCTTCTTTCACAACTTGTCCCTTTCATTGCTTTCTCCCAGTGGCTTTGTCTCCCATCTTTCTCTATTTCCCTCCCGGCCTTTCCTGCACCTGCCTTGGATGTTAGGGGAATTCTCCCTGGCTTTCTCTTTGAAAATGCCTTTCCTCTTCATCCACACTTCACTCTCTCTGCAGAGAAGAGGCCCCGGAACTTTGATGAGGATGGTCCTGTAAAACTTTACTTTCTAGTTTTTAATGAGCTGAAAGATTTACTTGGCTATAATTCTGAGCTCAGAAACCAAGAATAGAGACCTCTAACTAGCGGCACATTAATTTAGACTTCTTTTCGTACATGCACTAACAGATATGAGGAAGTCCTTGGAAATAGAGATGCCCCACTATATTTCTCTGTCTTTAATTAATTTCAACTTTCAAAATGAAATGTTGGCTGGAGTGCACTGAAAATAGATGTGGCCTAAATTATTATTTCATGTAAATTCCCTTACATGTGCATGAGCCAATGCACATTCTTCCATTATTAGTCTCTCTAACATTATTTCAGACTGGTTTGTTCCCTTTTGTGCAGGGTGACCTGCTCTTGTATTACAATCATCCCTGATGTACCCTTTTTTCTTTCTTTCTTAAAAAGGAAGCTAATTGAATTATCTCATTATTTTAATTTGTTAAGCAAATGTATTTTGCATCTCAGGATGTGTTCTTAAAGAAGGGGACTGCTAAGACTTTGCCCCCTGAATGGGCCATTGGCCCATTTTGACATTCATGCATTCATTAACTAGCAGAACATAAAAGAACTCTGGTTGTATTTTTTTTTTCCAAACACCCAACCAGCATGGAGCAACTTTTCCCAATAAGCCACAGGGGTCTCTCTACATATGTTCTCAACTGCAAGCTATTGTCACCTATTCTGAATACCTCAAAAGGCTGAGAGGAGAAAAAAAAACCACCTCAACAAAGACCAACTGTAGCAATTGTTAAGTCTTAGTCGCAATATGACAAAAATCATTCACCTTCGGTTTTCATGGAAGAACAAATTCCCCTGGAACTGTAACAGTTAAAACAATTTCTCAAATTCCTGTATGCTACCAATGTTAGGGTAAAGGGGAAGCAATTTGTTGGTCTTTGATTATATTGAAGACAATATTTAAACTAAAATCAAAGTGGAATTTTGAAAATCAAGCTATTTGATGAATCAGTTTCCATTTTTGGAGTCAAAAACTTTAAATTTGCTTAATCTGAAGTTACACAATTACTTTCTAGCTTCAGAATATCAATTTCCAAAATATCCTTTAAAACCATACTCTGCAAAACTCTCAATAATTTTATAGAACTAAGATAAATAAAGCTGCACTTTTCTGTTTTTTTTTTTTTTGTTTTGTTTTTTAAGAAAAATCAACCAGCTTAAATGGGTCTGCTTGAATTCTTGGGTAAGGAACCTAGAGAGAAGAGAGAAAAGAGTCTGCTAGAATGTACACTCTCACTGGGAAGTAACCAATAACAGGGAAAAAAAATCAATAAAGGAAATCGCAGTGAAGTACATAGTTTATTTATTTATTTATTTTGACTAACACATGGAGATTGTGATATAAGAGTAAGGCTGCCATTACAACTGTTTTAATCTGACTTCAAAGACAGTGAAGAAAGAAATAGGGCTGGAAAGATGGTTCAGCAGTTAAAGGCACTTTCTTGCAAACCTGATGGCCCAGATTTCATTCCCTGGGTCCTATGTAAAGCCAGATGCACAAAGTGGCAAAGTGGCACATGCATCTGGAGTTCAGTTGCAGTGGCTAGAGGCCCTAGTGTATCCAAACTTTCTCTCTCCCCCTCTGCCTTCTCTCTTCTTGCAAAAAAAAAAAAAATTAGATCAACCATTAAAAAGAAAGGAAGGGGGCTGGAGAGATGGCTTAGTGGTTAAGATACTTGCCTGCAAAGCCAAAGGACCTAGGTTCAATTCTCCAGGACCCATGTAAGTCAGATGCACATGCATCGGGACTTGTTCGCAGAAGCTGGAGGCTCTGGCGCATCCATTCTCTATCTCTGTCTGTCTGTCTGTCTCTCTCTCTGTGTCTACCTCTTTCTCTCTCAAATAAATAAATAAATAAAATGAAGAAACAGCAAGAAATAATACACAGACACACAGTTTATAAATAACCATAAACCATAAATAACCTTCAAGCCAAGTCCTTCTGAGTTCAAATAGGTTTCAGGTACTTGCTGCATTTGAGTACACTCCACCCTGAATTGTGCCAACCATGGAGGAGAAACAGAAGGTGCTCAAACACAAAGGCCCTGCCTGCTTATACCGGTTTTTGATGAAGGTATTCTAATTGGAAAACATGGGACTGAAGACTAGGAGATATTAAGCCTCTTTCAGAGAGACGTGCATTGAGTCAGAATCAAGTTTTATTTAAGTATGACATCATATAATGCACCCTTTTAAAATTGCAAGTTCTAACACTGCCTTTGTCCCCTTTCTGTGTCTGTGTATGTGGTGGTGGTGGGGGGTTAGGGGGTGTCTGAGGCCATAGCTTGGTGGTTACTTACTTCACTGTATTTGAATATGAGCATGTACTTTATGGTATTTGGTTAGGTCCAGAGTTTGGTAATACAGATATATTTTAGTGTAAGATGTGCCCAAGTTATTAGTAAAGACATCTGCATGTTATGTTACAAGCACATTTTTCTCTTCTTCAGTGAATTTATGAAGATCTTATGATAGTAAATGTAGTCATCACAAATTTGTTATTGTACTATGTGTGCAAACATACAGAAGAGTGGTAGAAAGAGGAGAGTTGGACTATTTTGCCTGTGTGTGTGTATGTGTGTGTGTGCATATGCCGTGCATGCTGCGTGTTTGTATGTGTGCACTTGTATATCTATATGTACATGGGAAGCCACAGGTCAATGGCCTCTACTTGGTTTTAGAAGAGAGGGATTCTCACTGAACACAGAAAAACTCACTGATTCGATGAGAATACAGCTAGCCAGCAAACTCTAGGGATTCTGCTATCTCTGCCTCCCAAGTTCTGGAAGTACAGATGCACACTTCCACACTGGGCATTTTAAATGGGCACTGGGGATCCAAATTCAGGTCCCCATACTGTACAGCAAACACTTTTCCCATTGAGCCATCTCCACAGCCCCTCTTTTGACTTTTAACTAATTGTCTTCCTCTTGGACAGATTCTCATTGCTTCCTTTCTTAAATGAGGGGATAATATATCCAAGTTAAGAACACAGAACCTACAGTCCATAGCACGGTAGATTTGTGGTTGTAAGGTGTTACATCTCTGAGTTTTATTTTCTATATCTATAGAATGGGAATAATGCCAGACCCTCCTAATAGTATTAGTATAGATATTACGTGAGTACTGTAAAGTATGCTCAATTTCATGCCTGGCTGTTATAATAAGTTGCTAATACAAACTAACTATAAGTCTTAGTTCGATCTAGTTGAATAAGCAACATGAGGCTTTGACCAATTGATCTAGGTCAGCTGATATTATTTCATCAGTTCCTAGCCCTATGAAATTTTGCCACATGCTCTCCAGCAGGAGAGATCATGGTCTGACCTCAACTTCTCAAAGTCACATTGGCACTTGATAGTTGCTTGTAGATGGTAGCTAGTAGAAAACATCAGACAGAGCAAGTCCTAGTACCAACTGGAAGCCTTTGGTACTGCCAGCTTTGGCAGCCCATTCGTGTAATTCCAGCACTTTGTAGGTGGAGGTGAGGAAGATCACAGGTTCAAGACCTGGCACATAGCATGACCCTGTGTGAAAAGAAAAAAAAAATCAAACAATCACATAAGAAAACCAAAGAATATTTGGTGATCCTTCTGGGATGGAGTGTGAGGCAGAAAAGAATTGGTCATGGACGAGTCCAGAAAGCCTCTGCAGGGCCTGCTTTTAGAGGAGAGGTTCCCTTCCACAGTCGTGGTTCCATTTCTTGAGAATCTGAGCTTGTTTAAATCTTCATTATGTTTAGGTTCTCTGTGAGACTCTAGTAGGTTTTGTTCTAAAGTGGGGGTAGGTCATTCAATGTTAAATGATGGGACTTGTGTTTCAGTTCAGCCATATTAGGTGTTAGCCTCTTTAAGATGAAACTATTAAAATATCTTCCCTACCCAATTCCCAGCTCCCAGCTGGCGGGGCTGAGGTTCAGCTCATATGATGCACTGTGCACACTTGAGTATGCTGCACACCTTCAAGGATTTTGGTCTCCTGATTGCATGCCTGTGTTTCCAGCTGCTGGAGGCCTCTGGTGCATCACACGATCAGTGGCGTTAGCTATGTGGTGCTGCCCACCACCATGTTCCTCTGTACCAAACTGTCTACTTGCCCTCCACAAATGTACACATGTAGACATCAAGAGACGTTCTATCCTGAGACGTCTCCCTAAGGACGTGCGCTGGTGAATGGAATGAGTATTTCACAGGCATCAGTAATTTCTACTTGGAAGATTAGTGCCTTCATGACTCTGAGATTGATCTACTTAATACTCATAGCAATGGGCCAAATTAATACCAAGTATGAAATGCTGGCCTTACTTATACAGTGAGAGATGAGATGGTCTTTCTCATATTCAGAGAGACAATTGTGCACTGAATACAAGTAGGACTCATGTTCTGAGGAATACTCATGTGGAAATGCGCATGCGGAACACACCGCTGAGAACACCAGCAGAGCACGAGCTTCCTGTGAACATGCAGTGCAGGGAGGCTGCCCCTCGCCCCTCGCCCCTCGCATTGTTTTTTGCTTGCCAGGAGAAAACATCTGTGAGTTATTTGAATGGAACCTTACACTGGAGATCGCCTGAATTGGTGTCATCTCTGTTTAATTTCAGGAAATGATGTCACAATGCATTAAATAACAATGCTGGGTGATTTATTTTCCCGCGGACATGCTGTCCTAAGCATTCCTCTTCTCTTGCAATGTTTCCAATTAACTGTAAGCTGGAGTGCCCTTCCTGGTTCATGATAACTGTAAGCTGGAGTGTTCGTCCTAGTTCTTGATGATTTTGAGGGTTGGGGGCTGGAGACTAGGGCTGGGAAGAGGAGTCTTTTCAGGGGTTGCCGAGGTTCAGAGCTAATGAATGACACGTCCACCACGTTCTCACTGGAACGGGAGGGTGCTGCACGCCATGGCTGTGATCACTAGTGGCAGGCTGCAACAGTGTGGGTTGGTTTCAAAGAATGTCTGGCAGAGAAAGTCCACGTGCTCTGATACTAGCTGTCCAGAGAGCCTCTGGATAATGCCACTAGCAACATGCATCCTGTAACTTCTGCCTTTATCAAAGTTTCCCGGCACTCCCATCGTCAGTAAAGAACAGAGGACATAAGTCAGTTCTGTGTGCCATCTGTTGTCGTGTTTACAATTTCTCAAATTAAAGAGACAGGCCAAAAATTTAATGTGTTGAATCCTAGAACCTTCTCTAGGAGAAAGAAAACTGCAACTGAATTTACTTTGTCTCTCTTAATGGGGAACCTGCACACTGCTGTGTCATAGCCTTTTCCTAGTAGAATTGAACTATTCTTAGGCCTTCTGCATGAGAGAGACCCACGTGCTTGGGGACGCAGCCACCTTGCCTTTGTTCACAAGGTCCTGAATGGCACTGAGGCAAAGACAGTGATGCAGTGATGGCCGGTGGCGCAACAACGAATCGAGATATTTTAAAGTGTACCCAACGATCCCATTTAAAAAGGAGTTCACAAGAGATATACTAAGAAAATTTAGTTCCTAGATTATGAGTTACTGACAGACATTTGAGCCGCTAGTAACTGATAGGCAGAACATAGAGAGGTTTTAGACAACTGGGACTACAGTGTATCTATTACGATGCTGGATACGTGCCAGTATATATTTATTTGTCCAATACCACAGAATAGGGTTAGTGAACTGCAGGCTGGAGTTGGCCCTGTAGCTCAGTAGTGGAATGCTTCTCTAGCATGGGTGCGATCCTTGGTGTGATCCGCAGAAACACACACACCCACTCACACACACAGCATCAACTCTGGGCTCTGGGTGACAGTGCTGTGTCAATGAGGTTCGTTGGCTGTTACAAAGTAGCACGCTGGTGGATGCTGACAAGGGCAGGTCCGTGTTGCACTAGAGGGTGGTACATGTGTGCAAGGAAGGTGTGCAGCAGAACTTTCTTCTTCCCAGGTTTGCTATAGATCTAAAACTAATATGTCAAAAAAAAAGTCTATTAAAAAAAACAGGCAATTGAGTGAGAAAATTGAAATGCTTATTAAATTACCATCAGAAAGAAACTAAAATGATTGTTAGCTCAAAATTTAGCACCTGATTTCACAAAATATCATTTGAAGTACCATTGTTTAAAAATATGTGAAAGGATTCAAGGAGTGGGGGGGATTGAGGGCCCTTGAATAAAGGAAAATAGGAGGCATGCACATATTTGAATATTCTGCGACTTTAAAACTCTAAGAATAGAGTGCCATTAGATGCTGTTCTAGTGAAACTCTTGAGAATTCATTCAAACCATAGGAGAGAGTTCACGTCACTCCTCATGACCGCAGTGTGCAAGTGCGGTCTGTGGGAAGTGGCACTACGGGGAGCCGGTGCCAGGTTGAATATGTCCCTTCAGTTCTGCAGCAGGGTAAGGTCATAAAGTGGCCCGAGTGTTCAGGACCAGTTCTGATATTGGAGTCACTGCGCTGATTTCTGAAGACTTTTGGAAGTGCCCTGCCTGCTCTGTGCTGCAGTCTGTTTTTGCAATTTGGAACAGTTTTGAAGTGTAAAGATGATGCTCCCCCCACCCCCACTTCCCTGTGAAGAAACTGGCTGGCATAGGAAGCCTTAGATTGGTTGAAAGGAATTCTACCTATGGCATTTCTGTGTTGAATGCCACTGTCCACAGTGATTGGCAGGAGTTGTTTCAGCATGCCAAGTAATTCCTGTCCCCCCTTTAAGAAGTACTATTCCTTTAAGACTTAGCCATAATGCCCTTCTGCTTTTACATTGGTTCTGACTACCAAGTTCCAAATCTGCCAGATTAATTCAACTTTTTAAAAAAATTATTTGTCTGGAGGTATGTGGGAGGGGGTTGCCAGGGTCTCTTACCACTTCACATGAATGCCAGATGCTTGCACCACTTTTTCTGTCAGGCTTCACGTGAGTGGCTGGAGAATTGAACCCGGGCCAGCAGGCTTTGCAAGCAAGCACCTTTAACCACTGAGCAATCTTGTGGTCCCCTTAACTTGTTTTGTTACATAATAGTAGATAGTTGTCGAGTCACAATGTGATGGCAGATCATTTTTCTTAAACTCTAGTTTTCTTTCTTGGTTACAATTGATAATATGAAGATTAGTTGAGTCTGATCAGAATGCCCAAGAATTACAACTCAAGAGTTTAGTGTTGTGAGAGTTTGAGGTGACAAGAAATAAAGAGATAGATATCCTTATGTAGCTAATCTTGTCATTTTTGGAAATTAACATGGATCAATCACCAGCCTGCTTACAATCTGACTTCACTGACATCTGCCTTGCCTAATAGCCAGGACATGAAGATGCACCTTGATTTCCTGGTTCCACACCACGTAGCCTCTCTAGGTTTCAGTTAGCATTCTAACTGTCTAGATTCTTTGACTTCTTGCATCTTTCTCCTATAGTCACAAATAATCCAGAATTAATTTTGACTGGAAAAAAATATGTGGCAATTTCATAAGTAATAATTTACAAAGAATATTCCCATGACTCTGGCCACACTACAATGGTAAATGGCCCATTTCTTACCCAGAATACATGTTGTGACTCCATCACCAGCTGACAATAAACAGCCCCGTGTACTGGGGGTGGTGCTATACTAGTCTTTTCAAAAAGAAAAAAGGCTTTTATCAATAGACGAAAGGAATGCTGGATTATTCCCTGTAGGTCTGGTGATATGTTGGAGCTCTCTATAAAGGCAATCTGATTTTTTTCCCCATGGTGAAAAGTTATAGGTTCCATTTCAGTGTTTCAAGATACCTGCAGGCAGCTCATGAGTTGATATACTTGCTTTAAACCCTGCCTCATAGTGAATTAAAAAAAAGAAAGAAAGAAAGAAGTGGTAAGAGAATATGGGAATATGGGGTCATTAATAGTCAATTATAGGCTCGGTTTTTGCATTCATTTCTGCAAAGCCCTAAGTTAAGACCCGTGTAGCAAAATCCCACAGATGACTTGATGACATTTTGATAAAGGCCCCTCTTATAGCATAATCCCAAAGCTTTATGGTCTCTGGAGAACTGCTTAAATGATTACCAAATATGACTATGTAGAAAAGTGTCGGTTTTAATATGCTTTTGTTGCGAGAATTGGAATTATATATATATCTTTTATTCCAGGGCAAGTTTGAAGAAAGGTTACAATGCTTTGTTCCTTTCATATACTTAGACCTTTTTATTCATGGTTTCTCTAAGTATCCTCATACTTATTTGAAAGGACTGGACAATCAGTTAAATAAAAGGATGTCTTAAATCCTGATGAAACTATAGTTGGAACCTTTTGGAATAGATAAGGGAAATGTTTGTAATTTATTTAAAAATAAGCAGTTTTCCCACCTTTAGATAGAAAGGACAAGCTATTATTCTTTGTGTTTGCAAAAACAAAGAAAGACTTCAGGGCAGTGAAATCCCTACTGTGTAAGGCTGTATGCCAGAGGTGGCACCTTAGGACCAAACTGAAGTTATTATCTTCTGCTCAGTTCAGCCACTTACTATCTTTGGTGTTTTGAGTAAGTCATTTAATTTATCTGAGTGCCTGTTTTCTTATCTCATTGTTCTAAGGGTTAGCAGAGATGAAAATAAGCCATTGAAAAGGACAAAATACTATCAAGTATAAAATAATACCATTAATGCCCTCCTACAAACCACAGAAATGAGTAATTGACTCTACCTTAGCTCTATGAAACCTGAATTTGGGTATGGGTGAAACACTTAGGAAAGAAAATTATTGCACTTGTATCTTTTTGGTTTGTTTGTTTTGGTTTTAGGAAATAGGGTTTCACTCTAGCCCAGGCTGACCTGGAATTCACTATGTAGTCTCAGGCTGACCTCAAATTCACAGTGATCCTCCTACCTCTGCCGCCTGAGTGCTGGGATTAAAGGTGCGTGCCACCATGCCCGGCAGCACTTGTTTCTTTAAACCTCAGTGTGGGAATGGGGGTCAGACCCTACAGATGGCATGATATGAACAATTATTACGTGGCACAGTTTCAGTGGTATCATAAGCCAAAGTAAGTAATTTATGCGCACAATCTTAATAGCAAGAACTAAGTGATAGCAAACTAACAGTGTCATTACAGCTTTGGTAAGGAGAGTGAAGCATCTTTCTAAGCTCTTTATTCAGAGTTAACTTGTCTCCAACCTGCCATTTTTAATTCTGGCCAAGCTGATGGGAAGAGCAGCTGTGCCTTTCTACCCTGGTGGTTGCATTTCCCTGTGCTAAGGTTGGTGGAAGGAATGCTATACTAGATGCAGAATTATCTTACTGCATTTTTTCCCTGAAGACAGTTTCGATTTGGACACTACATCAAGCTTCCTTTGGTTGGCCATTCAAAGATTTACCAATGTGACAGCTCTTTAGAGAGACCTCTTGTTTCCAGAGGCACAACACACAAATGGGAGACAAAGAAGGAAAGCTTTGTCAGGTGTATGGAGGCCTCGGGGTTAGACACTCACTGTTATCTGGGGGAAGGAATCTCATAGCTGGATGTTTGGACTGTTCTTTGTGGAGATAATGTTTGCCGCTATGACGGCATATAAAGGTTAGTAAAGAAGAGCATGCAGAGAGGAAGAAGGGCTAGAATGCTCCTAAGACTATATGGAAGGGAGAGAGGAGAGAAGAAGTCAGCAGAAACAGACATCAGACCAGTGGGAACATAGTGAAGTCATGTGATGAGGGAAGGAGTTTCAAAGTTGGGGAAGCAGATTCTGCAGAAAGATCAAGGACAATGAGGGCTAAAAATAAGCCTTTTCATGTGGCACTTTGGGGTCATGGTCTACCTTTGAATTCTGCAGGCTGATGAGTGAGCAGGCAGGTTGGGAGGGAACAAAAGAAGAAAAGAAGACAGGGCGTGGGGGTGGCCAGTTTCCCAGCAGAGGTGAGTCAGGTGCACGGGGGATGCTGGGGGGGAATGGGAGAGTAGGTGCACAGGTGAACAGAAACTACAGATGCAAGAGGAGTAAGATGGAGGTTGGGTGCAGGTGGAATGGTGCAGTCACAGACACATTTTGTAAAGACTGGAAAGATGTAAAGGGATTCAGGAAAGGGCATGAGTAGTGGAAGGATGAGGGACAGTGGAGGGTAAATTTAGAAAGGCACAAAAGTGTGAGTTTGAAGCAGAGGCCTGGGCTGGAAAGGACTGTGTGCCGCTGTGTTCTTTCTCAGGCAAGGCTTAGGATCCCAAGGGACAAAAGCAGACCACTAGAGAAATCCAAGCTTGTATTGACGCATGGGAAACACAGTGTTGGAGAAAACTTGATGTGGAGGCCAGTAAATCATATTCCAGTGAGAAAAACAATTCTATAAGTTCATCTGCTAATAAAATGCCTGAGGAAAAAAACCCAAATCATGTTCAAAAAGAAAAGGTGAGGGAAGTCTGTCTGTACCAAATGTTACTAAAATGTCTCATGAAGCCACATAGTAGGTCACTGGCCAAAATAGGGAACAGGATGATCATTTGAACAATGAAAGTCCACATACCAACCCAAATATAGAGAGAAACTTGTTAATTTAAAGGCATTAGTTTAAATTACTTGGGTGGAAAAATAATTGAATAAATGGTTTGGGGTGATAGTTTTATATATATATATTCAAAAATCAATATTTTCCATGAAAATTAGCTCCGTATTTAAGAACCCTTTGAAATGATGTGACTACTTTCTTTCCTTTGTTTAATGAAATCCTTTCAAAACATAAAAACAAAAGAATTATAAATAAAATTATGATTGATTAAATTAAATTAAAATTACAAGTATTTGACTGCCAAGAAAACACCATAAACAAAATAAAGGAAAATATCAAAACTGGCAAAAATATGTATAGCATCCTATAACAGGCAAAGAATCAATGTTTTGAATAGATATGGCATTGTGGGCACCAATAAGTAAAAACAAAATAGTTAAAAAAGCAAAGATGTAGGGCTCCATTCACAAAAGAAGAAATACAACTGGCCAATAGGCATTATGAAAATGTTCAGTGTCATTAAAACCAAAGCCAATCTTTTAAATAAAAACAGCATCATCTTTTATTAAATAGAAATTAAGAAAGAATGTAGCCAAGTATGGGAGCACATGTCTATAATCTCAGTACTAGGGAGGTTGATGCAAAAAGATCTTGAGTTTTAGGCCAGCTGGGCTACAGAAGTACCTAGACATTAAGAATCAACGAATCAAAAAAAAAAAAAGCCGGGCGTGGTGGTGCATGCCTTTAATCCCAGCACTCAGGAAGCCGAGGTAGGAGGATCACTGTGAGTTCAAGGCCACCCTGAGACTACATAATGTATTCCAGGTCAGCCTGGGCTAGAGTGAGACCCTGCCACAAAAAAAAAAAAAAAAAAAAAAAAAGAATCAGTGAAAAGATATGCTATGCATCACTCTGCAGGGTGGATGAAAATACTTTAATCATGACAGTAAGGTAGGCATAGTCTTTCTGGAATGCAAATTGGTGATAAGTATGAAAACAAAATATGTTCTTATTGTTTGATATAGTAATTCAGTTTCTAAGAGCTCTTTTAAATAAAGAAATATACATAAAAGTATGGAAATTTGTGCTTAAATATATTATTTATAACAAAAAGACTGAAAACTAATCATACTACCCACTATAAGAGATTATAATAGAAAATTATGGACTAATATCCAATAACTAAAAAAATATTATCCAAATTTTTTTAGATATGGGGAAATCTCAATGTATTGGTAGGTAAAATAAAACAGGTAACACACTATATATAGTATAATTTCATTGTTATAAAATAAAGCAAGTGTGATATATGCACATAAAATATAAGTGACCATTTTGGGGTATTGTGATATCAGTTAGTTTTGTTGTTTTTCTGTTTGAAATTTTGAATAAAATGTGTCTTTTTGAGATTTAGAAGCAGAAACATATTGAATTCAAGGACAGCCTGACTTACATAGGAAGACCCTGTCTCTAAACCAAATTTAAAAATGTATACTAGGGGCTGGAGAAATGACTTAGCGGTTGAGGCATTTGCCTGCAAAGCTAAAGGATCCTGGCTCAATTCTGCAGGACCCATGTAAGCCAGATGCACAAGGGGGGCGCATGCATCTGGAGTTCATTTGCAGTGGCTGGATGCCCTGGCGCACCCATTCTCTCCCTCCCTCTCTCTACCTCTTTCTCTCTCTCAAATTAAGAAATGAATAAAATATATTTTGAAAAATGTATACTACACTTTTAGTATAGAACAGTGAATTTGATTATAATGAAATGCTGAGATGGCAATGGGGGAGATCAAGCGTGGTAGTGTCTAGGACCATGGGAACTCTACAATAGGTAGCAAGTCCAAGTTAAGAAAGAGACAGAATAGCTGGGCGTGGTGGCACACACCTTTAATCTCAGCACTCTGGAGGCAGAGGTAGCAGGATTGCTGTGAGTTTGAGGCCACCCTGAGACTACATAGTGAATCCTAGGTCAGCCTGGGCTAGAGTGAGACCCTACCTCAAAAAACCAAGAGAAAAAAGAAAGAAAGAAAGAAAGAGGCAGAGAGTCAATAATAAAAAAGTGTTTTCCAGTCTGTTTTATTAGATGTGTAACATCTCTTCTTGACCAAATCAAAGGCCTTCTGAAGAAGGGATGGATGGTGCTATAATGAGGAGAGGAAAGATAGCAACAGGTCCTTGTCATAATATGGAAGAGTTTAAAAGTGAGGGCAAGAGACATGGGGAAGAATGTTCTAGCAGGTACAGAGAAGTGGAGTCCTGGGGGAAATGGAGTGGCTTAGAGGTCACATTCTTCTGGCAGCAGTAGGTGGAGAGGGAAGGCTGTGCACACTGCCCTTCATGAGGAAGATGAGAACAAGTGCTGGGGGTGAGAAAAGGGAGAGGAGAGCAGAGAGCTCCTGGCCTCTTGTTTCTGATCCCAGTGGATCTAAGCCTTCCATGGTGCAGCAGGACCCTAGGCAGGATGAGCTGCCAACACAAAATGCAATCTACCGAGTGGATTCAAAAAGAGGAACCATGGGCTGGAAACGTGGCTCAGTGGGTAAGGCACTTGCCTGCAACGCCTAGCAATCGGGTTTGACTCCCTAGTACCAATGTAAAGTTGGATGCACAACGTGGTGCATGCATCTGGAATTCATTTGCAGTGGCAACAGGTCCTGGTCTCTCTTCTCTCTAACTCTCTCTGCTTGCAAATAAATAAACAAATAAATAGGTAAATAATTGGAAACTATTTTTTCCATGCCTTAGAAGGCCGAAAAATCCAGGGCCAAGGTACTGGCATGGAGAATGTCTGTGGAAAGAAGGACACTTTTCTTCTACATACCCGATCATACTCTTTCTGCTGTGCATGCATATGAAGATTATGGGACAAGGCGGTTCCCTCTTTCTCTTATAAGGCCACCAACTCCATTTATCTGCACCCCACTCTTAATGGCCTCACTTATTCTTAGTTATAGCCTACAAAGTGTGTCTTCAAATACAGATGTCCCTCCACTTACAATGTGGTTACATCATCAGGTGCCTAGTGCCCACCCTGCACTGAATATGACTTTGATGAGTGAGAGCCTTCATTAGCTGTTTGCCCTTGAAGTTCAGCTGTGTGTGTGTGTGTGTGTGTGTGTGTGTGTGTGTGTTTTCTTGCTTCCAACCAGCTTGTATATTTCCAGGATTTCTCTTTTCTTTCCTTTTCAGTTAGATGGGGAGGGGGAGGACTGAGGGAATGGAGGTTGGCCTGTGAGGCTCACTCCTGGGTTGTCAGTCTGTGCTCTTGACCCTACCTCAGGACCTGTGATTAATACACCCTTTGTAGAGGAGACTTGGCGAAGCTCGCTCTCCACAGGGCTCGATTCACAATTCACAGCGAGCGGGAGGAGCAGGGGCTTTGTGGTGGCTCCTTGGCTCTTCGCCGCACAGAAAGCAGTGCGTCCTGACCTTCGCCCGTTATCTAATCAGGAAGTAGGCAGTCCTGGCATGGAGTCGAGTCCTCCTAGGGCTCTCTACAACTATGAATTCTGTTCAGCTCCCTGATCTGGGGCATGCCACACTTTACATTACTATTGTGTATCTTAAAATAAACAGCATCACAAGCTGTTTATTTTGGTGTTACTATGTATGCAATTTTAAAGCAGTGGTTACTTAAACAAATGTCTCTGTTCCCACAGCACTTGAAAGCCAGTGTTTGCTCTTGCGGTTTTGGATTTTGTCGCTTCTGTTTGGGTTATATCTGAAATCCACACTGAGAGCTGTTGGAATGAACCAGGCAGCACCTAAGACCTGGGCCTGTGGTTGGTCCTAGCCTTACACCATGCCCAGCTACCTGCCCCTCCCATACTCTCCCAACCCTCCACTGTGTCCTGTGCTCCTGTGCCAACTAGATGTTGCACCTCCTTTTGGGGGCTCTGAATTTCCCCCATTGTGTGATGGAAAGAGACATTCATTTTATGTTTCTGGGTGCTATGTGGTTTAACTGAGCTCCCAGATCCTTGTTTAAGATACACCGTGGATACAGTGTGCAGCCCATTAACATCCAAGACCAAGGGAAAGGAATGAGGGCAGTGGTAGACTAAATGGATGCAAGAATAGTACAGTTTGATAATGACTTGCCCTGTGACTTTGAGTCCTATACCTCCGTACCACTTAGAAGTGAAATAGAAAGACAGAGTGTTTAGTAGCTTATGCAAGACTCATGTTGTGGGAGACTTCCATTTGACTCATAGGAGTCCATGGATAGGACTGTTTCTTTGGTAAAAAATTTTCACACACCACGAAGCATTCATCTGTGAAATGGTTGAGATTATCAGGGTAAGAGAGGGACCAGGTAAGAGTATGAAAACAGCTCATCGCACTTGCACCAAGTTGGTATTACTTGTAATTACTCTTCCCATTGCCCCTTCAGCCTTCCCTCGTGACATAAATTACAGCTGTGGGTGGCCTGGGCACAGGCTCCTTGACTGGAAGCTGGGGTTAATGTAGTGTGGTACCCAAAAGAGCCTGTCCTGTCCTGCTTCTGACATCCGGGGAGTCATTACCTAGCGTCTGTTGAACCAGCACAGCGGCCATGGAACCCTGGGCTGCCTTCTCCATCCCTCGCCTGCTTTGAGAGATGTAAGGCTGCGTGGAAGTTGTACGCTGTGTTGCCTCATTCCCTGCCATGAGTGGAAACCTTAGATTGTAATCACCTTCCCGTGTCAGCAGTGGACATGTCTGTTGTAGTGGCGCATCCTGGTTAATGAGTAAACAGGTAAAATCCTGCTTGGATTCCTGGGTATTTCAAGCAGTCCAAGTTCTTGTGACACAGTTCATTGCCAAAATAGAAAGTTTGTATAGACAAATATATTTTTGTTCTCACAATACAGTAGTGGAAATGAAACAGGAATTTGGGTAAACTTATTGTTTATGTTTTCTGAAAAGATGGCAATTTAAAATTTTTTAGATTATAGTTTTATGAGGCTGAAGTGACATAATATAGTGGGTTGCATAATATTGAGGTAATGTAGGTCTGCCGAGTCAGCCATCCCTCCTCTTCTGCAGTCCCTTCTCAGGGTCCTGTGCTAGGAATTAGTCAAAAACCAGTGGCCTGGGTCATGAGGAAGCAGGTGTGGTCCACGACTGCTGATTTTCTTGCTCTCTCTAACTCCATAAAGCTGGCCAGGCAGGGTCTTTTGAGTACGTAGATATTTTCACTCCGAGTGTGAAGAAAATACTCAGGTCAACAGTGATGGGAAGCTCGCCCAAGGCCGCACTGTGGGTCAGTAGCTGGCCACAGGCTCAACAGCTTCAGTGTCTCCCTCGTCCACTAGTTTTCATACTACAGCCTCCTCAAGGCTGCAGTGCACAGGTAGAGCATTCCAGGCACTGCGCACACTCAGCTCTGGAGAGGGATGATTCTACAGTGGCACTGCCCACACTAAGCCCTGGAGAGGGATGATTCTACAGTGGCACTGCCCACACTAAGTCCTGGACAGGGATGATCCTATAGTGACACTGTGCACACTAAGTCCTGGACAGGGATGATCCTATAGTGGTACTGCACACACTAAGCCCTGGAGTGAGATGATTCTATCACGGCACTGTGCACATTAAGTCCTGGAGAGGGATGATTCTATGGTCACACTGCCCACACTAAGATCTGGAGAGGGATGATCCTATAGTGGCACTGCCCACACTAAGTCCTGGAGAGGGATGATTCTTGAGTGGCACTGGGCACACTAGGCCCTGGAGAGGGATGATCCTATAGTGACATTGTACATACTAAGTCCTGGAGAGGGATGATCCTATAGTGACACTGTACATACTAAGTCCTGGAGAGGGATGATCCTATCACGGCGCTGCCCACACTAAGTCCTGGAGAGGGATGATTCTACAGTGGCACTGCGCACACTAAGCCCTGGAGTGAGATGATCCTATCATGGCACTGTGCACACTAAGTCCTGGAGAGGGATGATTCTACAGTGGCACTACCCACACTAAGTCCTGGAGAGGGATGATTCTTGAGTGGCACTGCCCACACTAAGTCCTGGAGAGGGATGATCCTATCACGGCACTGCACACACTAAGCCCTGGAGAGGGATGATCCTATAGTGACACTGTACATACTAAGTCCTGGAGAGGGATGATTCTACAGTGGCACTACCCACACTAAGTCCTGGAGAGGGATGATTCTTGAGTGGCACTGCCCACACTAAGTCCTGGAGAGGGATGATTCTTGAGTGGCACTGCCCACATTAAGCCCTGGAGCAGGAAGTGCTGTGGACGGATGATCCCCCCCCCCCATTATGATACTGGCGATACTTTTTAAGTTCATAATTTTGAGGATGAAGAAAAAGATCTTGCTGTCATTGTCTCACCTCTGTTCAAAACCCGATGGAATCCAATGCTTCTAATGAAATGAACCATGAAAGAGTGTGGCGGGGCCAGGCAGGGGGAATTAACAACAGACTTGGACCAGAACTAAGCAATTTCTATTTTCATCCTGCCCAACTCAGGACTCATGCCCTCCTCCTTCCCTTCTGTGGTTGGCCTGCCTCATCACACACGAGTCAGTCAGTTCATGATGGGTTTTGTCTCCTTATGGCCTTGTGAATAACTACAACCGATATGATAGACTTTCTATAAACGTTTCTTCTTTCTCAGCTTCAGTTTCAGCCAGTTCCCTTCCTTTGCCATGTCCTGTTTGACTATGATTGCACAACATCCTTCATCATATCTTCTCTCTCCTATGTCTTACTTGCATATGACATTCAAATAATTGTACTATATTTTATTGATTTACCTTATGGGAAATGGGTCAAAATTCTTATTATGGACTGAAGGATGGCGAATGTACTTTTTGCCCCAATAAAATCAGATGGCAAGTGAGAACGGTGTGTTTGTTCAAAAGCAATCACCACAAACTAGAAATACTTCACAGCAGATGTGTTTTGTGAAAGGCTATGCTAAAAAATTAAACAGTGAATACTTTCCGGTTACAATTTTTAGAAAAATATTGTGCAATGAAACCAATTTACAATTCATTTAAATCAACCTTTTTATAGAGTGTGCGCCTTCACGATAAAATTTTGACAATTCTGCAGTTTGTTTCGGTGTTTCATTGAGGGGGTGGGGATCCATCTGCTAGTTATTTTGGGGGACACCATTACATCAATAAAAACTATTCCTACGTTGTACACAGACTTCATTTTAAATTAATGTGTAGCTGTTTGCAGTCCACAGGACTTGCAGGAAAGGGTTTTATATGCGTAGTGGTAGGGGTTCTTTTTTCATTCCTTCAGACACCAGAATCTCCCTCTTTTCTACTCTCTAAGAACTCTGTGGGCCCTGGTTCTTATTTGTCAGTGACACCTTTTTTTGAGCTTCTACAGGAACTTTCTTTTCTTTCTTTCTCCTTTGAGTTGCTATCATTGACAGAGTTGCGATTAATCACTGACTGCCATGTTGTGCCGCATCCAGTGGCTTTTGTAAACTGGAGGCTTACCAACAGCTCAGGCCTTTGATATTCAGCTCACACTAGGAAAAAGAAAATGTAGAGTTAAAGAAAAAAAAAAAATACAACTCTGCGAATTGGAAAAAAAAAAAAGAACAAAAACTGGAGAAAATGGACTGAAATCAAAACCAGATAGCTTTCTGAGCACAGCCTGGTTTGCCATGGAAGCGCTCAGCTGTAAATCCCAGCAGTTTAGTTTGAAAACTGAACAGGAGTCTGTTAAATTTATCATTCATTCTCTCTTTGTTGTTTAGGGAGGGAAGAGCTAGCTTACTTGACTAACTTTGCTTTTTGCCCCACCTGCCAACATCTCTTCATTTTTCTTAAAACAAAATCAAAATTTGTCTTTGGCCAGATAAAGGATATTGGGGGTGGGGGGCAGTGGTCCCAATTGTTGAGCAAAAATAAAAGGGGAGAAGGAGGGAGGAGACTGACCAGTGTCTTCCATGTGTTCTGTGATCTGTTCCTCTGTGTAGATGTGGGGATGGATGTTTCTTCTCATCACAGGAGGAATGAGCATCTCCTGGTATGTACTTTATAAAAAAAATTAAAATCCATACATAAAACTGTAAAAGCCTAGAGAAAGTTTAGCAGCATGAGGAGTGGTGGAGCTTGCGGAATCGCTTCCTTTTGTTTGCATTAGTGTTCTGTGTTGCACTGCACTGGGGGAAGAAAGGTAAAAAGCAAGCCTGCTACAGATGTGGCTAGCTATGAATATTCATGAGCGCCATGGCTCCTCCTCTCCCACAGCATCCAGGCCTTCCCAGAGATTCATTTAGCATAGTTCCCGGATGCTTCCCTTGTTCCCCACCTCTCACTTCTCCTACCTCAAATCTGCCCTCTTTGGCTAGCTCTTGGACAAGACTGTGGTTTTCTCCCATAACAGCTCGGCATGATACAGTAATCAGTGGCCTCAGAAATGTGTGCGTGCGTGTGTGTGTGTGTGTGTGTGTGTGTGTGTGTGTGTGTGTGGTGTACGAGCATCAAAACAAAGGAGGGTAAAGAAAAAAATGTTATCCACAGTTTTATGAATCCAACTCCCCTAAATGTTCATTATTTAAACCAGCAGCAATTACAAGTTCAAAGGGGTTTAGAGGGCCAGCAACCCGCATAATCACTGCCAAATTAAGCGGGACTCATTCGTCACAGGAGAGTACACCCTGAGCAGTGAATCATGCGTGCCATGACAGGCTCTGATTTACATAAAGCAGAAAGCAGTACCCTCTGGGGCTGCGAGTTACCTCGTCTCCTTAGCCCCATGATACATGGATTTTCTTGCGTTCTTAGGGCGCTGACACTGCCCTGCACCTGGCATAGCATTCCACTGAATGTCGATGATAGTTGTGCACTTTTGGTGTGTACAGAAGTTCAAATCACATGATGAGCCATGTGCAGTGGAAGCAAAATTGTTATTCTGGAAAAGTCTGCCTCCCTAAAGTTACTGGATTAAGTACTTTCATGGTCTCAAAGAATGTGTATTTTGCTGCCTGGGGGTATCTTTCATCCCAGCCTTTAGAGCCTGGAGTTCAGATCAATGATGTGGACTAGCAAGCAAACACCTTAACTTGAGACCTCAGCGGCATAGGGGAGATAACGGAGACATTAACGTCCCCTAAGGCCCTTCCTTCTTCGGCACTAACAGAACTGCTGATTGGTACCTAGTGATAGTTGAGGCCAATAGAAGTAACTTGTGCTTTGTCATTGGTCTCATGTTACCAGACTTTATAGAGCGCTTCTGAGTGGATAGTCCAGAAAACCTGCCCAGGCCTGCCGTCAACCTCGAACTCTCTTAAGTCTGAGGATAAAAATTGCAGAATTGAGTTCAGATGGAAATGTGATGGGTGGGTGGGGGGTGTTGTTAAGACACCTTGAGACACTGTGTAAATTTTATCACCCACTCTTTGCTGCTCTCTCTTGACCTTTAGGCACAACATTGTCCTGCTTTGTGCCTCTTAGAAGAGAGCTCACTTCCTGGCTAAGTGACGTGGATGTGACAGCGTCATTGCTGGGCATAGCCATGGTCACCTCCCCGCTGGCCAGACACAGAGCTGTAACCACAAGTAGGACTTGAAGAGCTTGGCCTTTGGAGAATTAGGTTGGCAATTTGGAATATTACCTACACTTACACATTTTTTTGCTCACTTTGAAGTGCAGATAAAGGTCTTGTGGTTTTGTCTCATGTAACTGTATCTACACTACACACACATCAAAGCAATCAAGGCAGTGTGGTTTAAGGTTTGTTTTTTTTTTTTCTAAGCAGATCTTGGCTCTTCTTGAAGCAATGTGACAAAAGGGACCCGAGGCTCTCTCAGACAAGTTTCCTGGTTGTTCAGTGGGTGGTAACATTGTATCGCCTCCACTCAAAACCATGTGCAGTGTCTTTTGCACTTTTGCTTCTGGACAGTTTACTTTCTGTTTTGTTTTGTTTTGTTTTTCACTGTGACCCCCTCTTTACACCTCTCCATTGAAAGGAACTTTTGGATCCTTAGAGATTAGGGTGTAGGAATGACAGCTGTACCACATGGCCATAGGTTAATACTGGAAAGGCAAGTGAACCAGGAGACTCCAGCCCAGCTTAGCAAATCTTACCAACTTAGGTTAAGTGCACAGCTCACTTAAGTTCCTTGGACTTCATTTCTGTCCTGTGTAGAAAGGGGGATTCTCATTTCTATTTTACCAAACTCATGCCTGTAGTAAGGAGTGGTCATTATTATATTAACCCATCTGCCAAACCTCTGAATGTATCGAGCTGTTTGAGTCACTCCTGTCTTGATGCCCTCCTCTCCCGTGCTTGTGGTTGTCCTGTGGGGTCGAGAGGAATGCTTGTACTGGACTCCATTGAATCTCCCGAGCCAACAAATTCCTTCTTTCTAGTGTCCTAGGGAAGAAGAGTTGATATTTTGACTTATGTCACTTGTCCGCCCCCCTCTTCTAGGGCAAGGTTTGTGTGTGTGTGTATGTGTGCCTATTAAATTCATGCTCTTTTAAAATTCAAGCACTGTTGAAATTTTAGGGTCAGAGAGAGTGAAATATGTGTTTCTAGATGGAAAAGACTAGGGGACAAATTTATGCACTGGCTGAGGCTGCAGACCAGTGATAGAGTACTTGCTTAGCAGGTATGAACCCTGTGTTTGAGTCTCAGTACTACTAAAAGTACAATTTCATGCATTTCCTGTGGTTTTGCTGAGGCTGTAGCTCAGGGGTGCAGTGCCTCTTTCACACACAAGAGACACTGGGCTGTAGCTCAGTGGTGGAGTCCCTCCT
Organism: Dipus sagitta; assembly: GCA_036346955.1. NCBI lineage: Eukaryota > Metazoa > Chordata > Mammalia > Rodentia > Dipodidae > Dipus > Dipus sagitta. Next base: position 102,159,116 of record CM070779.1, read on the forward strand.
TCACCCACAGGAGACACTGGGCCATAGCTCAGGGGTGCAGTGCCTCTTTCACCCACAGGAGACACTGGGCTGTAGCTCAGTGGTGGAGTCCCTCCTTCACACACAGGAGACACTGGGCCGTAGCTCAGTGGTGGAGTCCCTCCTTCACACACAGGAGACACTGGGCCATAGCTCAGGGGTGCAGTGCCTCTTTCACCCACAGGAGACACTGGGCCGTAGCTCAGTGGTGGAGTCCCTCCTTCACACACAGGAGACACTGGGCCGTAGCTCAGTGGTGGAGTCCCTCCTTCACACACAGGAGACATTGGGCCATAGCTCAGTGGTGGAATCCCTCGTTCACACATAGAAGACACTGGGCCGTAGCTCAGTGGTGCAGTGCTTCCTTCACACACAGGAGATATTAGACTTGATCTTCAGCACTGCCCCAAACTCCCAAAGAGTGAGGAAAGGAAAAATTTGGTATGGTTGTGCACTTCTGTAATCCCAGCACTTGAAAGGCTAAGGCAGGAGGACTTTCATGAGTTTGAGACTGGCCTGGGCTATATCATGAGAACGTGTCTCAAAATGACAACAATAAATAATCATGCAATATTATAAGATCCAAAAGTGCTGGAAAAGTATCATGTAATCTATATGTTCTATTTCATCCTAAACTATCATATCTCCATCATAAAAATAAGTCACTTGTCTGCAAATAAGATGAATGAGGTCCTAAAGCATATCCCAATAAAACATTTAATGTAATTGAATATGTATATACTGGGGAAAATTTAGTTAGTATACTGACAAAAATAGCCAAACAGTAATAATTCATGCAGCATGTCAATACAAATAAGTGAGAAGAGGCAGCATGGATACACATACACCTGCTGTCATATACTCACAGGCACATACAAATGGGCTGACTGTGGTAAAATCAGGAAGGACTGCAGCCTTTCCTCAGATCTTCATGGGATGTTTTGGTGAGCACACTTCACCCTGTGGAGGATCTTGTAACTGGCTTAAGAATACTGTGTGATGAGAGTCTGCACCACAGCTGATGATTGAAAACTTGAACCTGCGTATTTCACAAAGAACGTGGGCATCTCTCCATTCACACCCTTCTTAGGAGTGTGTGGTTTCTGACATGGCTAGACCACTGGGACAGGATCAAGGATGGAGGGATGTTTTAATGATCAAATTTCACCTTCTTTGGCCCAGCCTCTATAAAATTTTGCTGCTATATTGAGCCAAAGTACCCATCAATGTTCCTTTTATTGGACATGCTTCATATAGTGTGATGAGATTGTATGCATTCATAGAGGTTGTTAGGAAAAACTTAACATGCCGCTGAAGTGCAATGAAGGAAAGTTAATTGTATAGATGTCACAAAATGGCATTGACGAGTAGAGGCCTCTGTCAGGAGTATTAATATGCCTTGAATAAAGACTACTAAACAGACTTGTAACCAATAGCCTAAGGTAAAATCTGGTATTAATAAACCTATGGCAATGAATCAAACCACAACTATCTTTATTCTCATAGGGATCTATAGCCAGTAAAACCACTGATAAATGCTGCTCTGTAAACATAATCCCCTTTCATATTCTCACAGAACTTAAGTCAAATGCAGTTATTGACAGTGCACACGTCTCTTTTCCATCACTATCATATTAGCAGTAATAAATTTGTCCATTAACCTGAAAGACTAATGCTTTTGAAATCTATCTGTATACATTTGTATTTTATACAAATTTTCTATTTGAAATGCTTATGGATAATTGTTCAAGATAATTTCTAACCTGGAAAATATCATGTACAATTGTACTTATATCCTAGTAGCTCCTATATAATCCAAGTACATCTGAAGTCAGTTATTGTTGAAAGTGACAAACGGGGCACTGCATGAGATTTGCATGGCAGAATTATATGTGAAGAGGAGCCTAGCTACTTAACCAAAAACACACACACACAAACTTATGTGTACCGGGAAGGGGGGATGGCTCAGTGTTTAAGAGTGCTTGCTGCTTAAGTATGAGGACCTGAGAGGGCCTGAGGCTGCCACACTTAGATTCCACAGAACCCATGTAAAAAGCTGGGCACGGTCATACACATCTGTCATGCTAGTGGGGGGCGGGGGAGGAATGTGCACTGTGTCTTGGTGACAGAAACTGACAGCTCCAGGTTGGGGGAAAGACCTCAATACAAGGAAGTACGCAGTTGCAGTTTAGCGACAGAGAAGGGCATCCAGACCCTGCAGCTGCACACGGTGTGCACATCAGCGCACACCTGCCCCCACAGGTGCGTACACAGCACATTATATACCATACCACACATACTCTACACACCTACACACAAAGGAAAGTCATGTCTACCAATTTGATGTTTTTACTCTGTGTGACCCGGCAAGTCTCCTTAGCTCCAAATATACATACATGGATGTAATTTATATGTGAGGAGCTGTGGAGATGTTTTTCCATTTAAGGAACAGGTTCTAGACAGAGAGCGATCTCGGGGACATTCCCATCCAATTCATCTACTGGCCTGTGGTGTTTTCACAAGGAAGAGTTGGCTATTATTTTGTCTCATTTGCAGAACAGTGACAGAACCTGAAGGTGAGGACAGGGAAAAAGAGACAGATTCAAGTAGATAGAGGTAGGCAAAGGGCAAAAAGCATGCATTTGTAATTCTGGGGCTTGTTTCTCCTATGTTCCCCAAGTCTGTTTGAGTACAATTAATATTGTGAATTGTATCTTTTATTTTTCTAGAGTAAGAGATATCACTGCATGAGTATGAGTTTGGAACAAGCAAGAGATGAAGCCAGGTGACACTACATCTCTCCATTCAAGTAGACAAATTCATTTTTAAGCAATGAACCTGCAGATCTTTGGAGAGTCACTTAAAACAGTGCTTCTCCATTTGTCAGACCACAAAAAAGCAAGGGTCAGAACACTCTGCAAATGAAATCGATGTGCTCCCTTATGCTTACTTCAGCTCTGTCACTCGGTGCTCATTGCTCATTCATTTCCACTGAAAGGCCACTGGATAGATAGCTTAGGAGCTGGTGTAACCCATTTGGTTTGTATCCACACCCACATGCACTTTGCATCTATGTGTCTATACATACACATTAAGGTTGTACACACTCTTAGATAGTTTTTGCATGAGACCAACATTCTTCAGACACATAATTATTTTTTGGTGTGAAGTCCCTTCTCAATAGAAGACTAGAAAGTGAAGGAATCTCTGAGCTTTTCAAGGACAGGTTTGTGAATAGGAAGCAAATTAGCAAATTTCTAGAATACCTTTCCTACCTTGAATGTCCTCATAATAACTGAAGGAAAATTCTTCATTGTCATAAACTTACCCAAAGGATACATTTAAAAACACTTTCATTGTCTTAACAAACACACTGTTTTATAGAAATATTTTCCCAGTCAGTATTTTCACTACAGAACACTTAGGTGTCCTCCCATTGCTAAAAGAGATACTGGTTCCAGTTCACTAGGAGAATGGTCCACTCTGGAATTGTCAATGTAGTAAATACTTTAACCCCAAACAAAATAAATGGAAACTTTAAATTTGTTAGTGTGAAGATAAAGACAAAGTTATATTGAATTTATGCTTGAGTAACATATTTTTAAATCTCTCTCTCTCTCTCTCTCTCTCTCTCTCTCTTGTGTGTGTGTGTGCACACGCGCATGTTCATGTGTGTATGAGTACAGATTTATGAGCAACACAGTGTGCATGTGGAGGTCTGTGTGTATCAGTCCCCCTCTTACACTTTGTCTGAGGCAGGGTCTTTTCAGTACTCCAGAGGGTGCTTGGCCTGTGAGCTTCTGGGGTTCTCCTGTCTCTACCTCCTATCTCACCATAGATGCACTGTCATTACAGACACTTGTTACTGAGTCTGACTTTCTGGTGATCTGAACTCATTATGATTGTGCAACAAGCATTTTTATCCACTGAACCATCTCCCTAGCCCCATTTTAGGTTAATTGTTATGGCCACATAACATGAATCATCTTAAGGAATGCAATCATTAGAGAGAATTAATAATTTAAAGAATAGGGGATATGTTTACTGGTTCATCTTCTTTATTGCTTGTCTGACAATTCTTTTTCATACCTAACTGTGCAGAGTGCAGAATGTCATTTCCTGTAATGCATTCTTGCACTTAACATGTGATGCTACACTTAAAATACTTTAGCTCTTTCTCTTCCCTGAAATCAATGACTTTAATGCCTACTCCAAATAAGCTAAGAGTTTTGATAATTTTCCAGCAAGTGGCAAACTTTTGCCTTTTAGCTGTTAAAATTTTTCTGAAATATTTAAAAATCTTTTTTGACAGTGTATTAAAGTGAGTGGAAGTCTTTATCTGAAGATTCCACTCAACTTTCCATGTGCTTAAAATATTGCAAGTAAATTGAGGAGGTGACTTATTATGGAAATAAGTAGACTTAAATGAATAAATTTTCTGAAAGAAAAGTGACTCGTGAGGAAATGCAAATGGCTTAGATCATTTTGTATGGTATCTTCTGGTTTTTACTCTCCTACACTCCTGGAAACCCATGGCATGGATCAAAGGTCATGGTGAAGGTGAAACTTTAAGGTAAATGTAAAACTTTCAATGGTAGTATATACATTCTAAAAAATTCATTGAATTGGGTTAATTTTATTACTAATTTTTAAGCAGTGAAAAATTTAAAGCCAAATCAATTGCCCTAGAAAGTATTTAGTGATGGAGCAATTAATCAGTCAATTGATTGATCCCTAATCTCTAGGCAGTTAGTGATAAGAATCTCAAAATAACTGGGGGAAACTTGAAATACTCTTACTTTAAGCATCGTTTTCATTTACTGGCTATATTCAGGGTGATGAGGCACAGAGACCCGAAGTTTCCTACTGTTTCATTGTCTGCATTCAACTTAATATTTTTAAAAAGATGTGATTATTGCTAGCACTTGTGTTCCTCTAGCTGTATATTTCTTACATGAAAACATGATGTGGGGCTTTAAAATCATTAAGGCTTTCTGCGGAATGAAAACTGTTTTTCTAGGGATATACCATTCTCTTGGAGAGAGCATTATGCTAGGTGTTAGCATACAGCAGGGATATTTATCCAAATACCAGCTGTTTCTTTATTAACACAGCAGTGGTTTATGGACAGCTCTCTTAGATGCCATTTTTACAACTGAAATTGTAAAGAATTAGAAAGAGGACAGGGAATTCTGTAAGTCATTCATTCCCAATGTATATTCACAGGTATTGGCAGGAAGCTGTGTTGAATGTCCCCACCTTCAAACAATTCCCATGAAATCCATTCCCGTGGTACTTGAAAAAGTTTAGAGCACAGTCGCAGGCATTTTGTATGGTGAGCTCTAATGGAGGTGAAATTAGCACCCTCAGGCCAGGGTCTCCCATTAGATGTTTGGGCCGCTTTGGTGGGGTTGCTCTGAGACATTAAGATGAGTTCCAGGCTGCAGGCTGCCTCATTCAGTCTCTAAACCAAAGTAATTCCTGTGCCTGTGTGATAGCCAGATGCCTAGGAGCCTCTAGTAAAAGTCTCTAAGTTGTTGAGGGGCCAAGAGCATAAAGATTTTAGGGGAGTTTTGTTTGTTTGTTTTTATTACTCTGGCCCAGCTGACCTGGCACTCACTGTATACTCCCAGGCTGATCTCAAACTCATAGCAATCCTCCTACCTTAGTCTCTCAAGTGCTGGGATTATAAGTGTGCACCACCATGCCTGGCTTGATTTGTTTTTGAGACAGCTCATCACTGTGTATCCCAGGCTGACCTGGAACTCACTATATAGCCTAGGCTGGCTTAAATTCACAGTAATCTCCCTGCCTCGGCATCCTATAAAAATTCTTTTCTTTTGGATCAGAAGTTGGTTCCACTAGTGAGGAGTGGTGTTTTCTTAGACAGATTGAACCCTCCCTTAAAGTCAGAAAGTCTTTCATGAGGAGTTTCATTTCTTGACAGCACTGTTGTTATTCCTATGTTGTATATGCAGCAAGCAGATAATGCCCAGAGTGATTAAATACATCTGCCTGTCTGGACTCACTTGGCTAGCAAAAGGTAGCACAGAGTCCTGAAGCCTCAGTTATCTATTTAAGATGCACAGATTAATCTTCTCACATAGTCATAGCAATTTCTAAACTCTTCTTTCTAGAGAAAGATGCCTTCACACTATGCATGGCCCAGTCTTGAAACAACACATGAAATAAGTAGTACATTTTCCCAAAAAGTCACCTCAGAATGGCTTTAAAAACTTGTAGCCAATAGGAGTTTGTTTGTACTTTTTTATTCCAAGGCTGAGCATGATCATGTTTTTCCCTTGAGGAAACAAACTTAAATTTTTCTCATGTGAACAATTAACATCTCTATGTTTTAATGAGCTGTATCAGTTACAAGAAGAAATTTTTGAGGAAAAAAATTCTTGGCACTGACCAGAGAGGTTAAGAGAGACATACATTTATTTGATATCTGTGTGGGAAAAAAAAGAGGCAAGATGAGCAACAAAAGCATTGATTGATAAAACAGAAATCAAGCTGTGAGGGAAACGATATGAAGTCCCATCTCTTGATGCTATACAAATTGGCACCTCAAATTTCTCAAGAAAATTAAAATTCTGAAATTTTCATAAGATAGAATTTATTTACATGGACACAATGTCTCAGCACTTAGTCTTCTTCAGAGGAGAAGACAACCAGACCAGGGCTTAATTTGATACTTCCTTATAAGTCTCTTTATTTCTTTCAGAATATTAATAACACCATTAAGTCATATGATGTGAAAAACAGCAGTGATCCTGAATACCTATCCAACTGTGTTCTAAAGCATTAGCTAAGTGGGGAAAAAAATTAATGTTCAAAGTAATAAGGTAAAAAATAAGTACTATGTTATCTATAGGCAAAACTTACTTATTTAAAAATGTCACATAGAGAAATACTCAAAACAAGGGAATGTTTTAAGTAATTATGTAACACTAAAATAATGTAACTCTTAGACTCTCAAAGGACCTAAGTGTTTTATAGGCATCCCTCCATTTCTTTCAGAGATGGGTAATAGATTTATCACTTAGATAAACAGAAATAACTTGCCATACTTTTGAAATTCTCCTACAGGAATCAGATTTTGATGAGGAGCTCATTATGTAAAGTTGTGTCATGATGGGGAGGGGTTTGCCTGGCATAGTGCAGTGACAGGAAAAGGGCTTTGCCCCAGGACAGTCTGGGGCCAAGTCTTCAACCACTCTGAAGGCTTCAGGTTCCTCAGCATGTCTCCTTCGTCATGGTCCAGGTTCTTTCATTTGTTTTCTCAGTCAAATCAACTTAGTGTCCTGAAGTCCTACTGTCCACTTATCTTGTCTTCATCTTTTATCACTTACTGCTTTTCCTCAAAATGCCCTTTGATACGTGCCATTGAGAACTTATTGCAAAGCCTTTTGGCCTCTGAGTGTTGGGAATGAAATCACAACGGAGGCTTGCATGTGCTTGTTAGATAAATTATGCTAAAGAAATAAGTAAAATGAGCTTTTGACAGCAGACATTTCAACAAGGTTCTCCTGAATCCTGTCCCTGATTTCTTTGAGAACTGTGTAGAAAATAAACCAGAGGCTTTAAGAGGGCTCTCCTGCCCAGGCTGTGGCTCAGCGCTCTGAGGAGAGTGGTGGCTGTCTGCAGTGACTCAAGGCCTAACCCACACCAGAAGCTGACACAGTGCAGGAGATCTTGCTGAGCCTCGTCTCACGGAGTCGGGGACTTGCTCTTGAATTATTCTCAGGCTGTGGTGTCAGAGTGCTAGTGACAGGCTGGGAGACAGAGGTGTGGACACGTGTGAAGACAAGCAGCTCAACACGAAGCACCAGGGCACCTGGGATGTGCCGACATGTGCAAGGGAATCATTGCCCAGGCATTTCTAGCTCTCTTACTCTGTGAGTCTGTGAGGTTTTCCCATGTCATACCAGATTATTTTCATTTTCCTAGAGAACTGGCTTGTAATACCTAGAGCCATGATGGCTCAGACTTGCACAGGCTGTCTTGAGCTTACCACAGCTGAGCTCTATTGCTGCACTACGGGATCAGACGGTCTCATGCATTAACTGAGAATGACCAGGGTCACGTGCTTTCCCAGAAGTGTGAGTCATAGTCGCTCTAGCATGTGTAGATGATCATTTTTTTCTTTAGCACTTCACATATTTCTTTGAAAGCATTTTTCCCCTCTGGTTTAAACTTTGGGGTGGTAAGGAGAAACAAAACCATACAATAGTTCTAGAGATCTCAGCTGAGAAAGAAACCAATAGCTTGGTTGTGTTCCGTCTGGTCTGTTTTGCTTTCTATAACCACACTGCAGACTGCGGAGGTTACAAACACCAAGGATGTATTTCTCCCAGCTCTAGGACCGGGATGTCCAAGATCATGCAGTGGTATGCTCAGTGCGTCTATTTTGAGGGCCATTGTTTGGTGGTCTTCTCTCTTTTTTTTTTTTCTCATTTCTGTAATAAGGGGATAAACTCTATCCAGTCATTTACCAAAGTCTGGGCTTTCTAATAACCTTCTATTGCTGATTAAGATTTTGCCCTATGAATTTGGCCAACACACAGTTGCTCATAGGGAGCAATGTTCTATAAAGGCATTTGGAGAGAAAGGACGTTGCCAAAAGTTTAGGCCAGCTCTTAGGGCATAGAAGGGCTGTTGACACTGGTGAGAAACTGCTGGAGTTCTGTCTCAGGTGACACTCTTGTCTCTAGGTGGCACCAGGTCAGCTTTGCCTTTCTTGTATAACTACCTACTTATGAGAGCCTTCTCTCATAAGCTTCAAAGAAAAAAAATTGAAATATATTAAATGAAATTGAAATTGAAAATTATTAACAATGAGACAGAAAATTATCAAAGGGTCTTTTCTCACACTGGAAGAATTTTTGCATTACATTTGAGCAAAAATAATGAATGCTAAGATTACAGCTTTGAGGGACGTGTTGTTTGGAGGTCACACAGTGACATTAATCCATCTACATGAGAAAGCACAGGGTCCACTTGGGCTGAGGTGAGGGTCTCTGCTCAGAGTCATCACACAGTGGCCCTGCTCCGCTTCTGATACCCTCCCTATAAGGGTGTCTGCCACACTGAACTCTGAGGACTTCAGGGCTTTCCTGCCACTGTAGTCAGCCACTTGAGAAAATATCTTTCTGGAGGTAAGCCCTCTAATCGGTAGACTTTTAGAAACTTCCCATCTTTGCTAGGTACTGGAACGACAACCCTGACAAACTTCATACATTTGATAACATTGATTTATAGCATGCCAACTGAAAACCAAAGAGCAAAATGAATAAAATCTTCTGTTATCACTAGAAACAGCCCTTCTATATCTATGGTGATGAGCGTATATTATTATATCTGCCTCAATTTTCTCATTTAAGTGAAAGAAAATGAAGGTGAAGGTTGGCAAAGCTATAACACATCACACCCAGATTCAGTTCCCTTTCTGAATCATCCCCAGAACACAGAAGTAGTCAATTAAAACACACACACACACACACACACCAAAAGAAAAAAAAAAAAAGCCTCTCCTGGATGAGAAGACCACTGAAGTCAAAAGTCCTGCATCCCAAGATGTGACTCAATTCATCTGTTTAATTATTCAAACAATGCTTAGTGGGCTTTTTGACTTCTATGAGAAAATATTCCCTCAGTGACGAGAGGGCACAGATTGGTCAGCCACAGAACCTGCCTTCAAAGAATTTAAATGCAGAGGCAAGGAAAAGTGTGGCGATCAAGCAGAAATTGGAAGTAGACAGTGGAAAGTGTCAAAAAGGAAAGCAGTGGTACAGGAGGAAGTTGGGAGAGGGAGGGAGGAAAGATTACTTCCAGCTGAGGAAACTGGAGGTTTGAGGAGGAGGCTGTCGGTGGGGGAGGGGAAGGGGGACTTTGAAGGCAGGTGGTGGGGAGTAGGGGTGCCACAGGGAAGGGGCAGGCAAAGTATGGAAAGCAGTGATTAGAAGAGATTGGTTCCATAAAGCCTGAGATAAGGCTGCCTGAGCAACAGGAAATGATGTTGGGCAGGCAGATCTATTCAGACTGCTGACAACATTGGTTTAGGAATTTCGACAGGACTGGACAGAGAAGGCATGCTTGTGTAAGAAACTGCTAGGATATAGTTATATTTCTGAACAATTAGTCTGGGAGCTGAATCAGTTAAAACGAAAGGTCAAAAGGACCTGGAATGGAAATCTTTGTTACAATCTTTTGTATAATCAAAGCAAATGTTCCTCAGAGTATGCGAGTGTGTTGCTTATGGGATGTGCAGTCGATTTAAATGGTACTCGGATTTTAATAATAACATAGTTTAAGTACATATTAGGAAAATTTAACCTATGTATACGTTCTTTGATTCTATAGACTCCTGGCAAGGATGATTCTAGGCAAGAAATATTATTTAATAATGATAATGTAAGTCTATTAAGTTTAAAATATTGAATCAATAGTACAGTGCATGAGATATGTCCATGTTGCCCACATCATGATGGTCTCCAAGAAGCATGAGAGTCTTAGAAGAAGATTTTTAATTTTATCATTGTATATGTGGGGCCAATATAAAGATGTAGTGGCTTGGGGCCTGAGTAGTATGCTGCTGGGAGCCCCTGAAAGCAGTAAAGGAGAAGGTATGTGAAATAAGCATTCACTGTGTGAGCACTAGAAGGCTTAGAGACTCTCTTGAGGCAGTCAGAATGCGGAACTGAAGAGCTGAGGAGTTTAAGATTGTGACCCAGAAACACAGAACAGAGGGCCAAGGAGAGATTCTTGGGCAAGTGTATATTTAGGAATGATAAGAGTTGAGATTCATGAAGAGTTCGGAGAACTAAGAGAAGTGGGAGACTATAGAAACATGAAAGATCATTTCAAGCCTGAGTCCCCGCGTGCCTAGTGATAGGCGGAAGGTCATTGCTAAAAAAGTATTAATGGAAGAGAAATGCATAATCCACAGAGTGGGGTCTACAGAGAAGGCTGAAGGGTAAAAGGAGAAAATACCAATGCATTTGGCCATGAGGAAGTCATTGGTGACCTTTGGGTCTGTAGAGTCTCAGTGGAGTGACAAGGGCAGAAGCCAGATTGCAAGGAAGGAGGGACAGAGTGGGGGGTCCGGAAGTGGGCTCTGCTTTCAAGAGCTGTGAAAATAGAAAGGATGCTAGCTGCTGGATCGGGGGAGGGAGCAGTATCAAGAACGAATTCTCCTTTTAAAAAAGAACACGTTAATAAGCCAAAAGAAATGATGTGGAAGCGCAGAGCCTGATGGTTCTGGGAGCTGGAACAGGCGGGGTGGGTGGGGGGGAGGAAAGTAGGGAGGGCAGATTAAGAGATAAAGAGCCAGGGAGGGAAGGAGTGAAGAAGTCAGAGGAGAAGAAGTTGGGGTTAGCAAACTGAGGCTGATAAGAAGAGGTACAGTTTGTGATGCAAAGAGGAAAGAAGGGGAAACTGTCTTGAGGTGCAGCCTTCACGTGGAGAGAGAGTGATCCAGCTGTAAGGGGTCAAAATGGACGGGCTCGTTGAGAAATACGAAGACGTTGGCAGTTTTCAGTGGAGGGAATGGTTCCAGATGGTGCCAAGATCACAAAGTCACACCCAGCTTCATCAGCAGCTCTTGGTCATGGAACACAGGAGGAGGGAACGTTTCCTAATGGATTTAGGTCGGCAAGTTTGTGTTACGGTAGAGAGAATTTCATCAAGACCTAAAGACCTAACTTTCCCTTAGCTTAATGTGTATATTATCAAGTAGATAGTGGAAGAAGGAAAAACAAAGAGAGCAAAGTCCTATTCCTTGTTCAAAGGTTTTTGTCATGGTTTGAATTTGGGAGTTTGGTCATTTTTCTTGTTTTATTTATTTATTTTTTTAATTTTTGTTTGAAGATTTTGATGTGTATGTGACAGTGAGTGTGGGCACGTGGGTGCATGTCAGAGGACAGCTTTCTGGGGTCCTCCCCTTCTACCTCTCACTGATCACCACTATATTCACCAGGCCAGCAGGTCCTCTGGTCTGGGAGAAATGCTGTCTCCCTTGACCTCCCGCCTCACCACTGTAGTGCCAGGGTTACAGAAGCCCACCAAGGCTTTTGCAGGGGATTTGACGGCATGAGTTTGGATATTCTGCTTGTGTGGCAAGTGCTTTATCCACTTCTACCATCTCCCCAGACAAGATGCATATACATATACATACACACACACACACACACATATATATATATAATTTTTTTTAGATAGGGTCTCATGGAGCCCAAGGTAAGCTAGCCTCCAGCTCAGTATGAAGCTGGAGATGATGTTGTTCTTCCTGCCTCCAAGTGCTGTGATTACAGGTGTGTGCCATTTTGCCTGATTTTAAATATTTTAATAAATATTTTTATTTATTTATTTGAGAGAGAGACCGACACAGAGAGAAGAGCAGAGAGAGAGAGAGAGAGTGAATGGGTGCACCAGGCCCTTCAGCCACTGCAAATGAACTCTAGATGCATGTGCTACCTTGTACATCTGGCTTACATGGGTTCTGGGGACTCAGACTTGGGTCCTTTGGCTTTACAGGCCTTAACCACTTAACCACTTAACCATCTAACTTAACCACTAAGCCATCTCTCCAGCCCTAAACATTTTTTTATGATTCATTTTTTAGTTAGTGTATAAAATAATGGCTTTTGTTATGATGTTCTGGTGCATGTATAGCGTTGTACTTTGTTCCAGTTCATCCCCATTACCCTCTCTTTGCCCCTCCCCAGTCAGTGGTCTCCTGTTGTCATCTTCCAGGGCTGGCTCTGCGTAGGTCCTACTAACTGAATTCAACCCATTGCACAGCCAAAGCCTGTACAGAGTATTGGCTATGATAGGAGGTGACTGCCTTAGGTACCACTCTGAATTGGCTCCTTTGTTGTCTCCTGATATTTAAAAAAAAGTCCTTGTCCAATAATAAGCACTTGAATACAAAAGGGGTACACGTTGTTCCCACGTGGGAGGCGGGAAGAACACTGTTGTTGGAGTAAGATGGTTCTGCGCCTGGTGTTGCGTTGACTGACCAGCTACGTGACGCAACCCTTTCAAGCCTTTATTTTCTCATACATGTTAAAGAAAGTTATGGACTTTTTTTTTTTCAAAGGCAGTTTACAAATCACATCCCCAGAGTTACTAAGAGGACTGAGTGAAACACAGGCTCAGCACAGGGCAGACACTGAGCAGCTGCTCACTAATGGGAACTCGAGTCCACAGGTACTTCTCAAGTTCTACTTTGATGGCATTTCACTCATCTTCTAAATAAATTCTTTTTGTAATGTTTTATTTTTATTGATTTGAAAAGGAAAGAGAGAGAAAGAGAGAGAATGGTCACACCAGGGCCTCTAGCCGATGCAAATGAACTCCAGATGCATGTGCCACCTTGTGCATCTGGCTTTGTATGGGCCCTAGGGAATTGAACTTGTGCTTTGCAGGCAAGTGCCTTAACTGCTAAGCCATCTTGCAGCCCCTAAATGAATTCTTGCTGTGTTTGATATGGATAAAAGTATCTTTTCTGTAAGTTGGAGATTGTAAAGAAAGGAAAATATTTAAGGTGTGTGGATCAATGCAAACCATAGCCCCTATTCTTAAAAGTGAGAACTCATGAGTTAGGTTACGTCGCCTGCTGTAGACCAAGGCTCAGGATTCTCAGAGCATCATCACTCCTACTTAGCTACACATCATTTGCATGTCCTTTCCTTCCCACAGTTTGCTTGGCTCAATCCCATGCCTTCCTTCAGGCAGGGAAGCCAAGTGTCGCTGTGCCACTTTTCCTCGATTGGGAGAGGGAGCCATTGCTTGCTAAGAGCTACCTTTGCCTCCCCCTGAGCAAGATGAAACAGGTTGGTCTTAGCCACTGACAAGGTTGCCGTGGGAATTGTGTGGGATCCTTTCCAGACGCCCAGTGCCCGGTGCAGACCCTGGCATTCAGTAGGTACTCTACATAGGACATCAATGAAGCAGTGAGGTGTTTGTGCGCATGCTGGTGTGTGATGGGCTGGTAAAATGGCCCTGCATAGAGAGAGGACAAATAGATTGCCGGAACCAAGCTCAACTGGCTTTGTTTTCATTCTGGTCATGTACAGTCATTTTAAAAACAGTGATTTGGTAGAGGACATTTGTGATGCCACGGTTCCTGCAGAATGAGGAGGGAACTAGTATGTTCAAAACCAGCAGCAGAATCCACAGAAACCCTGAGAAAGCCCATCAGGAAAGCTCAAGTACAGCTGGGTTTCTAAGCCAAGCCTCTCAGTTTCCCCACACACAGCAGTGCAGCAGTGAGTCACCAGCTTCGTCTCCAGCCTTCGTTCCATGGGTATACTGGTGGTGGTGGGGGGGGATGCCTACCTCCCAGGGCTCTCGTGTGGGTGACATGCCACGCACACGAACAAGGACACCCTTAGAGCGGTGCATATCCCACACTGTGAGGATGACCTCGCTTGTTTCTTGCTACCAAAAAGGGTTACCATTGGTGGAAACATTGGGCCACCTGTAGCAAGATCAAATTTTTTTTTTTTTTTTTTTTTGTTTTTCGAGGTAGGGTCTCATTCTAGCTCAGGCTGTCCTGGAATTCACTATGGAGTCTCAGGGTGGCCTCGAACTCACGGCGGCAAGATCAAATTTTAAGAAAAATAAAGGTAAGGAAGATTTAGGTATCAGAATTCAGTCACACACACACACACACACAGCAGAAGCTGTGTGACAAGAGGAAAGACGTTAGCTGTCAATGAGCACAATGAGATTTGGAGGCAATGTCTTGTACTAATGCAGCAAAGTATGGAGAGGTAACAGCCAGGCACAGTGAGGTTCACACAGGTCAGACCGACTGTGCTTTAAAAGAGACAATGTCAACCTGTAACCCATTGTGAGGAAAACGGCCAGTGAGGCAATGTGCCCCAAAGGCTTTACGATATGAGCAATGGCACGACGAACAGGGAATGCTTGAATTGAATCAAACATGGAAGGGGACAATACCATGGCATTTTAAGTGCTTGAAGGATTGTCATGTGGAGGGAGGTAACTAGGCTTGCTCTGTGGCATGTCAGAGGACAAGACAAGGATCAGTGGAGGTTCAGGGCTGCCGGCTCCAGCCTGACCTCAGTCAGCACGTCCTCGGTTATCTGACCGCAGAAAGAGCTGCCTGGGAGGGGTGAGCTTCACAGTCCTGATGTGCTGAAGCCATGGACCTTGGTCCCGTGGCACCTGGGCACGTATGTTAGAGATACAACATAAGAACGAGCTGACGTCCCAGATGACACATCACCTATGGGCCCTTCTAGCTTCCTCAGTCACGGATCTCCCACATCCTTTGTAACTCAGACTTTGCACAATGCTCTGTCTGCCTCGCTGGAGTTAGAATGCATCGTTTCAGTTCAAACGCAGACAACAAAAACTAACCCAGAAGGACACAGAGCTTCTGAGTCCAAGTGTTTGTTTGGAAGATTCTGCTCTAAATGAACCGTTTGCTCAATTTCATTCTTAGCCTTAATCAGATTCTCTGATTAAGAATTCTTCAAACACACCACAAAGTAAGCAGTCTTTCCTCTCACATCTGGCAATTTTTGTAAAAAGAGCAGCATGCTCAAGGCATAGCTCAAAATAGAACATACATGTTCCAACTTCTGAGTCCCTGAGCTGTATCTATACAGTGCTTCTAACTGGGAACTTCCCAACGTCTGTTTGAATTCACTCTCCCAGCCCTGAGGCCTTTCCATTCAGTGATCACAACTCATTTGATTGTCCGGTTTTCAAAAGGTTAGAGGACGTGACAAGGAAGACCTCGCAGAGCAAACACTAATAGGATGCCCGAATGCAAAGATGTAATCATAGTGTGATTCAGTCGGTGCTGGGGCTTCAAAGGGAGAAAGGTCACAAAATTTAAGTCTTGGTCACTAGTCCCAAGACCAGTTAGGGCCTGAAACCCAACTCGAATGGAAGTTTGGGGAAGCCAGGCCATCCATAAGGGCTCGACTCCTTCTCCTGCCCATGAACTTTACATACTGATCCAAATTGGAGGCTCAGGCTGAGGGATGGCTTAGCAGTTAAGGCATTTGCTTGCAAAGCCAAAGGACCCAGGTTCGATTCCCCAGGACCCACTTTAGCCAGATGCACAAGGGGGCGCAAGCATCAGGAGTTCGTTTACAGTGGCTGGAAGCCCTGATGCACCCATTCTTTCTCTCTCTCTTTCTTTCTCTCTCTCTTCTTCTTTCTCTATCAAATAAATAAAGATAAAATATATAAAAATGTTTTTTGTAAACACTGGAGGCTCAATAAAATGGAATGACTGCCTTTTTGGTGAAGTCTTGTACACTCTTCAGTTCCCTGACTTTGCTCTAAAGAAATACGTAAGTAGGCTGAAAATCAATATTGCCAGCTGCAGACATTCCAGTAGTATTTATTCTCAGATCTGCAGCTAAAAGCTCATTTACATTATTAGTTATCATACAGGCAGATAAGGGGGGTGGGGATGGACCCTTGGTAGCTCTGTAAATTGTCACCAAGAGCCATGGGTCCTCTAGGCTGTTGACTGCTTTGCATTCTTCCAATGTGGACACCCAGAGCTGTTGAAAAGAATTGAGACGCTTGTCAACAGAGTGGAAAGCTGGACTTCATCAAAACATTTTCTTCTGTGAGACTAATGACCTTTTGCTGCCATTGGTTTTAGTTGGAGACTAAATGAGAAAATTGCTTTAGATAACAGTAGCTCAACCTTCTTTTCCCAAGTATCTCACTGGGAAAAAAAGGTAGCACAACTGATACCTATATATTAAATATATATTACATATTAGTCATATATATATATATCACATAAGAAAAAGTAAGTAGCCCAAAGAACTAACTTCACCAACAAAAATCTCATAATACCAAAGGGTATCATGTTGAAGGAGAAATCTATTTGATTGTTGATATATTATAATAGTAATACCTCCATAAGAAAAATGCAACATTTATAAATGTCCCTTTCTTCCATTATAAAATATGTATAAATTGAGCTCATTAAGGAGCAGTTTCTAAAGACAAGATAGGATCATCCTGTTTGCTGTCCAATTTGTAAAGGGGGAAAAAAAGTTCTGCATGAAAGGAAAGAAAGTCATGGCTTCGCATAGCAGATAAAAGGTATAGGAGACAAAAAATAAAAATAATTTTTAAAAAATCCGGGCATGGTGGTGCACGCCTTTAATCCCAGCACTTGGGAGGCAGAGGTAGGAGGATCACTGTGAGTTTGACGCAACCCTGAGACTACATAGTGAATTCCAGGTCAGTCTGAGCTAGAATGGGACCCTATCCTGGGGTGGGGGGGGAGGTGTAGGAGAGTTCAAAGATCCATGTTTAAGTTTGGTTCACTATCATTTCTGAAGAGAAAATAAATGCCTAGTTTGAAAGTCTTACAAATCTGTAAATAAAAGCAAGACATGTGGAACCAGAGGGAAAGCTCTGCTGGGGAAGTTAGTTAGGTATTTTTTATTTATCTAACATATTTTCGTAGACCGTCAGACATGGCAAGCGGTGAAAATAGAATTGTGCAGACATGGTGTTCCTTGAGTCAGTGCCTATGGGTGGGAATTAGGAAAATGTTGAATGTGCTCAGGTGAAAATATCAAATTGGCCTTACATAAAGCACCCTGTATTTATGGACAGCGTGGCATTGATGGTTTCCCCTTGGCTCTGTATCGGGCTGGCAAGCAGATGCAGAGCAATGAAATTTCTGTACGTCATGATCTGCTGGCATGTAAGAACTCGATCTGCTTCATGCAGACAAAATATATTAAAAGTATGGACGAGTGAAGTTTATGCCCCAGGGAAAAGGCGAGATAATGCATAGAAATTGTTCAGAGGTAGTTAGATGCCTAATGGTCTAATGTGTGAGCTATGTGAGGTCTGAGGTCTGGTTCTCATAAATTCTGGCTAGACTGATCCTGTAATTTCAAGCAAAGGATAAAAGTGTTAGCCAGAATCATCAGTGTGCAAGGTGCATGATACTGGATATTATTCATGTAAAGGTTCTAAAAAGAAAAAAAACACACTTAGAAGGGATGCTATAGAGTATAATGTATGGTTTCATGTACACGTGTGTTTGGGTTTGCACACTACGCACACCTACCTCTACAGAATGCACTGTTTAATGAAATAAATTTCAGTGATACTTAGAGAAACCTCCACTTCTTCCCCTTGATGGGATGGGTTTTTTGAGGAATAATGTGCTCTGTGAAAAACCATGTAAGATCTAATTATTTCAACTTCAAACTGACATATCAGTGTTAAAATTGGGTTAAAAACATGTTTGTAATAAAAATTTACCATTGCGAATGAAAGAATTTTAAACCAATTTGGACGGATTCAGGAGTGATTAGAGGAAAAAATTCCCAAGACATTTGCTAGCCTTATAAATGATTTCACAAAATATGCTAAGACTATTCAAGCAATTATATTGGCTGAATATGGAATCCTCAGATTTAAAAAGAAAATTCTCTAAGAAGTGGGCTTTTGAAATTAGGTACATGGTGGGTCTAAAAAGCCTTGATAATGTCCTTCTCTGTATAATTTATTTCATCATGGTAGAAATTTTTAGGTTTGCATTGCAGTGTCCTTTCTTTTCAAAACCAGCTCATTTATGCTAGAGTCTACAGTGCATTTTTACAGGTCTTTCTTGCCAGCATGGTTGACAGTATTTTTAAATGCTTTCCCTCACTGCCTAGGTTATACGAAGCACCACTCTCCTTAAGTTCTCAAAACTATGCCACCCACATATGCATCATGAATAGAGATGCGCACAGGCTTTTTTTTTCTTTTGTAAAACAAAGTGTTCAATCTAAAATTACTTTGTTGGGACCCTGAAAATCATCTCCACCTCAAACCCCATGGAAGTAGCTGGTGTTTGCTTGTATCTGTGCCTACTGATGAGGCTATTGTGCCAATTTTTTCTTCAGAAAAAGTCTGTATTTACACACCCAAAATTATATAATCTCAGTATCATTACCGTACTTTAAACTCACAGGCATGTGCAACCTTTTGACATTGCAACAGAATGTTCTTACCTACAAAATTCACACTTGAGAACCATATAATTGAGGGGCTGGAGAGATGGCTTAGCAGTTAAGGCTTTTGCCTGGAAAGCCAAAAGATTGATTCTCCAGGACCCACGTAAGCCAGATGCACAAGGGGGCACATGCATCTGGAGTTCATTTGCAGTGACTGGAGGCCCTGGAGTGCCCATTCTCTCCCTCTCTTTCTCTCTCTCTCTGTGCCTTTTTCTCTCTAATAAATAAATGAATAAAATGTATTTTTAAAAAAGAACCATACAATTGAGTAGCAAAAAAATGCCCCAAACTTATAATTTTTAAAAGTAATTTCGTGTGTGTGTGTGTGTGTGTGTGTGTGTGTGTGTGTGTTCAGCCCTGACTGCACATGGCTCATGGTTGGACACATTTGCCAGCATCCCAACCTTCTATTAGAATCTCAGGAGAAGCTTCCTTCTGGGTTGAAACACTTTGAAGCCAGTATTCTGAATTTACCTGAAGATATTTCATGTTTGTTTACATTTGATTACATGAGTTTCACTTTTAAAATCTGCAAAAGTATTTAATTTGAAACTGGTCTGCTTCATGAAGCAGCACATATACTCAGCCATTATCATTTACTAATACCCAAGACATACACAGATACTTTCTGTTGAGTACTTAGGAGGTGACACTTTAGTCACAAATGAGGAAACCGGTCTCAAAGGTGCAGGTGATCTTAGACTACATTGTTCTTGCTTATAGCTCACCATTCTTTGAAAACAAACAAAACATGCCTTCAGCCACCTATTTTTCACCTTGAGGAGATACATTCAGAGATCTCTCTATCTGTCAGAACATAAAGACAAATTACAAGCAATCCCATTGTTATTTATACTTGCATTTCAGTGCCCCGGGAGACCTTGGACAAGAGCATCAATACTTTTAAAAAATGAAATCCTTATGCTTGGATTCTAGGAGATAACTTTTGGCTCCATTTAAACAGCTGTGAAATAGGAAAAGATTCCAGAGTTGAACTGTCTCAAGGGTTTTTCCCGTATCATTAAGAACAAAACCCCAAGCCGGCTGTGCCTTTAATCCCAGCACTCGGGAGGCAGAGGTAGGAGGATCACCATGAGTTCGAGGTCACCCTGAGACTACAAAATTAATTCCAGGTCAGCCTGGACCAGAGTAAGACCCTCCCTCAAAAAACAAAAACAAACAAAAAAAGAGAACAAAACCCCAGCAGCAGCCTTCCCATCTCGGGTTCTGAGTGATATGACTGGTGTGGCCATCCCATATGATTTTGCTGGTGACATTTTTCTGCCAATTTATAATGACGAGGTGACTCTGTGGCACTCCTCCACCACCCATGATTGTCAGGAGTCTGTGGTGGAGCTGAGTTTTCTACTCTTGATCACACATTCTGTCCACTAGGGAGACTCACAATTTGAGCAGGAAGGCTAGAAACTGGAAATTTGTAATTAGTTTACATTTTCTAGCCAAAGTTAGGTAATATGATTACCTTTTGATTATTTCAATTCCAAACATCTCAAGGCAAAATTTAAAATCCATGCTAGAAAGCATGAGTGGATGCCTCTCACTATCCCCTTCCCCCCGATCCTAGTTTTCCAAATTTTTTCCAGATTGTTTGCAAAATGAAATTATCTAATTTCACGAGCATTTGTTCTGAGAAAGCATTACACTCTCTGGTAGAAGGAATCCAGTGACACAGTTTTCAAGGCCTGATATCATAAAGTAAGATCTTTTTGTCCTTGAAACACTAGACTGGATTCCATGGGGACTCTGACTGGACCATCTACGGCAAGCACCTCTGAGTCTATCTACAATACACCCATGAACTCACATGCTGAAAGAGCATGTATGGTTAATGACAGATGCTGACCAGTTGGGTTCTCAAGGTACTTTGTTTAAATCCATGACTAGCACAGAAAATATGTGTTTATTTTTTTTAAATGCCAACTAGGGCTGGAGAGATGGCTTAGCGGTTAAGGTGCATGCCTGTGAAGCCTAAGGACCCAGGTTCGACTCTCCAGGTCCCATGTAAGCCAGATGCACATGGTGGCGCATGCGTCTGGAGTTCATTTACAGAGGCTAGGGGCCCTGGAGCACCCATTCTTTCTCTCTCTCTCCCCCCCCCCTGTCTCAAATAAATTAAAAAAATAAATCTTTTAAAAAAATAAAAATTAAAAATGCCAACTAGGATTAGCTAGAAAACACTGTATGCTGATGATTGTCTTAATTCATTATTTTGTTCAAAAGTTTATATCCTCAAATAAAACCATGTAGGAATTTATTCAGGACATATTGTTATATTTTATTTATTTTTATTTATTTATGAAAGAGAGAAAATAGGAGAGAGAGAGAGACAGAAAGAGAAGAGAGAGAGAGAGAGAGAGAGAATGGCCATGCCAGGGCCTCCAGTCACTGTAGTTGAACTCCAGACACATGCATCACCTTGTGCATCTGGCTTATGTGGGCCCTGGGGAGTTGAACCTGGGTCCTTTGGCTTTGCAGGCAAGTGCCTTAACTGCTAAGCCATTCTTGTAGCCCTTCAGTACATTTTACTATCCATTAAGGCATTGTTTCAAAATGTACATCTGCTTTCTTAATTATAATGTCTCTGAATTTGTAACTGTTGCCACTACTACATTTAGTTTTTAAGAAGACTTGAGGAATCAATGCTGAATTAATTTGAACATTATGAACCTTTTAAGTTCTAAATACAGAGGAAGAAATACTGACTTCTGTTGACTACTTAATTCTAGTAAATTCTAGTCTAACAATGCACAGAGCTTGGGGAATCTTTGCTGAAACTAAAAGTGAAGCCTAGGAAAAATTCCAATGGTAAACAGGAGAGTGGATTGAAAAGTGATACTTTAATATGTATTTTATTCATTTTATAAAGAACATAGGTAGATAGAGTTAAGCATTTGCACTTTGTACCTCTGTTATATTTTCAATAAGACTCAAAAATGGTCTTTGACTACAGCATAATTTAATTTAAATTTTTTAACATGGAAGAAGCAAGATAAGTGGGGAGTATTTTACATTTGTTTCCTGTGGGCTGTCTTTTCTCCCTGATTTAGTTGATGTACACCACAAAGTTGCATGAGGGAAATAAGCTTTCTACCTGCTAAAAATCCTACCTGCAAAAACGTGGGTGATACTAGTTTGTGAAAATGTGATCTTCTTTTGCTTTGTGACAAAACCCTCATTGAAAAGGTTTAATTTTTAATGTAGTTGCTGATTCTGTCCCAGGATAAGAGGAAAAAAATGATGTGGAATGTGTCCAAACAGAAAATTTTAAAGTCTGTGTTAAATCAAAATTTCTTTGAGTTTGTATAATAATAAAAAAATAGAAAGAAATCCCATTGATTTTATGAAGAATTAAGGGAAATATGCCTCTGTGGAGTTCTTGATGTGAGGGAATAGCACAGCATTTTGCTTTAGTCTAATACTTAGTAGCCAGGTCCCTTGAGTAGGAAGTGTGGCTAATTCTGTTCTTTTAAAGTGCCTAACGTGGTGTTGACATACTCACATGTGAAATAGTATATTTTAACATGAGTGAAAGTGCACAGCTTTCATTAGGTGGGGATGAAGGGTGGCGGGATATGCCTGATTTACAGAAAATAAAGAGGCAAAGAACTCATACTTGCTTGTTGATTCCTGGAAAAACCCTCATGTCCCATATCCAGCACATGCTGTGTCTGCATGTCCTCGCTGTCCCGTGTTCAGCACATGGTGTATCTACATGTCCTTTCTGTCCCGTGCTTAACACATGCTCCACCTACATGTCCTAGATTTTCAGAGCCTCATATCCTTCCCAACAGGAAAAACAAAAATCTAATAATTCTCAACATTAGAACTATTTTCTGAAAAGTATGCCTCTCTCTGGCACTCACATCCTAAATTGTTTGAGTATTAAATTTGTTTCTTTGAGCCGGGCGTGGTAGTGCACACCTTTAATCCCAGCACTCGGGAGGCAGAGGTAGGAGGATCGCCGTGAGTTCGAGGCCACCCTGAGACTCCATAGTGAATTCCAGGTCAGCCTGGGCTAGAGTGAGACCCTACCTCAAAACACCAAAAAAAAAAAAAAAAATGTGTTTCTTTGAAAAAACAACAATATCAAATTAAGTACTTTATGTGAGTGCCCTATATGATACTTGAATTATATGCCAAAGCTATCAAAAATTTAAAATGACTATTAAACATAGCTTTTAAGTTGCATATTGTTCGATGCTTCTTTCATCCTTTTCTGATGAGTTCCTTTGATAGGCAAAATTTAGACCAAAGTAATGATCTAAGATAAAAATATTTTCAGATTTGCCAAAAAGAAATCTGTGCATATAACTTAATTCAATGCCTTCAGTACTGAAATTTATCTTTTATTTTAATAATGATAAATTTATGATTACTTGCTCTCTGGGCTGTTATTTGACAAAGTTAACGCTGTTCTATAGCATTTACAAAGCATTTATTCACTTAAACTGTCGAGGTAAATATTAAGTCAAACTGTATGGCATCGAGAGTACATAAAACAGAAGAACTCTGCTTAGAGATGAAGATGTCATTTCCTGCCTTCAAGTAGACATAACCTCAAGGGGAACACCAACAAGTAAGCTACCTATCAGTCAGCTAGACCTACAACCCAGCAGCAGTTGTCCTTTGGTGGTCAGTAAATACTACTAACCTGGTACTCCACACATGAAGCATTCAAGTTTATGGGATCTGGTCCTTCAGACACCAGTGGATAGGCAGTAATAGCTATCCCAGGAGACCAGGAGAGATGTAGTGGGTAGTTCAGTTAATAGGGTTTATACCAATGATGACTTCATTTTGACATGGGAGATGTTGAGGGACTATTTCATGGCTTGGGTGAGAGAAGAAACCTTGGGCAGAGATTATGCCTAGACCATGGGTAGTTGTGATTGGAGCTGACTGACTGTGGAAGGACCCAGGAGCATGTGGGGCAACTGAGAGAAAAAGTCTGAAAGGCAAATACAGCTCCTCTCCTGAGCTTAACCAGACTGATGCTGAGGTACTCTCCGAGGTCCAGCTAGGGTAAGCATGTTGGTGGTGATGGCCGCTCCTCTTGCCTGTGTGGTATAAGGCAGATGACAAGGGAAGTGCTAGCCAAGAGCATGCTGGACTAAAAATTAATTGGAAACCCATCAGGTCTAGTTTGGCTCTATTCCCAGAGATCTCTAACTGGCCATTTTTTCACCCCTAGTATTCATTTTTGTCTCAGGCTAGTTTAAGACTCATGCTGACTTGTTTGACTCTCAAATCTTTTAACTCTGTCTAAGTCCTCAGTGTGTTTGTTGATGCTTCATATGTAAGTGAAGAAATGTGTTTTGGATGAGAGTGACTTGTGGTTTGATAGTGAAAACTTAATTAAAGATGTCCTTACAGGGGCTGTCTTTTTTTTTTTAACTTTCTTAAAATTTTCACTTCTATGTAACTTTGCTGTCTTGTTCCATGATAGGAGTATCTAACAATAAATAATTCATGTTTATATTTTTGCAGATAATGAATTGACCTTAAAATACTTTGTAAATCCTTAAAAGAAAACAAATTGTTGTTTTGGGGACCCACCAAATCATGAACATAGTATGTCACTGAAGGAATAGATGAGATGTTTTTATACCTAATAGGAGTTTATTGTTAGTTTCTACTTGTGTAAATCTTTTCCTTTCTACAAATCCATTATTATTCAGTTCTGGGATAAGATAAATTATTTTTCCTCACAAATATTATTTATTGTAATAACTAAAGTCACAGCAGTTGTCTAGAGAGGTCATTTGGAAGAATCACAGTATTTCTGCTGTCTGAAAGGTTTCCCTAGCCAAATGACGGGCTGTCAGCTAACATCCATCGTCACTGAACTCATATTTGTAACATAGTTAGAAAATTGATTGACAAGGAAAATGTATATGGATGTGGGATAAAGTTCCCTTTCATCCAAAGATAATCAGATATGACCCATCTGAATACTAATAAATACATTGGATTTTAAAGTTGTGTTTTCACTGTATAATTTTAGTGCATGACACCATATTTATTTATTTCTTTTGAAACACGGTTTCATTCTAGTCTAGTCTCACCTGGAACTCACTTTGTAACTCAGGCTGGCTTCAGACTCACAGCCGTACTCCTACTACAGCCTCTGGAATGCTGGCATTAAAGGTGTGTACCACCATAGCCAGATGATTTTTTGATATACATATATTAAGGGAAATGATTCCCATAGTCAAGCTAATTATGCCCACAACATCAAATTTACTTCCTTCACTTCTTCTTTGTGTGTGTGTATATGTGTCCTAAAGTTTTAAATATTTTTATTTATTTATTTATTTATTTATTTATTTATTTATTTATTTGAGAAAGAGAGGGGAAGAGGCAGAGAGAGAAAGAATAGGTGCACAAATGAACTCCAGATGCATGTACCACCATGTGCATCTGGCATACATGGGTCCTGGGGAATCGAACCTGGGTCCTTTGGCTTTGCAAGCAAGTGCTTTAACCGTCGAGCCAACACCCCAGCCCGTAAATTTTGTTTTTACAGAATTTGCTGTCTTCAGTCCTCACAGCCTCCAGTATGTCTCTAGACTTACACATCCTACATAACTGAAACTACGTGCCATTTTAAAAAAGAGTGCAAAATGGTGTTCTAGTGAGCATGTTGTGCATTTCTTTACTAAAAATATTTTATTTATTTATTTGGCAGAAATGGAGAAAGTTAGTGATCTAATGGTCAAACTAGGGCCTCTTGCCACTGCAAACTCCAGATGTATACACTTTGTGCAGCCTGGCTTTATGTAGGTACTGGGGAATTGAACCCAGGTCATTAGGCTTTGCAGTCAAGTACCTTAAAACACCGAGTCATCTCTCTGGCCCCTCATTGAGCATTTCTAAGACACATTATTCTATCAAAATTGGTGAAAGAACCATGCTAAAATTTAATGAAGACCGATCTTCAATATGATGTTCTCAACAACGAAATTCAGTATTATGTCCTCTGTGATTCACGCCCAGTGGAGAGGCTGCAAGAGCTGCCCATCCCTGAGACTTCTTTAGGACAGGGCAAAGTGACTCCTGTGAACAAGAAGGAGACGTGGGACTTGTGACCCTTCCATTAACATGCCTCTGCTTTGTCACCAAGGTTTTGCCTGTTAATAAATGGCATAGGACGCAGTTGGTCATTTTCGATGAGCACTTTGCAAGCTAGTCTTGCCATCACTTCACCCCAGCACCAGAAGGACACTGCTCCAGATTGGGCCCTACTGCATGCACCTGTAGGCCCAGCCACAACTTGGGAGGCTGGAGGACTGCTTGACCCTGTCAGTTTAGAACAAACATGGGCAAGAGTGAGTGAAAGAATAGAATACAGGAGAAGCGGGAAGGAAAGGAGAGGAGAAGATTTTTTTTTTCAATTCTAAAACACTGCAACCTGATTGTTCACAACCAGTGTCATCTGACTGAAGTACAGGCTTACTGGCAGTACAGTTTCTAAGTCTGCCTTTGGTTCGAAGTCTTCTTGTTCTTCTCCAGTTCCTTGCATGCATTCTGTCCCCTGCCCTCTGTAGCCTGGCACAGGTGCAGTCCTAAGGGGTTTATCTTCTCATGAACTCCCCTGCAGCACATGTTGTGGACTCAGCCAGCATGACCCCAAGCACATCTGTACATGCCTCACACACTCTCCAGCAACATCCATGTTCAGGAGACATTTAGGAAAACATCCTGTCACTCATGGTCCAGTTAGAAAAGAAGGAATCACATCTGTTATCTCACCAGAGAGAATTCAGATATAGGGTTTGGTTAATGGCATGTCAATAACTGGAAAATCCAACATCAAACCCACCCAGAACAAGGAAATAGAAACCTTTAGAAATCTGCTTTCAACTGGGATCTAGAATCTGGGGTCAGCAGTTTCTACAAGGGGGAGCCTGGGAGAGTCAGGACACAGTCATCTGAGAAAGGAATCACTCAGTTAGTGCTGGCACTGGGGACCGGAGCTGGGATTCAGCTCTTTAAGGTGGACATTTGGGCCATACTTGTTCCCACATCTCCCAGTGAAAGCAGTGCGGAAGAAGGCTGGAAACTGGAGCCAATACGAGCAGCTCGGGAGCAAAATGAAGAACCCAGGGAGAAGGCAGTTCTTCCCCTCCTCTGGCTTGCAGTATTCCTGGAAGGCTACTAGTAACACTGTCTCAGAGATGCCTGTGCCAAGGAGAAGTAGGGTTCGCAGTGAGTGGCCCAGTTCATGAGTGACAAAGTAGAATACTACAGATGGACTAGGGAGATGAAAGAATGAGTTCAACAGTTTATCAGGAGATTACAGCTGGTTACAGAAGGCAAGGCCGGGCTTAACTAGGGAGGCATTTGACACCCAGCCATGCAAAACAGGGTTAACATTTACTATTGAGTAGCAAGAATGGATGATCTCTCCACTAAAAGGATGTGAAAACCTGGGGCAACCAAAACCTAAAAATGGACCTAATGACCAGTTCCTACATGCTCTCTCCCAAGACCTATGGAAGATAATCAATAAAAGTCATAGTCACATTAGAAAGTAATTGATAAAATCTGGGAAAGAGTAAACCCTATTTCTGTGACACATGGGGCCTCAATTCAGAGCTCATCCTCACCTTAGTGCACAAACAATCAGCACAGTAAGAGGTAAAACTATGCTTTTCTGTTCCACCACCATCTGTCTGCCAACCCAGTGATCGAGGAACTATACAACCAGAAATCTGAGGAGAACCTCCTGCCTAGCCCTGAGGAGCTGCTCTGGGAGAGTGTCATTTCCCCTACATGTCACCTGCCACCTTGCCACAACAAACAGATACTGACATTCTCAGGAAGCAAGGTAACGAGACAGAGAGGGATGGGGACAGGTTCACGCAGGCACGCAGATGTGCTCCTTATGAGGAGCCACGTGGGGAGTGGGGCAGTGATAGCAACGGTGTGGCCTATGCACAACACTTCCAGACATGCTGTATCTGCATTTGAAGACGGTCTCACAAGCTCCAGAAGAGAGAACCGGGACACTATACTATAACAAAATGAGATCTTTCCTTAAGGGCCAAAGTATGGAATGAGGAGAAACTGGAGAAGATACACAGTAAATGGGAGGTAAAAAAAAAAAAAAAAAAAAAAAAAAAGACTGGGAAGAAACTAGAGTCACCAGAGAGAGGACAAAGCACCTCAGAACACTGGAGGACAGAAGTGGCCCTGTAAGAGATCACAGTGTGATGGAAGATGATGTACTTGGATGAATCTTGCAAAAAGCAGACATGTACAAAAAGTACAGAATGGGAGACCATCATGTGCATGCGTCTTCTTTCTTGAGAAAACTACATACAACTAAGGAGGGTGTGGAGGTGCACACCTTTAATCCCAGCACTGGGGAGGCAGAGATAGGAAGATTGTCATGAGTTCGAGGCCACCCTGAGACTACATAGTGAATTCCAGGTCAGCCTGGGCTAGAGTGAAAACCTACTTCAATAAAACAGGGGCTGGAGAGATGGCTTTGTGGTTAAGGCACTTGCCAGCAAAGCCCAAGGACCCAGGTTTGATTCCCTAGTATCCACATAAAGCCAGATGCACAAGGTAGCACATGAATCTGGAGTTCTTTACAATGGCTAGAGGTCTTGGCACATCCATTCTTTCTCTATCTGCCTCTCTCCTGCTCTCAAATAAATGAATAAAAATTAAAAACAGAAACAAAAAATACCAGTAAAATAAAAGTAATAACCAAGAATATTCTTTTAATCTCAAATTCTTTGGATTGAAGTTAAACAATAGAGGAGGTCAATGAAACCAAGAGAAGGGCACTTTAAAAAAAAAAGATAAACAAGAGATGGAGAGATGACTCAGCAGGTAATGCAGTTGCCTGCAAAGCCTAAGGACCCAGGTTCGATCCCCTAGTACCCACATAAAGCCAGATGCACATGGTGGCACATGTGTTTGGAGTTTGTGGTAGGTAGAGGTACTGGTGTACCCATTCTTTCTATAAATCTGCTTCTTCCTCTCTCTTCCACTCCATCAAATAAATTTTAAATAAATAAAATACTACAAAAATAAAATTGATAGGTTATTAGCTAGACTAAAAAAATAATGAAAAAGACATAAATTTATAAATGAAAGAGGTGACACTATAACTGATATCATAGAACCTTAAGGAACATAAGATTCATATGATGAATATTACTTACTTAATTTGTTGTGTCAACAAAACAGATAACTTACAATGGATAGATCCCTAACATGTGACCACTAAAAGCGAATGTGGAAGAAATAGAAGAAAATAATTTGCAGGGAGATTAACAATGGGGAATATTTTGGAAAATATAGTCTAGGATCTCAGGATTTCCCTGAAGAATTCTACTAAATGTTTAATGAAGAATTAATACTGATGCTTGTCAGACTTCTCCACAGAACTTGAAGGAAACTATTAAAATCCTTATGAAGGTGGTCTTGCCCTTTTCTCTCAGCCAGTCATGGATGCTAGAAGCAGAGACAGAGAAAAGGCCAATATTCCTGGTGAAGACAGGTGCAAAGTCCCTCACCAGAACAGCAACAAACCTCACTCTACAGTACAAAGACTCACACACCACAACCAAGTGGGGTTTGTGCCTGGAATGCAAGGGTAAGTCATGGACATAGACCAGTAACTGTGGTATACCATGCTAGCAGAGTGCCCTCACAGCACAGAGAAAGCACTGAGGAAATTTAGCATTCCTCTGTAGTGAAAGCCCTCAACAAGGCAAATATAGAGGGAGTATATATCAAAATAATAAAGGTCATATGTGACAAGCACATTTAGCATCATAGTTAATAGGGAAAAGCTAACAGGTTTTCTTCTAAGATCAGGGAGAAGACATGAGTACCCATTCGCTCCTCTGCTATGAGACATAGTCCTGGAAGTCTTGCCTAAGGCAGTTGGAGAGGAGGTAGGGTAAGCGAAGCCACCAAACCAGAAAATAAATGAAGAGCTGGGGAGATAACACGGCAGTTAAAGGCACTTGCTTGCAAACCTTCCAGTCTAGGTTCAATTCCCTAGTACCCATGTAAAATTTTACTCCCTCTCTCTCAAAATAAATAAATAAAAATATTTAAAAGGTAAAAAATAAAATTATTTCTGTTGATAAAATTGTACATGTAGAAAACCTTAAGTCCTACTCCAAGTGATTATTAGAGATAATAAAATTAGTAAAGATGCAAAATCAGTAAAAAAAAAAATGCAAAGTTAGTTGTATTTCTGTACTCTGACAGCAAACTACCCACAAAATAAAATCAGAAACAATCCCATTTATAATAACATCCAAAACAATAAATACTTGGGAAAAATTTACTTGAGGAAGTAAAAGATCTCTAGGCTGAAAACTGCAAAACACTTAAGATTAACACAAGTAAAAGGAGAGATATTTCATATTCATAGACTGGAATAATTAATATTGTTAAAATATCCATAGTGAAAAATAAAAACAACTGTCTGCACTACCCAAAGCAATCTAAGTAAAATGCCAACACCCTATCAAAATACTAATGACACTTTTATAGACATATAAAATTAAAAGGGGGGCTAGGAGATGGCTCAGCAGTTAAACGTGCTTGCTTGAAAAGCAAGGAATCAGTTCTGCACGTGCGCCCAGTCTTCAGCATGGGTGGCAGTGACTCCTGAGAAAGGAGAACCTGCCCTGGCAAAGATCCGCACACAAGAAAGAAGTTAGTCCCTTGCCTCACACCATATGTACAATCCACTTAAAATGTAGTAAAGGCTTTAAATATGAGACAGGGAGACTGTACAAGCACCTTGGGCTGAAGAAATTGCTTAGCAGTTAAGACATTTGCCTGTGAAGCCAAATGACCCAGGTTTCATTTCCCAGGACCCACATAAGCCAAATGCACATGGGACACATGCATCTGGAGTTCATTTGCAGTGGCTAGAGGCCCTGGTGTGCCCATGCTCTCTCTCTCTCTGTCTGTCTCTCTTCTCTCTCTGCTTGCAAAAAAAAAAAAAAAAAAAAAAAAAAGACACACACCTTTAATGCCATCGCTTGGGAAGCTGAGGTGGGAGGATTACCCTGAATTCAATACCAGACTGGGGCTACAAAGTGAGTTCCAGGTCAGCCTGGGCTAGAGTGAGACCTTGTTTTTTTTTTTTTTTTAAGACAATTCTTTTATGTACTAGAAGAAAGCATAGAATAACAGCAACATAAAGGTGGTCTGGGTAAAGAATTATTTGGATATGATATTTGCTGGAGGAGAGATTGCTGGGAATCAACCCCAAGGTCTTGCAAATGTGACGCAAGTGAGATACCTCAGCTTAGGGTCTGACTAGGCAACAAAAGTACACCTAGATAAATGGCCATGCTATCAAGCGCAAAAGCTTCTGCATGGAGAAGCAACCAATAAGGCGGAGAGACAACCTGAGGAAGAGTGGAAAATATTTGCAAATATTGTTCATCAGTTGAAATCTTAAATATATCCCGAACTCAACTTACTAACTGTAAAACATGTAATCTAACTTAACAATTTGTCAAATGACTTGAATGTTCATTTTTTCCTTAAAAAAAAAAAAAAAGGAAAGAAAAGAAAAGAAAGCACACAAATAGCCAAGTGGTAAATGAAAGATTTCACAGTAGTAGTCTCGAGGAAAATGCAAATCAAAACTTCAACAAGATCTCATAGCACATGTGTTAGAATAGCTGCTACTGAAAAATAAAGAGGTGTTGGCCAGGCTGTGAGGAGAGGGTACCCTTGTGTACTGTTCATAGGAATTTACTTCAACTATTATGAGAAACAGTGTGAAGGTCTCTCAGAATGTTAAAAGAACTATCACAAGATCCAGTACTCCACTTCTGAGAATATATCCAGAGGAGATGAAATCATTATGTCAAAGAGACATCTCTAGATCCATGATCCAGTGGCCTCAATGTGATATTAATACTGCCTATTGAAAGATAACTAAAAACAGGGATAAGGATATGCAATGGAATATTACTGAGCCCTAACAAGAAAGAGGTTTTATTTTTGCATCAAAGTAGATGAACCTGGAAAACACTACACTCAGTGAAATGAGATAGGTACAGAAAAGCAAATATATCATGATCTCATTTAAATGTGAAATCTAAAAAAATTGAGCTCATACAAGCCGAGAATGGTGTGGCCATGGCTGAGAGGAGAACTAAGGTTGGTCAGGAAGCACAGCATTTTGGGATGTAGCATAAAGGAGGCCTGGAGAACAAGCAGACAGCATAGTGTCTATAGGTAGTAATTGTATATTGTATACCTGAAATCTGCTTGGAGAATATACAGTGCTCAAGGTCTTCTGGAGAAACAGAACCCACAAGATTTATAAAACAGCATGCATAAAGAGTTATATTATGTGCAACTTTGAAAACCCACAAATTCCCACAAGATGCCATCTGAGAACTCAAGAACCAGGAGAGTGAGTGAGATAGTTGAGTAAGTTCAAAGGCCTGAGAATGAGGGAGCCAGTGGAGCTCCTTGTCCATGGCTCAAAGACTGAGGACTAGAAATTTGGAGCACTATGGGTGTGGTGCTCTGGGGCAGGAGAAGGTCTGTGTCCAGGCTCAAGAGACAGCTCCCCCTTCCTTCATCATCCTGAAAGTTGGAGACCTGACTGTACCTGCCTACTCAGAGAACGTGGTTGCCTTTATTCATCAGGCTGATGCAGAAGCTAATCATGTTCCCCAAACATCTAGGAATAATACTTTGTTAGCTACACATCTCTTAACCCAGTTAACATTGACCACCACTCAGTAGATCATGGTAACTTCATGATGTGGGGAGTATGTCAACTAGCTTCATTATGGTATATGGACATCAGAACATTTCACAGTGTGTATGTTGTATCTCATTGTACAGCTTAGTACATACGACCATATAAGACAGGGAAAGTAAGTCACTACATGTCAGGAGCAACCTGCTCTCAGCTTTTCTCAGTTGCTGTGGAAATTCTTAACAAGTTAGCACAAAAAATAAAGACTGCAATTGTAGGCTGGAGAGATGGCTTAGCAGTTAAGACATTTTCCTGCGAAGCCAAAGGACCCAGGTTCCATTCCCCAGGACCCACATAAGCCAGATGCACAAGGTAGCACGTGCACCTGGAGTTTGTTTGCAGTGGCTGAGGGCCCTGGTGTGCCCACTCTCTCTCTATCTCTGTCTCTTTCTATCTCTCTCTCAAAATAAACTTTAAAAAAAATTTTAAGAGGCTGCAATTGTAAATGTCAGAAAGGAGGGAGAAAAAATGAAATACCTTTCAAATGTTGCAATGAGCTACCTGAACAAAAGAATGAAATAAGATAAAATGAATCAAACAAAAGACAATCTAAAGTAGTGAGCTCAATAGGTTGAGATCGTTGTTTGAATATCAGTAGTTTATTTATTAGCAATTTTATGAGAATGAAATTGAAAAATAAAACCACAAAAATATTTAGCAACACCTAATTTAACTTTAAGAAAGAATATTTGATTTGATGAAAGTGAAAAGGAAATTGAGATATATATAAAAAAACATGAACGCATAGAGAAATATATAGTAAAGACACCAGTTTCCTGTAATCTACACATCAAAGTCTTAAGTTTTTGAAGAGAAGCCTGACAAAATTTTCTGTTTTATTTTAAAGAGCAAAAAAAAAAAACCAACATAGCCTAGGTTTTCCCAAGAACAGAAAGAGTGTATAGTTTTAATTAGTACACATCATGACTGAGATTGCTTTGAACTCGCCTTTCAAGCGGGAGAAGACTATGAAAATCATGTTATTTGAGTTAAAGTGCACTGCAAACACAATATGAGAAACAAAACCAGGCCTGGGAAAATAGCTGAGTGCAAGGCTCTTGCTTACAAAGGTTTCTAGTCCAGGGTTTAATTCCAAAGCCGCCCATGTAAGCTGGAGGTAAAAAGTAGCTCGAGTGTCTGGTGTTCATTTGCAGTGGCAAGAGGTGCTGGCATCCTCCCCTCCCCCCTCCACCCGTGCGCGCACACATGCACACACACATAAGCAAACAAATAAATAAAATAATTAAAAAATAAAAATTGATGTCATCAAATATAATTTCAAGTATAATTCAAGTATAATTTCATCAAGTATAATTTCAAGCTAAAGAAGTTTTTCTGAGCATGACCTAAAACACTATCAAGTGGAATGAGAAAAACTAACAGCATATAATACCATAAGCAAAACTAAAAGACCAACAAGAAGCTGAGCTCAAATATCCACAATAAATACGGGACTAAGAAAGGGCTAATATTTTGATATGCAGATAAATATTTTAGGAAAAATATCCCAAAACTAAATTGTAGGATTAAAGCAGTTGAGGCACATCTTCTTCCAAAACTTGGTGAGGTGCATCCTTTCACACACATGCTCAATCAGTAGTGTGCAATGAAAATGAAGAATTTCCAATGTTACCAAGGAAACTGCACATTTTCAATGGTGTATGCATTGCCTTTACAGGGGAGTTGGGTACAGGCGGCCCCCCACTTAGAATGATTGAATGTAAGATTTGTTGACTTTGCAATGATGCAAAACCAATAAAACCAATAGTTAGCAAAAAGCATACTTGGGATTTTGAATTCTGACCTCTTCCTGGGGCAGCAGTGTGTGGTGTGATATTTTTGGAGTGTTGGGAAGTGGCTGGGAGCCACGGCTGCCGTGGGTAAAATGCCCGATCAACAGTGCTCTGCAGCAAGGCATGCAAATGGACACGTTAGGGCTATCACTTTCAACCCCACCACAAGTTAAGAAGTATGCGTAAGCCAGGCATGGGGGCGCACGCCTTTAATCCCAGCACTCGGGAGGCAGAGGTAGGAGGATTGCTGTGAGTTCGAGGCTGCCCTGAGACTACATAGTGAACCCCACCTCAAAGAAAAAAAAAATGTATGGGTAAAATCCTTATGGAAATGCATATTTACAAACAGAATGGATTCTATATAATAAAGAGATTATATGCAAAATATGTATAGAGTGACTTTAATTACAATCAATTATGTTACTGAGTATACACAGTTGAGTTAAATGTGCACGTGATAGAAGTCTGTTCTAATTTATTAGTGAAAATGCACAAACTCAGTAACTATGTAAAGGGATAGAATCGTATTCCTTGAGGAAATAAAAATGAAGAGAGGATGTCATTTTCTCCCATCATGTCAGTGCATATCAAAGGAAGTGATAGCATGTGGCAGAGGTATGTTCATATATGATGGAGCATGGCTGCACCAACATAGCTTTTCTAGAGAACCAAAAACCTTGACAAATGATTCACTTTGACCTCCATCTCTAGAAATTTCCTCATGAAGTTAATGGTCTAATAAAGTCGCACATAGATATTGATCACAGTGTTATTCTGTTACATTTTTTGCACACATTCTGTCCAGTGGGAACATTTGGCAAACTGTAGTACATCCACATTGAGGAATACTACGCAGCCATCAAAATGAAGCGAGAATATGTATTTGTTGATGTGGTAAAATGTGCATACCACTTTAAATAGCAGTGGTGAAACAAGTGTTGGTAAAACCAATTCAAACTCAAATAAGTATAAAAGTCTTGAGGGATAAGTACTAGCCATGCCTGTTCTAAGTGGGGAATAAATTGAAATTGAGATTGTTTTCTTTTTCCTCTTTTGTCTTTTGCTAAATTTTTTAAATGAACCTGCCTCCTTGGAGTAATTAGTACATTTCCTTGGTGTTTCACAATAAAATGATCCACAGACGAGGCAAGAATGCAATAAAACACACATTTGAATACGTGCGATGCAAGTGCCAGTGTAGTGCAGCGATAAGCACACGAATCCTCGAGCCAGACGGGCTCGGATCCATCTCATCTCGCTTCTGCTCCTCACTGACGTGTTACCTCAGGCACGTCATTTAACATCTCAGATTCGGCATCTGTAAATTGCTTGGAGGATTAGCAAATATGGAAATCACCCAACATGGTCTCCCGCGCACATTATGCGCTCAGCAAAGGGTTAAGCCCACGGTTATTGTCAGAGCCAGGGAAATTGTCCTGAAGATCAGAGATAGATTTGGGTTTGCTTAGAAGCAACGGGCATTGGCACAGATGGTCTGAGCATCATGTGTCATGTGGCACAGTGTCGGTGCACGTTTGAACCTTGCAGGTGCATCATGATTATGGTCGTGTATGAGCCCTTCTAACTCTTTTGGCTGGGGTGGTCATAGGTGTTTGGCAAGAGATCTGCAAGGTAACAGTTGCCCGGAGAGTAGGGCATGAGCTGAACCAGCATGCCTTGCTCAGAGGCCCAGGCCCTGCTGCTTATGCCTTTCATTCTGAATGAATGTTCTTCCCTGTAACCAATGACTAGAACTCACTGAGGAAGACAGTTCACCAGGCTTTTCTTCCTGCAGCAGCCTTTATGGTAGCCAGGACCTGGGGTGCTGTGGTCAGTCCTCACAAGCTCACCTGTCTTAGTGTTAGAGGCTGACTGTGCTGCAGGCATTGTCAACCACACATGTGATTGCAGATTCCCATGCCGGGCACTATTATAACATACCCGACTGCAGACTCCCTTTTTCAGGAGACAGTTCTGCACATGTACATGCTGTTAGCTTGCTTTTGATGAGGGTGAGCCTAAGGTTCACCCCAGGCCACTAGAAAGGAGGGTTTAAACTTGAACTGAAGTAAATCTTATGTCAAATCTGTGCTCTTTACAATACACGGCTACCTGCTTCCCCTTCCTTTCACTCAGGAAGACTTTTCTGTTTGGGTTTTAGTCTGTCTTATTTGCTGCTGTCTATTTTGTGGACTTTATTGTGTGTGTGTGTGTGTTCACGTGTGTGCACGCATGTGGAGTGTACAGGACCTACCTCACAGAGACAGGATCTCTCATTAGCTTGGAACTTGCCTAATTAGGCTGGACTGACTTGCTAGGAGCCCCATAAATCAAGCTGTCTCCCTTGCCCACAGCATGAAGATTATAAGCTGTTTTATTTATTTTTTTTTCATGTGGGTTCCAGGGATGGAACTCAGGTCCTCACACTAACATGGCGAGAAGCACTTTGCTGACCAAACGATTTTTCCAGGCACTGATTTTGATTTCATACAAAACATGACTTTAATTAAGTATATAAAGTACTTTTAAAAGTCTTTCAACTGAATGCTGTTTCTAAAACTGTGTCATTGATTTGTTATTTGCACACCTACCACACTTTCTCTGAGTGTTTGAAGGCAGCACTTATGTTTTTGAACCCATGCCAAAAGCAAGGAGGCAGTGAGCATGGAATTCAATTGCATGTCTCCACTGTACAACCTAAAACACAGAGATGAAAATGGTCATGCCCTAATCTGTTCCTTTCTGATAGCAAGTTTATAACAATTCAACCTCAGGCTTGAGTTCTTGGGTTCTGTTTAGGTTTCTAGGCCCAGAATTGTAGTGCCTTGGGGTCTCCGTCAGCTGTGATGTGGCCTTGTATTTGAAGACTGATGGCTTCAAGCTCTGTGGATGCATCAGTAGACACAGATGAACATGGTTGTGGCTTCAAGCATCTTCTTTCTCATTCACATTTGCTGGCTTCTTTTATGATCATTTTTCACGGTCTGGAGATGTAGTCCAGTTGGTAGAGTGCTTGCTTAGCATGCTTGAAGCTCTGGGTTTGAGTCTCAGAGCCACTTAGAAAGAGCAGAAGTTCATGTTCATCCTTGGCTATGCAAGACTCTGTTTGAGAGATAGGATGGAAAAAAAGAAAGGAAGGAAGGCAAAGAGAGAGAGAAAGAAAGAATGAAAGAGAAAAAGGGAGGGAGAGAGAAAGGTAAGGAAGAAGGAAAAAGGAAAGGAAAGAGGAAGGAAGAAAAGCATTTTGCAATGATTTCTCTTTGTTTTATTTTTATTTTTCTTATTCCTAAAATTTCTTAATAGAAATTCCTTTAGTTTTAATTGACAAAAATTCCTATATTCCTGCTATACAGCAGAATCTTTTGAAATACACTTTGTGGAATGGCTAAACAAGCTAATTAATATACATAGCTGCTCCTACATATTCCTGTTCACAGCTATCCTCTTGGGGTCCTTCAAGTGGACAGTTCGCTGCTACTAACTGTGGTCCCTGTGTTATACAGCTTATTTGTGATCTACTCTTCCTGTCTGTGCCTTCCCTTCTCAATATCATCTAGCTTGTACTCACCCTGGGAATTTCTATGCTCATGAACATTGTCCCACTCTGTGTCAGCCAAAGCAACAAACAATTAGAAGTCAAAACAAAACAAACACCAGTCAGATCTCTAGCTTTGCCAGTCACCAGCTCTGGGACCTTCAGTACCCAACTTCTCCTCTCCAGCTCCATTTCCATAAGATGGGGCTGGTATTATTTATTTATCTCACTGTCCACAAGCAAGGGAAAATAAATGCCAGGGTGTTTGTGCCTTGTGGTGTGTGTAGTACATGTGTGTGCAGTATATGTGTGTGGTGTAGTGTGTGTATATCTATGTCTGGTATTTATGTGTGTATATATGTGTCTAGTGTGTGGTGGTTTGAGCCTGGTGTGTATGTGTGTGTGTGTCTGGTATATATGTATATGTGTGTGGCAAGTGTGGATTTGTGTGGTGTGTTGTATCTGCTATGTGCATGTGTAGTGGGTGGGAAATACATGATCCGTGTACCTGTGGCCCAAGATAGGTATTCAGTGAGCACACAGAGCTCTTGAAAAAAACAAAATCCTCATTTTTTGTGTGAACCTTCTGCTGTCCTAATGAAACTTCATGGTTTTACTGCAAATAAATTTAAAGAACACTGAAAGGCAGATATAAGAATTTTTTTTTAAAGGGGGGAAAGACAGTGACAGAATTTGGGATGTGCCTGCACCTGATTGACCTGAAGAACACTTCTGTTTGCATAAAGAAATCATTGTGAATTCATTGCGCTGCTCCACAGAGGAGATGTGTACCTGCAGATGCATTGCACTGCTCCACAGAGGAGATGCATACCTGCAGATGCATTGCACTGCTCCACAGAGGAGATGCATAGCTGTGGGTGCATTGCGCTGCTCCACAGAGCAGATGTGTACCTGCAGATGCATTGCACTGCTCCACAGAGGAGATGCATACCTGCAGATGCATTGCACTGATCCACAGAGGAGATGCATAGCTGTGGGTGCATTGCGCTGCTCCACAGAGGAGATGTATACCTGCAGATGCAGTGCTCCACAGAGGAGATGCATAGCTGTGGGTGCATTGCGCTGCTCCACAGAGGAGGGAAGTATCTGGAAATGTAAGCTTGTGCTTTTATTCATAGCAAAACATAAACCAGTGAAAGAAAACAGAAAGTGATAAGTAGTATGGCTGCATTTTTTCAGAACATATGGCAGACGTTTAAAATGAGGAGCATCAGCTATTAATTCCCCAGGTGTTGTCTTTGCCTGAATGATGAGGTTACCCTGCTTGGGGATTTCCCATCTCTTCACATTTTGATCTTGGGAAAGTATGAGGCTGACTCTTCTCTCCTGAGCTCATGCCAGCAGAAATATTTGAAAAGCATTTTGCTCTGATTGGCACACAAAGGTTCCCAGAACAATCCTGATGGGTGTATCTGGCCTACAGTGCTGTTTTCTCATTCCAAAAACCCTGAAAAGCCAGAAACCAGAGGAAGACGGTTCTGTTCTTGATCAAATGTGGCATGTGGATGTGTTTACGTGATGGACCTGAACCCTTATGCCATGCCCACCTACCCTGGCTTTAGCGTATGAGCTGTGCTAATCCATCTGAGTCCTAGCCACACACTTAAAAGTCTAGAATGTACCAGGTGGGTTGAAGAACAGCTTTAGATCTAATGAATTCAAATGTTTGCACAGTTCAGAAATAGTTTAGATACCAAGAATCCAATCATTGAGGCATTATTACTATATGCATAACTGTCTTTGAGTTTTGGAGTCTGAACAGAAAATGCTGCAAAGGAAATAGCAGGACTTATGGTCCTTACTGTGGTTTACCTCTGCACTTTGGAAAGGAAGAAAAAATCATGAAGTGTGCATGAATCTGAAAGGAGAACACTTAGAATCCGGAATTCAGTTTTTAAAAATTTCAGCATGATACTTGCCATTTTACAACACAAACGTATAGATTTGAATTGAGCCTGATGAGAATTTTCTGAAATTATCAAGTACATGTTTTTTCACAGTGTCAAATAATCAGACCAGAACCTATTTTGTCTGAAATTTTGGTGATAATCTGGACTTTAGGAAATAGCATTCAAATGGGGTTTCATTAAGACAATTTTAAAAGCAAAGATG
Organism: Dipus sagitta; assembly: GCA_036346955.1. NCBI lineage: Eukaryota > Metazoa > Chordata > Mammalia > Rodentia > Dipodidae > Dipus > Dipus sagitta. The sequence goes on from CM070779.1 coordinate 102,199,421, forward strand.
GAAATGATTCTCACAGCATGAGAGTTAGGAGGCAAGATAGAGAAAGTTGGTATAAAATATTGTGGAATTGGGCATATAAAGATACTATTATCAGGGCTAGAGAGACGGCTTAGCCTGTATACCTAAGGGCCAAGGTTCAATTCCCCAGTACCAACACAAACCACATACATAGCGTGGTGTATGTATCTGGAGTTCATTTGCAGTGGCTAGAGGCCCTGTGCACCCATTCTCTCTATCTGCCTCTATTTATCTGTCTCTTCAAATAAATAAGTAAATAAAATAAAGTTTAAAAGTTATGTTTTTCTTTTTAAAAAGGTGTTATTATCAACTCTCGCATCTATCCATGGAGGGCTAGGCACCTACCCTCTCTGCATATCAAGAGGTCAAGTTTAGAAACTGAAGGGTGGGTACCAAGTACCAAATCCAATTTCCAAGTTATTGAGTGTACTTCATGTGGTCATGGAAACTTTGGAATAGCTGGGTACATTGGACCCAGGTATCCATGGGTATTCTAAAACTAATCCTTGCCAACACCTACCAACTCCAGGCTGGATTAATCTAACTCATGCTTAATCCCTGCATTTAAGAATACAGATCCTGGTTTTGGAGAGGCAGGAATGAAATTTGTTCTTCACTGAAGAGCACCTTTGAACTGTTTCCTCATGAAGTCCTTAGAAGTATAACTTTTGGCCTTTAGTGGCTGTACCAGGGACATCTTTGAGTAATAGCAATGTGGCCCACTTTGCAGCTCTGTGGCCACACCCTGAAGTTTTGTGGAATTTCCACTGCATTTCTATGTGTACAAATGTCCTGTAGTTTGTGAGGCAAGGCCTTATCATTTGCATATTTAATCTTCACAATGACTTGTAAGGAAGGTACTCTTTCCTATTCTGTGCTCAGGCCAGTGGCCAGGTCCTTCTCCCAGTATACTGACAGGTGCAAGATACATTTGCAAATACAGATTAATGCTAAAGCATACTTAAGATATAAAATAGTTGCTGTTGCTGCGTGTGTGTGTGTGTGTGTGTGTGTGTATGGGTGGGAGGGTACATGTGTGTGAATGTCAACATCAGAGGTGGGGGATCTTTCTCTCTTACCATCCAGCTGATTCTATGAGACAAGGTCTCTCAGGAAACCTCAGTTTACTAGCTATACAGTGAGCCCCAGACAGTGTCTGTCTCCATATCCTCAATGCTGGGATTACAGCTGTGCACCACCATACCTTGCCTTTTCATATGGGTGCTCAGGGCCTCATGCTTGCATAGGAAGCATTTTCCTACTGAGCTCTGTCTGGCCCGAGGACAGTTTTCAAGGCAACCTACACAAAGAAATATTTCCTTAGTGCTAAATAATCGAAGCAGTTTCACAAGATTTGTAAATATGAAAAGTTGGTTTCAAAATCAGAAGTCTGCAACTTGCTTCATTGCTTTCAGTACATAGAATTAACATAGCTCTATAAATTCTCACAATCCTGTCCCCTAAATTCTATTTTAGGATAAAAGAGAGGGTGTGAAATCCTAGTGGATTTAAAGTCGTTTGTAATCCAGGAGGTATGGTGTGGTGAGCAATGTCTCTGGGTCTCCTCAGGAACACAATGACAACACACCATCCTGAGGAGAGGGCACTAAAAATAAAAGCTTTTAAAAGACGACTAAAAAAAAAAAATGAATCTTTAAGAACAATTACTATCTCAAAAGCAAATTCCGATGGAGAAATCACTGGTTCTTTTAGGATAAATACCAACTGGTTACTTATTCCAAATGTACCGAAAAATTAATATACTTCTTTATTAAAGGCCAATAGTTGTAACATCATTTCATGAGGCTTCATTTTGAATCAGCTTGGTTAGTGGGAGACAGCAATCAAGAGCAGGACCTCTTAATCTCTTTTCACTTGTTGCAACCCCTTTTCATCTGAGAAATTGTTATATGACACTGACTATGGCTATATGAAGTGGGAACATAAATCAAGCATTTACTGATAATAATTCATGAAAAAATTTACTTTAAAACAGTTCTTTGGCATGCACATAATACCACCATTTATTAAAGATAAGAACACATTTATATATTAATGAGATGGAAGTTTCCAGTCTCTTTTTACGTGAAGAATTAAATCTTGAAGATGGCTTAGGGGATAAACTGCTTACTGCTCAAGAATGAGGACCTGAGTTCAGCCCTCAGACCCCATGTAAAAAGCTGAGAGCTGCAGCAGGCTCTGTAATCTTAGCACACTGGTATTAAGATGAGAGGCAGACAGGAGGATTTCCCCGAAGCTCTTGCAGTGAGCAAAGCGAAGAACAAAACCAAACAAGAGTGAGAGACGAAAGCCCTGCCTCAAAGGAGGTGGAAAGGAAAGGACAGGCCCAAAGTTATCTTTTGGATTCCACACCCGTGCTGTGATATCTGCATGCTCGCATATACACATGTGCACATGCTTGAACACACACGCACACACATACACAGAGAGAGAGAGAGAGAGAGAGAGAGAGAGAGAGAATTAGTAGCAAATTTGTTAAAAATAGGTTTTGACAGTTTTGGAAACAGAAAGAAAAAACAGTTAAATCCTGGCTGAATATATTTGATACTAGCAGGATGTAGAACATCTGCAACATTTTTCTGAAGTTGACCAGTATTTTGATTTTAGTAGCAACAATGCCGATTATGCCACTACACATAAACACATATTACAAAAATAGCAGAAGTGCCATACGTGGTGTCGCACGCCTTTAATCCCAGCACTCGGGAGGCAGAGGTAGGAGGATCACCGTGAGTTCAAGGCCACCCTGAGACTACATAGTGGATTCCAGGTCAGCCTGAGCTAGAGTGAGACCCTACCTCAAGAAAAACAACAACAACAAAAAACAGCAGAAATATGTTTAGGGACATTCCTGAAATTGTTGAAAATTCGGTCCTATTTCTAAGTTAAATTCAGCTTTTTTTTTTTTTTTTGATAGGGATGGGGGAGGGGACTCAAAGCTACAACTCAAATAGCAATTTTTAAAATCAAATATTCTAACATAATATAACCCAAAGATATAATTTGACACTTACCTGCTGAGGAGTAACAACAGGAAAGCATTAAAAGTCTTTGTTTTTCCATAATTAAACCAGCATGCTCTTATCAGAGCAGGCAATGTTGTAGGTACAGTCAAAGCACTGCAATTTAAAACATACAGTAGTGGTGAATCTGAGCTGAGGTGTTCAGGAAGCAGTCAGTGGCACTGTGTGTTGGAACAACATTCCTGGTGGAAAATGAGTAATTTTTGGTTGTGCATTTAGAAGCCTTTTACTGTTGCCAATTTACTTTGACCTCACCCACATTCAGTTGTTCATCTCCATATGGGGTCATGACCCAGTCTTGGACGCTGCACCATTCACTAAGAAGCTGTGATAGCCTAAGTACCGTTTGATGTTCTTCTCCACTGCCTTGGCTGGTCCCGGCCCCCACCAGTGTTATTACTTGATTTCAAGCTGCTTTGAAGTGACTTGAGGTTTCCCATTTGATTTGCTTTGTTTTCCCCTCCTTCGCCATCCATGATGGACTGATGATTCATGGACCCAGCTCTGTGTAGGTATTGTGCAGTAATGACAGTCTCCATGAGGCTGTGAATGCAAGGCCACTTCATGTCCAGGAGATAACATTCCATAGCACTGCACCCCATCATCTGGCTCTTGCCTTCTTTTCACCCCCTCTTCAACAATGTTTCTTGGGCCTTGGAGGGAATGGTAGAGTTGTCTCTTATGCCACTGAGTATTCAACATTACTTAATCTCAGTACTTTGATAACCTTTGAGTCTTCCCAATAGTCACCACCATCTGCTTCTCTGACCTCCTTATGTGGGTGTAAGGGCATAAGCAGATATGCGTGCAGAATGTCCACTAAGTCACACAACAGTCATAGATTCCTTTCTAGGGCCTACGACTTTTCCAGCCACAGGTTTTTGACCAGCTTTCAGTACTAGGCATGAACTCCCTCCTGTGGAGTGGGCCTCAAACTCAATCAGAGAGCAATGAGCTGCCCCTCTGATGGTAATGCCACTGTTGCACTAGTGGGCACATCTTGCCTGGCTGATTATTAATTCATGTGCAGTTTGCAGGGTCTACTGCTGGTTCAGACTTTGAGGACTTGAGGGGTTTCTTTTGTTGTCTTGTTTAAGAACCTTAATTTCACATTGATACTCACTCATTTCAGAAATATCCCCCTAATATTTCCTGAGTGAGTCATCTTCTGTGCTCAGCCCTGGAAGTTAAAGTGGTGGCTAAGAAGAACACGGCATGTGCTCTCCTTGTGGTGCCTAGAGCCTGGTAAAGGAAAACATGAGGCAAAGGCCACAATACAGGTGGCACCTACCGAGCTCTGAGGGTGCACATTACCAGGGAACTGACCCGATCTGGAAAGTGAACGTTGAGTCTGCAGCAGGACAATGTGGACTCTGAGGAATGTGAGAAGGAATGCATGGGAGAAAAGTAGGAATAACATGTCCTGGGATTGCAGGAGGATAGCACTGTTATGGAAATCAAGGCAGGAAAACATGGGCAGGTGACTGAGGAAAGAGAGCAATACTGACATGGAGAAGACACCTCTGGTGGCTTCCATCTACTTCGTGTGGTGTCTTGAGGGCTGTGGTAACTGTTTTGCTCTTCTGCGCGCAAACAATGGAAAGCCACTGAAAGCCTGTCAAGCGGTAGTGACAAGATCACATCATGCGCCTCCGCCTTTGCAGTCATCACTGTGGTTCCACTGTGAGCACAGGGGGAAGCACAGCCAAAGCTGGTGACGGCATGTCTTTTCACAGAGAAACACCTCCGTCCTTTTCACCGGACTTTCCCTCCTAAGTCCATTCTCTACATGTTCTGTTTTACCATAGCTTATGATCGCTATGACTTATAATAGCCCTTCTGTATTATTGAAATGTTTTTCTCTGTCTTATGTGGTGTGTGTGTGTGTGTGTGTGTGTGTGTTTCCTTGTGGGAGAGTCTCATACTGATTCCAGAGCTTCTTCACATGAGCCCCAGCAATTCTCCAGTCTCTTTTCTCCACAGGTCTGGGGTTACAGGTATGTGTGGCTACACCTGGCGGTTTGTGTTGGTATTGGAGATCTGAACTCGGGCAATCTCAGGCCCTCCTGCTTGCACAGGAAGCATATTTAACCTCTGAGCCATCTCTCCAGTCTGAAATGTTGTTTTGTTTTTTTTTTCTTTAATATTGACAATATAGAAAAGCACTATGAAAAGCTTTTGCTGTGTGAAAAAAAAAGCCACTTTCTCATTGCAACCATTAGTTTAAGGTTCAGATTTTTTTTTCAGTCTTCATATGGATGTTACATTGTTTTTATCATATCCCCCCTGGGATATACTAGAGTTTAGCTGCCTCTGGCTCTATACTTGGACATTTAGGTAAGAAGAGTTAACCTTGGATGGCACGATCTGTGAAATGGAGCCCAAGTACATTCTTCTTCATTTTGCAGCAATAGAGTCCAAGATCAGAGAACATATTTTTCTACTTCTATCCCAATTATGTGAAAATCCCCTTCATGAAGAAATGTAAGGTCTCTGAAGCATTTGTATTAAGAGTAATGCATGTTGCTTATATTGTTAAAGAAATATTGATTTCTGACCCTTAACTGGAATACTTAGCTTTCATTTTTCTTCTTTTTACATAAATTGTGTATATTGTCTTCCCTCGGGGAGAACTTAAAAGCATTTTGTGCTATGAAGGTTCCATTTTGGGATCTTATTACTTTTGAGACGAATAAGTGGAAGTCGTGCTATCACAGGGGCAGACCTGTTTTTTCTCTATGAAACACGGCATACAAGAAATACTAGGTTGAGTTTGGCCCCAGAACTTCTAAAGTTCCAAGCCACTTTCTTACCCAGCTTTCCTTTGATGAGCTTGTCAGCATATAGAAAATCTAATTTTTGATCAGCAAACATCTTCATGAATATTCTTAATGTAAGACTGCAATTTGTATTAGCAGACAATGTCTAAGCTTTGCTTAAATAGTGGCTAAAGGTACTTGTTCAGAAAACAATGTACCTTAAAGGTCTTTTATGCCAGCCTTCCAGGCAGGGAAGGAAATGGGTTGGCACCAAACATTTCAATATGTTATAGGAAATGAAATATGGCCAAACAGGCTTTTATGTTCTCTTTCTTTCTTCTGTTACTAGCCAGAGGCAAGTAAGTCAACTTTCTATTCCCACACCCCCTGACATTTTATTTTTATCAACCTCTTGGCAAGTTTCTGGGTTTATTTTGGGTTGGGGGAGGGTTCTTTTGTTTGAGAAAGTTAAAACTTCTAAATATCTCTTATCTACTTATCTATTGATTAAATGTTGCTTTAAACACATTCACTATTACTAATTAATTTAATTACACATTTTGTAGATATATTAACACGTTTTCTATTATCTGTTGTGATGCAATGCAGTCCCCTCCCACAGCCACCTTCACTTGGAGCTTTAATTGCTTTTCCCTAAGCCTCAGCTCATGTTTGATTTATCTGATTTCTTTGTATAAAGATTCTCTAGTTTACGATGTGTACACAAGTCATTAAATTGGTGTTGATGTTTATGCAGTGAACTTGCCAACTAGTTACAACAGACATCCCTTTATGAATTTATGATGGGGTAATAAAGACAAGTGTCACAAGTCCCTGTCTGCAAGGGGAATCACTCTCCATGTGCTCTGTCAAGGACAGTGGAGTGATATGGACACTGCCACTAATTTGTATAGCAAAGGACAATGCTGCCCTTCAGAGCTTTCAGATTGGGAGCACTCTGTCCTGCAAAGTGGTGCATGTATGGAAGACAGACAGACAGAGACACTGAGGGACAGAGACAGGGATACAATGGTGTTTGCACTTTAAAATGAAACTGTTGTAGTTGAGGATTTTAGTCAGGGGTTCATTTTCAAACACCTGAATGAATGTAATGGGTAACTACCAAGACTGGCAGTAACCTAAAGTTCCTCAGCAGCAAGAAGTCAGTAAGGGGATTGGAGAGATGGCTTAGAAGTCAAGGTATTGCCTACAAAGCCCAAGAACCCAGGTTCAATTTCCCAGAACTCACATAAAGCCAGATGCACAAGGTGGCACATACGTCTGGAGTTCGTTTGCAGTGGCTAAGGCCCTGGTGCATCCATTCTCTCTCTCTCTCTCTCTCTCATAAATAATTTGTTTTATTTTTTGTTTATTTTTATTTATTTATTTGAAAGCAACAGGCAGAGTGAGAAAGAGGCAGAGAGAGAATGGGTGCGCCAGGGCCTCCGGCCACTGCGGTCGAACTCCAGAAGTGTGCGCCCCCTTGTGCATCTGGCTAACGTGGGTCCTGGAGAATCAAGCCTTGAACTGGGGTCCTTAGGCTTCACAGGCAAGTGCTTAACCACTAAGCCATCTCTCCAGACCAATAAATAATTTTTAAAGTCAGTAAGATATTTGAAAACATGGGCTCAGGAGCATTTTCTTTTATCAGTGCTTTATTTTGCAAAAATTGGCTAGATAAGACAAATATTGTTCTCAGTACTAAGCCATAAGAAGCAAGAAGTCATATTTTTATTTGTTATTGGAAGATCTTCAAAGATTATAGCTTTGGGTTTCATTTACTAACAAGAGCACACATACGTCTTCCTGACTGACAGCATGAACGTTCACACTTACAATAGCTGTGTGCTCTATTAACTCTTCCTCCTGTCCAGAGTGCCAGGCTGCTCACATTCGTCTTTTTACTTCTCACTAATATTTGAAGTTAGAAGCCAAAAATCATGGATTTTTCAACAAATACCACCATGCATTTTTCTCAACATGTCATTTATTCTAGATTATTCTGGATGTGTGTGCATTTGTTTTTATATCAACAATGTTACAAATACCAAAGAATTAAGATAAAGTGAAAGGGCTCAGAAACAGGAAGAGCACGTCAAACAAGGGATAAGCACTCCCACATAGGAAGAAAAGAGTAGATGACCATGGTGTGGAGAGGAGGAAGGAAGGAAGGTGTTCCGGAGGGCTATAAGTTCGTGCAGTTGAGATGATTCTCAAATGTCACGTGGTTTCTGAAGAGACAAAAACAGGACTTTGCTGTGGATGACAGGCATACAAGCTGGAAGTGAGATAGTGAAATGCACTTCATCTCTATTTCCTCCCAACTCTAGCCCTTTATGGAGGCCGTTTTTCGCCATATCAGAAATACTCAGATAATTAACTGTAACGGAGCAGAAACTAAGAGGAAACACAGCAATATCTAGTGAGCATGGTGGTAGCTGATGAGGGATTCTTTGCTATCCCCTACAAAGTAAAATGATAGACGTGTCATAGAATACTCCTTTAGCACAAAAAGTTAAAACAAGAAGAATCGATGGCTAGTGTGTGTTTCCATACAGGAAAAGAGAGTAAAGAGGACTGGTTGTGATCTGTGGTGATCTTCTATTCAGTGCACAGGTTTCCACCGGGTCCTCTTAGAAGGTCCTGAGCTAGATACATGGTGGATCAAGAGGGAGGTGAAGTAGCATTCATTTCCTGAAAGACCTCCCCCCCCCCCCATGACTGCAATGCAAGGCATTACATGGCTGAAATGAAGTGGAACCCAGATAGCAGCTTACTGCTTTGCCCATAAGAGCAACTCTGAAACCAACACACGCTTGATACAAAAAGCAGCAACTTCATTTGCTTCCCCAAGAATTGCAGTTATCTCAGGGATTTTTGTGAGTCTCCCTGAAGATTCTTAGTGACATAGGAGGTATCACATTAGTAGAACAGGCCCTTGAAAAGCTCCAGTTATGCCTGTTTGTTCTCAAGATGCCTCTCTTAACCTTAAAATTCTCCTGTCTCTTCTGTAGGGTCACTATCAGCATAGCCTCACCATCATCTGGGCAAAGGTGCTTCCTACATTGACAGAAAACTTGGCAGCATAGGCCTGGGAGCTTCTTTTCTACCTGTTTCCCAAATCCCAAGCTTATCAGAGATTCTTGGCAATGGACCTAGCTCTTCCTATGAAGTTCTTCACCAAGATAGATGATAGATAGATAGATAATAGATTAAAAGTAGTAGAGAGAAAAGCTGGGAGTGGTAGTGCATGCCTGGAATACCAGCACCTGAGAAACGGAGGAAAGATCAGAAGTTCAAGGCTAGCCTGGTCTACATGAGACCCTGTCTCTTAAGTAGAAGAAACAGGAGAAGGAAGAGAAGGAGAAGAAGGAAGGAAGGGAGGGAGGGAGGGAGGGAGGAAGGAAGTCTTCAAATATTGTTCAAGGAAATTTGATCTTGAAGCATGATGTATCAACCTGGCTTTTTTTTTTTTTTTTTTTTTTTTTTTTTTTTTTTTTTTGCTGCTCTGACAAACAGCACTAGAAATGTCAGCAATATAACACATGAGGGGTTCTTTTCCTCTGTACGCAAAGCCAGTGGTGAGTTTATGCCGCTCTTGAAGGCAGCATTTCACACACACACACACACACACATGCACGCACGCACACACACACACACACACACACACACCAGTAGGAAAGGTACCTTCCACTTGTGACACTGTAACCTCAACAAGCACCTAAGGAGAGAGCCAAGGAATTCATGTCAGCTACTCAGGGGCATATGCCTCAGTCACAGCCCCCCTTTGTCCGGAAATAGTCACATGGCCCTGCCTGATTCATGAGAGGAGGGTGGAGCTGCACAAGACTGGGAAACATCACAAAAGAAGAGAAAAGCCTAAGATAATGGGGAACATTTGAAACAGCTACAAGATAGGGATTATCAAGGAATACGAATACGGTGGTCAAAGAAACTGAAGGCTTTGGTTAGGGCTGCACATGTGTGTTGCAGAGTGACAGTGTGGTACATTGGGAAATCTTATTTGGGACCAGAAATCTCATTTAGGACCAGAATGCAGACCAAGAATCTTTCTTTGTTGTATGGAGATACACAGTTCACAGGTATCTTGAGTACTAGGTAGTGGTGCTTCCTATGACTGAATAGTAGTCACTTTAGAGACAGGATTTTCTCCACATTAGCTAAGGTTGGGACAATAGTCTTCAGAAACTATAAAGAATGCTGTACTAGCTGGGCGTGGTGGCGCATGCCTTTAATCCCAGCACTTGGGAGGCACAGGTAGGAGGATCCCTGTGAGTTCGAGGCTGCCCTGAGACTACATAGTGAATTCCAGGTCAGCCTGGGCTAATGTGAGACCCTACCTCGAAAAACAAGACAAAACAACAGCAACAACAAAAAAGAATGCTGTGCTAATTCATTTGTCCCCTATACATATCACAGATAAAGAATCTTTTTATTTTCTTTCTTTCCTTTTTCAACCAAAATGCCTTTAAAGAACCCATTACTGAATCAAAAATAAGATAGGGAATAACCACATACAACAGAAAACATTTGTATTTACAAACATGGGTGGTACTCATGGCCATTTCGAATGTGTTAAAATATCTGTTAGGGGGCTGGAGAGATGGCTTAGCAGTTAAGTGCTTGCCTGTGAAGCCTAAGGACCCCTGTTCGAGGCTGGATTCCCCAGGACCCACGTTAGCGAGATGCAGAAGGGGGCGCACACGTCTGGAGTTCGTTTACAGTGGCTGGAGGCCCTGGCGCACCCATTCTCTCTCTCTGTCTACATGTCTGCCTATTGCTCTGTGTGTCACTTTCAAATAAATAAGTAAAATATTTAAAAAAAAAAAAAAAGATATCTGTTAGGCATTAGCTATGTGAGGATGACAGCACTGATGTTGCAGAGCCCCAGAGATGCTGACTGGCTCTGGTTTATGACTACATTTACCCATGATGAATAAAAAAAACAAACACTGTTTTTATGTGCTTAACTACTGTGCACCAGATACCATGTCAGTACCCCAGCCTCTTACATGACCCCACGGCTCAGCCTGGCTGGGCCCCGTCTGCTTCTGCAGCGCCGTCCTTCTCCTGAGCCCCTCTCCCTGTGCAGTAGACTCTGGGCTCCCTGCCATTCCTGCCTCCCAGCTGGCTCTGACTTCACTGGAATCCCTGCTCAAATGTCGCCTTCTCAAAATGCTCTCTCTGGCCACCCTGCATACAACAGCAGCATCCCCAGTCACTTTCTAGCTCCACGTACTGATTTCTCTTCATAAAACATACTGACACCATACAGAGAATATTCTCTATTTTTAGCTTATGTCCCTCCCTGGAATCCAAGTTCCATGAGGTCAGGGATTTGTGTCTTCTGGAATAGTGCCTGGCACTCAATAAATGTTCATTCAATTAACAAATGACTGATTTATACCTCATCAGATCCCTATGAGGTAGGCACCATTATTTTTCCTGTCTTATCAATGAGAAACTCAAATTTTATGGTGACTTAATAGCCTCTTCGTTTCAGACACTATCCCCAGGGCCAGGGTTACACCCAGGTCTGTCTGAGTCCAGAGCTCCTGCCTGAGACAAGCCACTCTTCTGACATATTATACCAAGATGATGGCAAGAGACATTTATTAAAAATCCAAACGTCACTTGCTAAATGGACATTTAGTCAAGTTTTCTTCTAAACATTTTTCCTTATACCCACGGACTAGTGCTGCTCTCAGCCCTGGTCAGAGAAGCTTCTGTTTACAGTGGGTGGCAGCAATTCATAATTGGTCCAAATATTGAGCATAAGTGACTGTTGAGTTCTCAGAAGTCCTAAATGGGACATCTATATTCCCCCTTCCAAAGTCCAGAGAAGAGAAGCTGGGAAGTCTGTTCGAGCTGGGAAGGGGGAGGAGAGCCACAAGACATTGCCTACTGGATGACAAGGCTGTTGCAACTGAGAACACATGGCTACTGTGGCTACTAGAAAAAAGACATGAAAGTAGGAGGGTCACAGGAATGGGGAGGAGAAGAGAGGGCAATGGGGTATGATCACACTATATTGTACACATGTAAGAAATTATATATAAACAGACTCGAAGCCAAGCCTGCTGGCTCACACTAACAATTCCAGCACTTAGGTGGCTGAGGAAGGAGGAATTCCATAAGTTCTGGCCAACCTTGACGACATACTGAATTCTAGGCCAATCTTCGCTAAGAATAAGACCCTTTCTCAAAATCAAAACGCCCCAATTTTTTTAGGCCCCAGACGTGAATCCTTGAGCCATTTCTCTGACATTAATATACATTTATTAATAACAAGGTAAATATTCTGCATGGAATGAAAGTGAAATGAAAATCACCCCTCCCGCCTCAAAAAAAAAAAAAACAAAAAAAAGAAGCTTTGCAAAGCTAATCAAGTGTGATCTTGAAAAGTGAAGTCGCTCACATGGGCCAATGTTTCCTCCTGTAGAGTGGGCTGCTTCCCAAAGAATCAGCCCTCCTCAAAATGAATTATTAACCCCAGCGTCCTGGCCAAATTCCCACTTGCATAGCCTAGAAACTGTTCAAAACTTGGAATCTATTGAAATTAGTCTGGTTTGATTGCCGCCTTGACATTAATTGTGATATAATAGAGTTTCTCTAGAGATTTGAGTATATATTATTTTAATGTGTATAAGCTCACTTTGTCTCTTAATTTTTTTAATGTTCTTCCCCTCATGAGATATGGCCTGAATTCCTTTATAAGTTTTTAGTTTTATTTTTTAATTTGCCTGCATGAATAACTGTGAGCTCTTTTTTTCCCAGAACTTGCCAAACCTTTTTCTCACTTGAATGACTAGTTAGTCTCCTGGTCATTAACACAGCATGTTGCAGACATTAGCTATAGAGGCTTCCAGATCCCCAGTTCTCTTGCATAAGTATTGCCTGTGTTAGGGACTAGATGTGCTCAGTAGAATTTTTCTCATTGTTTAAGTTCCTTCAAGCTAATGTTACAATGGGGGGGGGGGGCACATATAGATGTTATAAAATTCAAGTTAACTGACCTAAAGGTAGAATTGTTTACGATTCCCATAGTCATACTAAAAGAATAGCTATTAATTTTTTCCAGCAGTTTTATTCATTGTTGTAACCTATTTGTTGTAGCTGTGGTAAGCATTATATTATCACAAGTATTCCCAAGAGACAAAGAGGTACAAGTTTGCTCAAACTACTCAATCATTTTCCTTAGGTAAAACTATAACAAAGTACCAAAATACTTTAGAAACCCATTGTCTTGCATAGTTTTAATGGCAACTGTAGAACTCACAATTAATCAAATCTGACAAACATTACGGTCATTTTGTTCTACAATTTGGCTTTGAGTTAACAGAGTGAAATCTTCAGTGTTGTGGACAGTTATAATGGATAATGTCATAACATCACCAGTGTCTCCCCCCCGCCCCCACCAGCATTCACTCTAATCTATGTGAAACATATGAAGATTTTGCTAAAAGGCTAAAATAAAATAAAATAAAATAACAAAGAGAGAGAGAGATTTCTAAGGCATCATAGATTTTTAAGCAATTGAGTTCTCAAATCTTGAATGTTTGCGTTTCATTGTGCCTGAGTTGTGAACAAGTCTAAGGCATAAACATTTCCTGCATTTGGGTCTCTGCCTCAGTGGAGGGAGATGAGACAATGGAGATGAGCCCTGGGCTCTGAAACTTCAGCAGCTAATATTAGAAAGATGCTTGGACAATGACAGTAGACAGAGCTATAAATGTAACTAATGATGGATTTATATGTTCCATCTCTCTCCTTTCAGCCTATTTCTGCCAGTGTTTTGCAAAAAACTTTCCCAGAGCTTCACCTGAAGTGTGACCTGATGACACAGGACACATGTGTTTCCTGAGTTGGTTGGTTGTTTCCGAAATGTTTCTATACTTTATATTCAAGAGTTCATCTGCTAAAGTATTAAATTATGGAAAGTCTCACTGCCTTGGAGTGGCAGTCATATACTTCTACCTGGATAGTCATGATAAGTCACAGGGAATTTCTACAGGGGTTTTCCCCATATCTTAGTCAATATGGGCCTAGAAATGTATAATTCCTCATGAAAAAATTAATTTGACTTCCAATTGTGTTTATAAACTGATAGATACGCTTTTAAATTAGTAACATGCAGAAATTTCCTCTCCCCTCGCCAACAAGGTAGTGTTAACTAACAATATGAGTTTGTAAAAGTCTATTAAGATTTTGCCTCAGCCTCAGGTAAAGCACTGGAAAATGCTCACTTGCTATATTAGTGACTTTTCTTACTGCTGTGACCAAATACCTGATAAGAAGCAACTTCAAGAAAGAGCAGTTTGGGGCTGGAGAGATGGCTCAGCGGTTAAGCATTTGCCTGTGAAGCCTAAGGACTCTGGTTTAAGGCTCGATTTCCCAGAACCCACATTAGCCAGATGCACAAGGGGGCACACGTATCTGGAGTTCATTCGCAGTGGCTGGAGGCCCTGGTGCACCCATTCTCTCTCTCTATCTATCTATCTGCCTTTTTCTCTGTCACTTTCAAATAAATAAATAAATTTTAAAAAAAGAAAGAAAGAGCAGTTTGCCAGGTGTCGTGGCGCATGCCTTTAGTTCCCGCAATTGTGAGGCAGAGGTAGGAGGATCATCGTGAGTTTGAGGCCAGCCTAAGACTACATAGTGAATTCTAGGTCAGCCTGGACTAGGGTGAGATCCTATCTTGAAAAACCAAGAAAAGAAAAACAATAAAGAGAAAGAGTGGTTGGCTTTTGGCTTATAGATCTAGGGTCACAGTCCACTATAGCCGGGACATCATGGCAGCAGCAGTGTGCGGTGGCTGGTCACATTGCATCCCCTATCAGGAAGCCACATATAATGAATGCTGATGCTCAACTTTCAACTTTTTATTCAGTCTGGTACCCCAGATCATGGTGCTGTCCACATTTAGGGTGGGTCTTTCTACCTCAACTAACCTAATCTAGAAAGTTCCTTTCAGGCATGCCCAGGAATTTGTGTCCTAGGTGATTCTAGGCCCTGTCAAGTTGCCAGTATTAACCTTCAACCTTCACACCTACCAAATGCCTGTTGAGTTCTTTTTACTCTCCAGGACTTTCATCTAAAGCCAGTGAACAAAACAGATGTGAAAACCCGAGTGCTTATTTTAAGTCTGCCAGAATGTTTCATTTGACATCATTTATAAACCTCTAGGTTTTCTATAAATTAGAAGAACATTCATCCACCAGAAGCATTAACTGCCTTACAAGAACATTATAAGAGGATTCACTTTAGCAAGTAGCAATCTCCCTTAGTAATTCAACCTGTATTTCAAGTTGCATTTACTCATGTAAAGCACAGTCCAAGTCGAAGTGGACTTGTGGCAGGTTATAAGTGAACTACAAATTGTATTCCAAATGCCTGAGGAGTTAAAGAAAGTTATGTCTCTAGGTAGCATCATTCTAGGTTCTTATAACATCACCTATATTTTAGCCACTGAAAACACAACTATGTGTTCATAACTTGAGGAAGATAAGAGAGCATGATTAGTCACTTGCCAAAATGCCAATGTCAACCTCTGTCCCTACCCTGCTCCAGACCCCTGGCTTCTGAATTATTTAGGCCAAGAAGTGGCAGTTGTCCATCAGATTGTGGAATTATACAAATATTACAGTAGTGTATTCACAGACTATTTAAAAATGGATTAGTTAGGTTAGAGAGAAGACCTTATAAAGCACTAGTTTATATATTTCTACTATAATGTTCTATTAGTATTGTATACTCTATGGAAAATTTCCAAATTCCTGAACTGAACATGTTTTCCCTTAGTTTCTGCCAGGTCAGACTTAATACTAATGGATACTGACTACCAGGTAGGACTATCTAAAGGAGGAGAGTTTGTCAACAGTGTCCTGAATGCCCATATCACAGATCTGAGTTGTGATATTTAATGGGAATTAGAGTCATGAGTTAGATGGCAAATTTATCCATATTTGCAACATGATTAAGATAATTTATGCTCTCCTGCATGATAAAAATGTTTCCAGGTAGTGGAAGTTCTAGGTTCTATATTTTCTAGTCATTTAAAATAAAATCTTCCCTAATAAAATGGGCCTCATTAAGGAAAAGCCTAATTAGCACTTTCATGATATATAAGAACAGTATCCTGAATTTCCTAAGTGAATTTTTTTTTTTTTTTTTTGCTTAGAATCTAAAGGCCATTTGGGGCCTATTTCTTTCCATGTGGCAATCATTAAGTGTTTTGCTAACTCAGAGAACTAAACCCACTCAGCTTCTGCTACACGAGGGTCTATTTTCATTACTTAAATAGGGACATTTAAATTATTTAAATATTTCAGCAATATGTATGAGTCAATCACCAACACATGAATGTACAAGGTATCTGCAGACTTTACATTATCTCATTTGCAATGAAAAACTTATTCTTTTATGGTTAATTAACTTTGAAATTTTCTGTATGTCAGTTACAGTTGAACTTAAATTGCTCTGTCATACATACTGGGAATCAAGAAGGTTGAGGATTCTGTCCACTGTGCACAAAAGCCATATATTTCACAGGTACCAACAATCAAGTTGTAGACTCAGCTAACAGAAACAGATATTTCCTGTGCTGGTTCATGCCAGTTGGACTAAGCTACATTAAAAGTTGTCTTCTAAAGTTCCACTTTTGTGTGGACAACATTTTCAGGACTTTTAAAATCCTCATAAGAAATATTTTTGTGCAAGAACAGCATTTTTTTAAATGTAAAGAGATTTTACATATTTCTAACATAAATCAGAAGGAATAAGAGGTAGCTATTGCTTTCTATACAAGATTGCCACTTAAATTGAAAAAACAAAAAAGTACGCCAGCATAGTGATTTGCCAGCTTTACATTTCAAAATGGTCCTAATTATTCCTCTCTTAAATCCATGTTGATAAGCAAATATCAATGTTTTCTCAATGTTTACAAATTTGCTGTCCAAGTTGGGAAGAAAATAACCATATACTAATGTTTCGTTAAGCATATGTGTATATATATATATATATATATATATATATATATATATATATTATGTATATACCGGGGTGCAGGTACATGTGTGTGTGTGGCAGCCAGAGGGCATTATATATATGCATATCTGCATGCATGTGCATTCAGGTGCACATGTGTGTGCAGGTATGTGTGGATGCCAGTGGGCAATTTTGTGTGTCATTCCTCAGGAATTCTCCCACCTTTTTTTGAGAGAGTTTCTCATTGAATCTGGAGCTCAACAATTAGGATAGACTGTCTGGCCAGCAAGCCTAGATACTAGTCAGTCTCTGCCTTGCCAACACTGATATTACAAATATGCACCATCATGCGTGGCTATTTTTGTTTAAATGTGGATTTAGGGATTGAGTTCAGGTCCTCAGGCTTATAGGTCAACGGTTTACTGACTGAGCTGTCTCCCCATCCCTAATATATATTATTAAAGAACCTTACAGTTTTGCCAAAACCCTTGCTAATTTTGGTGTCTGTGTTTTCTTTTAGTCCATAAGTTTCCAGTTTTTTTTTTTTTTTTTTTTTGGCTTTACTCAACACAGTATTCAATTAAGCTGACAAAATTTAAGTACTACCAAATTGTTTCATATTTTAATATTTAATCTCTTTAATCCTGAATGAGTGAAGGTTTGGTCAATAAATATCAAAATCTATGAAGATATATATTTTTTTCATTTTATTTGGCTATTATATGTCCTGAAGAGTTTATGATCTTGTATATTTATGAACCAGGAAAAATATATTCATAGATGTGAATGCAAAGATATTTGGAAGTTGTTCTGCTAGTTATTA
Organism: Dipus sagitta; assembly: GCA_036346955.1. NCBI lineage: Eukaryota > Metazoa > Chordata > Mammalia > Rodentia > Dipodidae > Dipus > Dipus sagitta. Next base: position 102,217,072 of record CM070779.1, read on the forward strand.
GTTTGTAGGGGTCAACATACAAATAAGAAATGCACATGATTTTTTTTATTCAACTAGTCAACAATATTCTATATTTAGACTACCAATGTGTCCTGTAGCTTAGGCAGGGTAGTCACTGGACATGTTGTGCATGTGCAATAGAGAAATGCTGTGACATACTAGTACCTTGTTTTGTCTCTGTCTTGAGTTAGTTAACTTTCACTACACAGGCTTCTCTGAAAAAGGGAAGGAAAAACAAATTGATAAGATAAACCCTTGGGGATTTCTAAAATAAATACTTCTAACTGAACTTTTTTCATGGCCCAGCGAAGTTTTCTTACCACAGCACCAGTTCTCTGCTTTATTTTCTCGAGGATGAATGAGGAAACATCCAGATGATGCTTCTGTCTTACTTTGTTGTATTTGGGAGTCAGATTGTTAAAGATTTTTCTTCTTGAATATTGTTTTTAAAAATCAGATGAATTTCAAAGCATTCAGAATTCAGGCTGAACAGAAAAAAAGTTCAATGTTTTCTGAACCTACCTTTATTAAGGACTATTCATCTGGGCTGGAGAGATATCCCAATGGTTAGATACTTGCTTGAAAAGCCTGCCTGCCTGGGTTTGATTCCTCAGCACCCACATAAAACCAGATGCACAAAGTGGCATATACATCTGGAGTTCATTTGCAGTAGCAAGAGGCCCTGACACTCCCATGCTCACCTCTCCCCAGCCCCACCCTCTTTCTCCTCTCAAATAAGTAAATAAATAAAAATATTCACATATGTATGTAGCTATAGACAATACACCTCTGTATGCAAGAATGCAAGAGGAAACATTGTACATGCTAGAGAAAGAAAGCAATTCCAAATCTTTTTCCAATGCTAGTTTCTCCCACCCTAGCGTTTTCATTATGGTGAACTTTTGAATGAAAGTGGCAACTCTTAGGAAGGAACCATGTTTCCTTATGGCTCCATGATTGGAATTCCATCATACTCGCAAGAAATGTTTTATTCACGTTTCTTCTCTTTTTAGCCACTACTGTCCATCTGAAGAAGCCATTAGGTATATCCATGTCTTTTTGTTTTATAACCTTTTACTTATCATTAACCCAGTTCTCTTATCCTGTACTCTGAGATGAGTATGGAAGATAATCTCCACAATAGAGGCATTGCTTACTCTAGAGATAATAACATTTTTGAAGAAAAGATAACACAGAGCTTGTTTAAACAACCCCTTCCTCTTTAAATCCATGTAAGTGTTCTCTTGTCAAGCTAGATCTTCAGTGCATTTTTATGGCAAATCAAACAAAATTATTCATAGCAAAGTCCATGCAAATAAGATCAGAATAAATGTTCCAGAATCACTTTAACTTTAATGTTGTTTCATAATTTTCTTGATATTTACCCCACATTTTTTCTACCCAGGTTTTTCCAAGTTATTAAAGAATATTGTCATAGACTTATTGGTAATCCTTATTTCTGTCTACCTCAGATTAATTTGCAATGCCTCTGGACCTTTGAGGTAGGGTTGTTGTCTTAAGATTAGATGCGAGTAACTCGATTGTCTAGGCAGTACATAGCTCTCTACCACATGCTTCAGACCCTTGCTTTAAAGCAACCCCTCAACCTGTTGAGCAAGAAGAAATCAATGTTCGTGAAAAGCCCCATGCATGTATTCTTTCTCCAGCTCCTCAGAGTCACGGGCTGGGTTTGCCAATATGGTCTCAGTCTTCTACATATACAAAGATTTGCTAAAAATTAAGATTTTCACTATCTCAAGTTTGATGTGCATTTAAGTTGGAATTTTCTTCCTCTCTGAGGGTCTCCTCTCTTCATTCTTACCGTTTGCAATCTAGGTTTTCACCTTAGCCAGTTCTCCTCCTTAATTTCCAAATAGTATTTTTAGGATGCAAAGGATTCAGCTGGTTATGCTTTCAACCTTGATTAGTTCCACACTCAGTTTTTGAGACATCAATGTGCCACCCAGGGAGTGGCCTGGGTCTTCAAGTAAAATGTCACTACTCAGTCTCTGCTCTAAGGAGCACAAAGACAATACGAGAGCTGGCAGGCAAGTATTTGCAACCTGGCATGGCAAGTGGAAACACAGGGTGGTCTAGGGGCACACAATGTGAATGTGTTATGAAGGGACTGACACACTCTGGATTAATGTGAATGTTAGTATCTGTTGTTCCTTGGTAGAAAGGTTTCATAAGAGTGCTCTTTGAGGGCATTGAGGGTGATGGTTCAGTGGTTAGAGGTGCCTACTTGCAAATCCTGATGTCCTGAGTTCAATTCTCCAGCCACCCACATATAGCCAGACACAAAAAGTGCTGTGAGTATCTGTTGTTTGTTTCAAGAGCAAGAGACCCTGGTGCACCCATACCTGCATGCACCTGTATGTACACACACACACACACACACAGAGAGAGGCAAATAAATAATTTTTTTTAAAAAAAAGAAGTATTCTTTGGGGCTCTGTACTGTGAAAGTTCTTTCTATGGACACCAGGGACATCTTAAAAGAGGAAGAGGCCAACTGTGCAAGTCACTGGGCAAGTCATTTTGCCTCCTCAGCCTTGGCTTCATTAGGCATAAAATGAGAAGTTTGGATTAGATGGCCTCTGATGTCCTTTCCGGTTCTGAAACTCTCAGGCTGTGAGTTTTTCTTTTGCAGTTCACTGAAAGATCCAAATAGCCTAAACCTGTTGTGAAATCTATTTCAACAAATGATCCATAAAATAAATAAGCTCAAAATTCAATTTTTTGGAAAAGTGGTCTGGCTGTAGAACAGTGTGGTCCTATAAAATATTAATTTGATCATAGTGTGGAAATGTGAAATGATTGTTAAATGAGTCAAGGCCTTATTTGTGGCTTTTGGCTCATTTAGTCAGATTGCCCATTAGCCATGTAGACAGCATAGCATGCATGGTCAAGCAGCTCACGAAGCATCCTAACAAATGTTAAATAAAATTATCTTTCTCGGGCCTTAAGAATATATTTCCATTCTTTTCAAAATACCATTCTACTGAGCTTTTAACTCTTGGTCAATAGGCAAACAATTATTTTCGCCATGCTTAAAATTCTGAATCACATCTGCAAATGTTTTCTAAAATCTTTTTCAAAAATATTTTTGCACGCCTCTTGGTAGTTTGGAGGTAAGTTGAATTGTGGCATGTGACCAGAATATAATCTCTTCCCACATAAGCTCCATTTGCTTTGTTAGAATATGCATATGTAGCCATCTCTTTGCAGGTATAGAAGTTTACTTTTTGCTTTTGTCTTAGCTTTCACAGCTTAAAAATAGCCTTTATCTTGTCTGTATATTTATGATAACAAACTTAAAAGATATTTTTAAAATTTGTATCTGACGCTACATCATCAGGCCCATACCTTTATCTGAGGAACAAAGATGAGATTTTCTTTTTCTTCTTTTTGTATTGGAATTGAACCAAGATCCTCACACATGCTAAGCAAGCCCTCAACCACTGAACTGTACCACCAGCCCTAGTTTTATTATTATTATTATTAACAACATGCTTTGTATGGATACATCATGTGTTGGTACCCTCTCTTCCCTCATCCCTGCCCCCATTCCAGTGGTTTTGAAGCAGGATCTCACGGATTTGTCTTGGCTGGCCTTGAACTTGTGATTCCTTTCTAAGCAGCTGCCTTTGCCCCCAGCTTCTCTTTGCTCTTTTCATTTTCTTATTGCTTTGCAGTGCTGGTAGCCCAGCCTATGATTCATGCATGTTACTGAAACATGCAGCCCTATCCCCCTCTCTGTGTGCTTTGGTGGTTTTTTGTTTGTTTGTTTGTTTTGGTTTTTCAAGGTAGGGTCTCACTCTAGCCCCGGCTGACCTGGAATTTACTATGTAGTCTTAGGGTGGCCTTGAATTTATCGCAATCCTTCTACCTCTGCCTCCCAAGTGCTGGGATTAAAGGCATGTGCCACCACGCCCATTTATTGTGTTTTGATTTTCAGACAGAATCTTTCTATGTAACAGAGGCTGACTTCAAACTTGAAATCCTCCTGTCTGAGCAGGAGAGATTTACCGACATGTGCCACCACACTCAGTTCTCTTTGTTCCTCTTAAGGATGCTTTCCCTTTGTGGCCACAAGTATCAAACAAACATATTAATCTCAGGAGCTGGCTACTATTGAAATCTCTTAAAGCTTTTCTGAATTTTAATGGATACAATTATTATAATTTTATCTATTTACTTACATGTAAACTTAAATGGAGATGAATCTTCCAGAAATAGCCATATTTTCTTTTTCCTAAATATACATCTGGCAGTAAAAGATTGAAAAAAAAAAAAACCCTGCTAATTTGAATTCAAAGCCTGTGTTTCCATGACACCAAACATCTGGATGAAGAAGGGAAAATCCAGTAGTTGTTTTCAAATATGAAAATATTGTGTTGTTAAAACAGTTAAGTGACTATCTGAATCTATCCGTATTTATCTGGGGATTTATGCATCATATACATGGCATGGCCAGTCCTTTCTATAAAAAACAGCAGTGTCAATTTCAGAAATAACACATTCATTTCCAAGTACATATGGGAGACTTATCCTTTAGGCAGCACTGTGCTAAGTTCTGTAAAAGTTCAAGGCTAAATAGGACATGAGTTCTGCCCTCAAATGATTTCCAGTCCAGTGAGGGATGTAAGCCAAGTGTGCATGTATGAATAGATGGTGAAGTGAAGGTATAAAACACAAGAAAAGAGAAAGGACTGTGGAAGTTTGGGGAAAGCGATTACTTCTGGCTTGGAAAGGCTCCCCTGCCCCCCTCAGTACTGACTATGATGGATTAATAAGGGGTTCGTGCCAAAACTATAGAAATGAAGGGAATGTTAAAATCATAAAGCATGTGAAATACACTTTCCTTCTGGAACTGGGTAAGGGAATTTTACTTAAGTCAAATAACCCTAAGTTAGCCAGGTGACTGTAGTCATTTTTCTGTTGTTTTGTGTCATCACAGCCTTTGGTTACTATGAGGTTTTTGTATTTAATGGATTTCTCAAGTGTTTGGGGGTAGCAAATTTGTATTCAACTCCCTTAAGAGATCCAACATCACATAAGAAGCAGGCTGCTTCTCGCTCTCTCTGGTTATTTTAAGGCAACATCATCATTATTTTACCTTATATTTTGTTTCTCTAATTTAGACAAATTTTTCAGCTTCATATTCATTTCATGCTCACACTTCTATCTTTCCAGTTTGTAAAGTTTTTAACTTGCTTGAATCACTGCTCAGATAAACTTTCTAAAACTCTAAGTGGTCATATTTTTGCTATACTTAACTAGAACATGTTTATGACAAGTGATTCACTTCTTTCTTTATGTTCCTTCTTCTTCATCCTCTACCTCTTCTTCCTCATCTTTCTCCTAAAAAAAATAATAATCAGGGCTAGAGAGATGGCCCAGTACCCATGTAAGCCAGATGCTTTGTTTGCAATGTCTAGAGGCCCTGGCCTACCCATTATCTTCCTCTCTCAGTCTCTCTCTCTCTCTCAGTCTCTCTCTCTCTTTCTTCCCCTCTCCCTCTTTCTTTCTCTGTCTCCCTCTCACAAATAAATACATAAATAAATTATTTTAAAAATACAATAATAATCAAAGATTAGGGAAATGACTCAGTGGTTAACAACACTTGCTGTGCAAACCTGTCCACCTAACTTCAAATCCCCACCCCCCCCCAACACACACATAAAGATGGATGCTAACTGGTACATGTGCCTCTAGTCCCAATGTGCCTATGGCAATAGGAGGCAAAATTAAGAGAATTCTGAAGCATGAAGTCCAGTTGGTCCATCCTACCCAGAAGCAAAAACAGACAAACAAAAAAGAAGATTGCAGGATGAGGATCCCAATATTGTCCTCTGACCTTTACATACATACACATATAAGTACATACAGTAATAAAATTTAAAAATTATTTTTAACTACAGAGGAAGAGAAAGCAAATTGAGAAAATTCCAGATAATCTAAAATGAGACATATGTGTTAGTCAGGACTAACTTTTCCAATGATATCAAATAATAAATAGCAAGGGTTGGCTTGTTTTAGATAGTTAGATCCAGGTACAGAAATGATGTCAGGGATCTTTTCTATTTTGACCTGCTATGCTTTACTCTATATGACCTGATTCTCAGTCAGCTTCTTTTTCCCCATTCAATGGCAACATGGCCACATGGTCATGCCCATACCAAGCATGCATTCTAGTACTTAGTTGCCTGGGTTAAAAAAAAATAAATCACAGTTGCACAATAAATTTCTTGTTATATAACCTGGGTGTCATCAATGCAGCCACCGTAATTAACTATTAGCTAAGCCTAGGTCACTTAATCATCCCTCAACACATGCTTAATGTAAAACCAGGGCACTGTTACCGAGATTAAACAGAAATAATACTTCAATGGAAACACTGATGTTAGAATGAAAAACACCTCCGCTCAATGCTAGGATGACTGTGGCAAGATCTTTTGGTGCAGAAGCAGAAGTAAGATCCCGCCATATATTATGAGGAAGATGGGTGGGCTTCTTTATCATGAGGAAGATAGATGGGAATTGCAATTTTAGTCTGTGAGCACACGGGTGCCAGCAATGATCAAAGAGGGTGTGGTGGCTCATGCCTGGATTCCCAGCACTTGGGAGGCTGAGGCAGGAGGATTGCCATGAGCTCAAAGTCAGCCTGGGCTATAGAGTGAGTAGTGCAGACAATCTTCGCAGCCTGGGCTATGCTGCAAAATGATATCTTACCTCAAAAATAAAATAAAATGAATAAAAACTGGCCCCCAAAAAGTAAGAAAGAAACTGAAATAAAGTGACATGAAGGAAAGAAGAGGTGACTAGGCTTCTGACTTCCTGCTTTTCTGGAGTGGGCTGAAGCTTGGTAACTGCCAGTTAGTGTTGGACACAGTTTCAGTATGTTCTTTCTACGCACATATAGTCAGCTTCCCTCTGGAGCTACCGAGCTACACCTGGTGTCACCATCTCCCATAGATGTCCCAGTTTCATTAATAAGCTCTAGACACAGGGCAGAGCAGAAGAAACACATCCCCATCTCTGATGAGCACTAGGCTGAATTAACCCTGTACTAAGCAGTTCTCAACATGTGTACATGCAGAGGTTAGGAGGGTCTCATTCAAATATTGAGGAAACAAAAGGGGACAGACGTTATAAAAGGATACAGATGGCAGGCCTTTTCCCATTTTAGTCACTGTCAGGTAGCTAAAGGTTCAGATGGAGCTGATAGTGTGGTAAAAGCAGCCTTCACATTTCTGTGGAGTAAATTAAGGAACAGCTAACCGTGACCCCCGACACCCAGGCATGGTCTCTAGGAGGCGGTGGGGAGGGGGGAGGATGATCACGTACTCAGCTTGAAAATGATCAACTTTCAAAAGTCAACCAAAAGCAAGTGCTGTGATTTTTCTTTGCTCGTTTATCTGATATCTGAATGGAGTCTGAACATTCACAGGGAATTTTGTGGGCGATGCAGTGTTTCCACAGTGACAATTCCCCCTGTGTCCTTTGTCGTTTGTATGGTCATCATCAAACCCCACTGATTGTTGGTGTAGCCACAAGTGCTTCCTACTCTGTAAACATCTGGGGTTTATGACAGCACCACTGAGCACAAAACAAGGACAGAGTGGGGAAAAAAAACAAATACTTTGGTTTTAATGAGTGACAAGTCAAGGGTCTAGAGTTGATGTGCCTATTGTTAGTCACTGGTGGTCTCAGGGAGAGCAGGTAGCTGCTGTGACCCTCACCAATGCCTACTTATGTGACTGGGGTGTTGGAGTTAGATCTTCAGGGCCTGGGTTTCCTCATCTACATAAGTTAAACACAAACAAAGATCTAAAAAGTTTTAAAACTCTAATGTATACCATAGTTCTGGTCTCAAGAACCACAGACAAGGATGAGATATCAAGGAAACATGGAGGTTTGAATGTAACATGGAGCATGCAAGAGGAACATCATGTTTTCTGCTGAGGTGCTTCAGCCAGAAGCACGAGGTAGCTGGCAAGGCAATTCTTGTTCACATAGGAAACTGAATTAGTGGCCATTGGATAAATTGACCTCCCGTAGGACGACGCATTTATTCATGCATAGAGTAAGTCCCTGGTTTCTCCTTGCACACTAGTGCAGTGAGTACGGCCCAAGCTCTGCTTGAGGCAGCTTCGTTCCTCATATTATGGCAGTTAAGGGGTTCATATATAATTGGCAATATCAAAAACAAGGTCGTACCCCATGGTGAATACCAGTAACCCCACTGAAGAGGGCCCTCAGTGGAATGAAGGTGGGGAGGAGGGGAACGGTACCAACACATGATTTGCCCATACAAGGTTTCTACTTATGGCCCCCTCCAAAAAAAAAAAAAAATCAAAGTCATCTGGGTTAACTCTATAAAGTACATATGTTAGGGCTGAATGGAGAAAAGAAGTCGTTCTCCTAATAATGCATTTCCAGGAGCTTCCTACCAAACAAGTTTCATGTGCATTTTTGGAATAGGTATATTACATCATCACCTAAGTGGTTATGCATTATATAGGTGCCAAAGAACACATCTAGTAAACTTATGGAGACCCAGGAATAAAAAGGTAACTTAAGAGGTGGCACTGATTCTGGAGATATCTGGCTTTTACAAAACATCCAGTGAGTTACCACAGCATAAGAGAATGCCAAGTTGTATAAAAATGTTCAATGACTTTTATTTTTAAATCTGGAGTGCACATGTGGATGACACAGGAGTAAAGAAAGTCTCCACCTCCAGACCCAGCAGTTATATTTGTCAATATCTTTCTTGTACTACAAATACACATGGGGATTCTTATGTATTTAACTTATCTAATTTTTTAATTTATTTGCTTTAATTTAGCCAAGACTGGATAATATATACTATTCCATAACTTGCTTACTCACTTAAAAACATATGAGGAGGGCCTCACAATCAGAAATTCACATTTCATCCAACTACAGTACAATTGACAGACATTTCAGATACTTATTTTTTCTGGCCTTGCAGATAACTTTCTAGCCCATGATAAAATAACACAGTTCAAAACATCAATATAAGTCTTTCAACATAAAACTTTCTCAGAATAAAGTTCATGATAAATTAGTTCCAGTTCAGATATTTTGGAGAAGAGTTAATCATAAAAAAATGCTTATTAAATGCTTTTACTCCCCTAGCTGCCCCATGAGGGTATTGGAAGGGTATTATAGATCTGCTTATATGTACTTGATAATTCCACAAAGGAGGGGAGAAGAAGGCATGCAGTATCTTGAATAAAGGTGTCTTACTTTGGGCTGGAGAGATAGCTTAGTGGTTAAGGAACTTGCCTGCAAAGCCAAAGGGCCCAGGTTCGGTTCCCCAGGACCCATGTAAGCCAGCTGCACAAGGTGGTGCATGTGTCTGGCATTTGTTTGCAGTGGCTGGAGGCCCTGGTGCACCTATTCTCTCTCTTTCCCTTCCTCCCTCTCAAATAAGTTTTTTTTAAATGTTATTTTTTAATAAAAAGATATCTTACTTTCAAGTGAATTTTTATAAGAAAGGACATAAGAAATATGTTCTATCTATATGGAGTCATGTCTTAGTAGCTTTTTGGACATTTGTTAGTTGATATTCCAAGAGGATCTTTGTGACTTATTTCTGCTCACCAGTGGCCTGAGAATTATTTTGAGATGTGAAAGACTTTAACCTTTGTTCATTCTTTCTTGGTGAAGGAAGTCATCATCGTTGCTATAATGTTACCATGCATGCTCTTAAGAGTAAGTTGAGCCACCTCTGGGCCACCAGACCCAAGTGTGTTGACCCCCAACAGTGAATAGACTAAACTATAGTTTTAGTCCAAGAATATGGAAACTGACAACAAATTATTGCTTGTGGTCTACTTCCAGTTTTCAAGTGCAAACATACCAAAGTTTATTTTAAATTTGAGCCAGTCAGACATTCAATGATACACATTGAAGAAGGGAAGGCTCCCTATGCTTATTATTTCAGTGTGATGTCTGCTCCTGTAAAGACGAAGAAGGCAGATGATAGACCATGTAGTAGAAACGCTAGTCCCATAGTTTGGCCTTAAGTGTATATATGTATTTGTCAATTAATCCGAAACACATTGTCATGGTTTCAATTCCTCTGAAAGCTGATTGTTTTCTGACCCCCTTTTAATTTTTAGAAATACAGTGGCTAATGCCAGGACACTTATAGATAAACAGTGCACTCCGTGTAAAAGGGACACGAATCCAGAATGTTCAAAACCCATAGAATATATTCAAAATAAGTTAAAAGTTATTATGGTCCTCCCTATTAATTAAAAAAAGCCATCTGTGCAAGGTGAATTTTGGTAAGGCACCAATTTTTTTTTTTTTTAATGATTGTGGATGGAGTTTGCAACTGCTATGAAATATTGAAAGTGTGGCTCAGGGATTCCCAAGATAAATGCTCTGTTTACATAATTTTGTGGTCATTTGACTCAATTTCTAATAAAATACTGGAAAGTCAAGGCATTCTTATTATTCAATCAGAACTTACAGCCCAAGTGGAAGGGACTGGCTCTCTACTGACATCCACTTTCTATTCTCCTACTTTCTTAATATCCTAAACTTTCTCTCTCTTTCTCTCTGACACACTTTGTTAGAACTTTCTTAGGCAAATGCAACAACAAAAATAAATGTTAAGTGCTAGATAAAGAAGCAGTGCATGGGAGACATTACCAATGCCATTAATACATTGTGGGGGAATGCATCTTTCGTTTCATCTCAATTTTTGTCTATTTGCAGAATTTTCCCTCCTGGGCCAATAATCTATAAGCACAGGTTCTCAAAAGTCTTAGAGGGGTGGAAGCTAAAAATAGGCTCCTTCCTTGAAGGTGGCAAGAAAATACCTTTACAAGAGAGATTTTTTTTAAAGCATTGTCATTTGCCCGCCAACCAGTGTTTTGAGTCGATTAAAATTTGTACCCTCAGCCTTTTCCGGTTTGAAGCCACCTCGGCGCCTGTGATGAGCACTCCTTGTTTGGGCAGTCATTCATTATCTCTATTACCAAAGGAGAATGGGGGACACTCACATTGTTTGGACGAATCGGAGTGTTCGGAGGAGTATTTGTCACAGTGGCAGAGAGCAGCACCTGACAGGCCAGGATTGATGGCCAGAACCAGTGTGAGAGGCCGAAGCAGCCTCGTAGGATGCAAATTACTGACTGTGGATTCCAATTTACCCTGTTCATTTTTCTTGCCCGTGCTGAAGACCATTAGTGGTTTTTGAAGCAGTGAAGGGGTCATTACTAATGTGGGTAGGCTCTAGCAGGAGGGGGAAGGAGGGGAAAAGCCTTCTGTAATTACACAGCTTTCAGGAACAGGCTGGAGGCCCTAGCCAAAAAAGTGTCAACACCTCGCAATCAGAAAAATTTATTTTCATTTTATGCTTAACCCATATTAACTCAACATTATCATCTTTCTTTGTTAACATTTGCAGAATATTAAAAGCCTGGCTTCCATATTCCTACAAATCTAGTTAACCCTTTTGCTATACAGAAGGTTTTGTTTAATCTGATGACATTTGGATTTGCTAATAAGTCATTGTGCATATTTTGGATAATGTATGCTATTATAGAAGATGAAATACCTGAAGGATACCATCTCAGATAATTGAAAAACATCCCCTCTCTCAAATGCTAGAATGATCAGAACTCTGAGTGGAATCCATGGCTGCCCCTGACGTCACACTTTAATAAGGGAAATACTTATCCTGAAAGGCTTTCTAGTTTATGATCAGCATTGGCATATGGGATCAAAGTTTACTTTTCTCTTCAAAATAACCAATGAATTCAGAGTAGAGACTTATGGAACAGATACATTTCATAATTGCGTACACTCCTGTAAAGTTCTTTTGCAAACAAATGTACGATTCTAAGACCACAGCCCTGGGTTTGCAGATGAGAGAGGAAATGGGGTTGATAAAGGGAAGATTGCTCATTACTGAGGAGGATGAATTGTGAAGGGAAGTAAAGAGTTAATAGATACTGAATCCTATGGCTTCATTCTCTTATTGCCATACTTAAAGTTAAAATGTAATATTTGCCCATGAAGCATTGCATATAACTGCCTCCTTTTGATGTGTGACCATTGTGTGTGACCCTCTTAAGCCCAGAGTATTAACCAATAGTAATGAAGGAATCTCTTACCATCCCACAAAGGAGTCTACATAAATATACTGTAAAGAAAATATGTTATAATTGAGTCAGTTGCCATGGTTTCCAAAAGAGTTGTGATTACTCTTGTCTTGCTGTCCAAACTTTCGTCAATAGTCTCAGATTCACTTGGGAAGTATTATGTGGAGTCTCCGTCAAAGATAACATGGAACAAGGATTTCTGTACAGCAAGAAAAAAAAACGGGGGGATGCTTCCTACTAGTTCCTGCAGTGTGACTGACATGATAGAAATAGCCAAAATTTGAATGCCACTCACCAACGTGCTTTATACCCCTGATTGATTAGAGAGCCAAGGGGCCAGAACCTCTAGCTTTTCTTCCTTGACCCTATAGAGTATGGTAGAGTATGGTAGATGCTTCTAGATTCTTGTCCCTGCCACATTTGTCAGCAACAGTTTGAAAAGATGTGATGAGGAAAATCAAGCCATAGACAACCGAAATCACCCATGGTGGTTTCATTCTTAGAAGAAAGTGACTCTTTCCTGACTTCTGATACATCTTTTTTAAACCATTTCTTTTTCCATTAGCATCCGTACCCTTCCGAAGAGCAGAAGAAACAGTTAGCGCAAGACACGGGACTTACGATTCTCCAAGTAAACAACTGGTGAGTGACGCAGAATCCATGTCTTTCTCCCTTGGCTAAAAATGAAATTTCTAAATCATTATTTTCTTCATTTTCTTCTTAGTTCTGTGTCTAAGACAAAGGAAATTGAGAGAAACTTCTGTATTTCCCCCTGAAGGTATGACAGTGCAGCTTAGGGTAAGCGGAAGGTAGCCTACATAAGTGGTATTGTCAGATTTCTTCTCTTTCTCCTTCTTCCCTTTCTTTTCGTAAGCTGGGCGTGGTGGCACACACCTTTAATCCCAGAACTTGGGAGGCAGAGATAGGAGGATCACCATGAGTTCGAAGCCACCCTGAGACTACTCCAGGTCAGCCTGGACTAGAGTGAGACCCTACCTCTCTAGTTCTTCCTGTCCACCTTACTGTTCTCATACCTGGTACTTTAAATTTTCCTAATGAAATTTCAAATTCTGTTGGGGTCACTCCTAGTGAAAGGCATGCTGTGTGTCTCTCACAGTGCTCTCCGCCGCCACTTCTGGGAGGGTCCCTTTTGTCTGGGCTGTGAGGGGGGCAACGTAGGTACAGGCTTTTAGTATATCTAATAGAAATTCATTTACCCTAATTTTTTTTTAATAGGAAAAAAGTCTTTTCCATTGCTAGCCTTGTGATTTGGTAGATTACTCCTGTGGTCGTGTGTGGACCATCCACCCTTTGTATGTGGCTTAGAGGGTGACTGGGGGAAAGGAGGGGTGGAGGATTAAATAAAATGATCACAGCGGCCAAGCAATGATATAGGAATTACTTATCAAAATACTGGCCTAGGTTTTATCAGCAGCTTAATTTTGTTCTGTACATTCTTGGGGTGATGTTCAGATTAATTGAACTGACAGTTCTCTTTCAAAATTCAGGGAAAGTATTTGCACGGATTTCAGGCCTTATACAAACTTAATTACATGGAACTCCATTTTATCATTCTAATTCCATGTAGCAGAGGTTGTATTTACAAATGAGAAGTCTCTGCCTTTATTCACAGCTTTCCTTAATATATTTATCAAAGCAGGTTCATTTACAAAGTGCTCTATCTGTGGGATACAGGCAGGCAGACATTAACAAAGCTTTTAGGTTTATCAGCCTCGCTGCCTGATGAGCTACCCGAGGGTCAATTGATTTTGTGGTTCTGTGATTCATTTTTTTCTCATTTTTCTAGGATCACAATGAGAGACATGCTTGGAGAATTAGCCAGTTTGTCTGCCTTATCTGTCAGGCAATTTTTTTTTTTTCCCAGGGAAGTCAAGCTACTTAAATTGGCCACAGGAACTGCCGTTATCTGACTTTAATGCACCCTATAGTGTGGATAGCATTTCAATTACACCAGTAACCAAAGCTTAGCTGCAGCCCTTTTCATGCCTAGTGCTGTACAGAAAGTGATGTGCCTACCTACAGAAGCAGAAAATTGAGTTGCCTTGCTTCTGTCAGGGTGATTAATGCAGAAATAAACTGCTAACCTGAAAAGAAAGGCAGAAAGAAAGGATAGACAATACAGACTTGAATTCACTTTAATTTTCTTCTAAAGATTGGAGCTGTGTACATTTAAAGATACCCTTTAGACCAAAAACTGGGAATAAAGGCTGTAATCTCCAGAGCTCTGTGTCTATGTGAGTGTACTTTGATATGTACCTCGTAGCCGCCTGTAAATATATATAATATATGTAAACATAAATATTCTTGTTCATGTTCCCAGCTCTCTGTGATTTCCAACAAATGAAATAGATACTTTCCAAGTTAAGTTTATGAGACTATTTTTCCCTGTGCATTATTCTATAGCACACAGATTACTAAGGGGAACTCCTGAACACACAATGGTTGGGGCCTGGTACAAGTGGCATTGCTTTAGAAAAGGATTTTTGTAAATTTTGGGCACATTCAGGGAAGCTATGATGGGAATATTTTGAGAAAAATAGAGTGCTTCTAAACTGATATTTAACATTTGACCTTTTTCTGAAAGTACTGTTGCATATCATCTGTTCCCTATATTTTTTGATGTCATCATTGCCCTTGAACATGAAAGAATTTTTAGTTGTCTATCCAAAGACCAGTCTCTCTCACAGACACCTGGCTGGAACCTGGAAGAAAAACATTCTTCTCTGAATCCCGTGGAGCCTCAAGGCATACACATAAGAGTTCAGTTGGTGTTTTGGGCTTCTTTTTTCTCTGTTATTTGAACCATATTTGCCACAGCCTGCCAAGGGTGAGGATGTGACAGCGTGTCACATGGCATACTTTCCATAATCGGGCATAAATGTTGACATCTACATCTCTACAAAATAATTCCATCCTTTTGATTTTCACACTTCCTTCTGAAAAATTCTATAATCCTACCCTCAGGTCTAATTCTTAGCTAATAGCTCCCAAAACTTTGATAACAGGGTGTGACTCAGGAGGGCGGCTCAGCAGGTACCTTGAGACACTGCCAAGAATTCAGGACAGGGACACCATTTCTGGCAATTTTTAAAGGAGAACACTCCCTCTTTTGGTACATGCTGAACCTATCCAATGCCTTGAAAAATCCAGCTTTTAAGGACCGAGGGAATTTAACCTCAGAAAGCTTCAGAATGTCTGGTCTTGGGTGGAAATTGATGACTCAGTGTGGTAATTAAGAAGACATCCTGAGAGATGCTCAGTGGATAAAATAATTTGCCATGCAAGCCTGAGGATCTGAGTTCAGATCTCCTGCACCCACGTAAATGATGCCACCCGAGGTAGTGCCCACCTGTAACCCCAGCACTGGGGAGGCGAGACACAGCCCTGGCGATCACTGGCTGGATTGTCAATGGTGAGTTGCACCATCAACGAGAGACCCTGTCTCAAGCAATAAAGTGGAGCGTCACTGAGGCAGATGCTTGCCATGCTCCACATGCATGCACACTTCCCCACCCCCCTACACACCCTGGTGCATGCCACTTGCAAGCACACTTATGAACACATGCATGCACACCATAGTAAAACCACAGGTGATGGAGACCCAAATCTCAGTGAGCCAGCTGTGCTGGACAAGATGCCCTCCCCTGTGGTTGGGGCCATGAGTTAGCGCCCAAGGACTCAGCTCTGTAGGATGCCTGTATACCAGCCTGTCACGGAACGCTTGCTGTCCCGCTGTGCTTCTCACCTTTAACAAAGAAAGGTCCAGCAAGGCCAAAGGTGGCTAAGCAGAGATGTAAAATAATATCTGCAGCGACAAGCAATGGAGCATGGCTCCACACACTTGATAAAGACCACTAAGGACGGAAAATGGACCGGTGGTCAGTAATTATGAACTCAGAACAAATAAGCACAAAGGAAGTAGAGGAGATCATCAAAAGAGTTAAGTCTGCGCTGGGTCTCAGCGGGCAGTGTTAAGAATGATCCTAGTGGACAGTCCTGGTGACTTGTAGTAGGTCATATGCAAAACCTGACAGTGCAGCCACTCCAAGTGTGGCTTCCAGAAAGAAGTGCAACTGACTGAAGTCATTTTTTTCCTACATGTAGCTTTCAGAAGTCCGAGGACACCCAAACAATTAAGATTTTAAAAAAAAAAAAAAAAAGAAAGAAAAGGTGATAAAGCAACAGAGCATGGTGGTTCACACCTGTAGTCTCAGCACTTGGAAAGCTGAAGCAGGAGAATTGCCATGAGTTTGAGGCCAGGTTAGACTACATAGTGAGTTCCAAGTAAGCTTGGAGTATAGAGGGAGACACTGTCTCAAAACCAAGCAAACAAACAACAGTAGATAACACTGATTATGGTGGCCCATGCCTATAGTCCCAGTGTTCAGGTGGCTGAAGCAGGAGGATGATGAGTTCAAGGCCAGCCTGATTCAATGTGTGCTCTTCACCACCAAAACTAATCACAGCTGGTAAGACTGCTTCCTATGTTGGTTATTCAGTGGGTCATATCAGCTATAAAATAACTGAGCTACAGGCATTAGAGAGAAATAGTAAAGGACAAAGTATTTTCAACCAGGCTAATCTCTTTAGAGTGGAGAAACAAATATGGTATATTTTGAATGAATATTGATCGAAGCTGTAAGGGTAATAGAGAGTAGTGGGTTAACACTGGGGCTCAGGAATCAGACTCCATGAGGTTAAAATGCTACCTCTATTTGACTGATAGATGTGTGGCCTTCCACAGATTATCTTGCCTCCTTTAGCCTTATTTCCCTCATCTGCAAGATGGGATAGTAGTCACCTAGATCTCACATAGTGGCCAGGCATTAGAAATGCTGCATGCACAGTACTGACATATACAATATGTGGTAGCTGTTGTTCAAGTGATCAAAAATAAATAATTGGAAATACGAGAAAGAAAAATGATTCCATACACGGGCATAAATAAATTTGTCAGTAAATAGCCTTGCAACCTGGAAAGGAGTTTTTTTTTTTTTTTTCTGGGGTAAAATGTACATATTTATGGAGTTAATTTTTTAGTGCAGCCAACTTCCCATGCATAGCTCTTGCACTAAACACACGTAGACTTTCATAGTTCTTTGTTGCCAGGGAGGGAAAATGAGGAAGCCCTAGCAGGGAAGTGGCTTCACATGACTGTGAAGTTAAGATGCTGTACTTAGAGGAGACCTGTGGTATTCGCACTGGCGTTTCTCGGGAGGCACACTTACGTCGACAAAGACAAAAGTGTCGTTTTAATGAGGAATTGTTTTAATGAGGAAGTTCTTGCTTTGGTGCTTGTGTTGGGATGTATGTGCCTATCTTTGACAGTAGTCACCATCTAAATACGGCCAAGCATTCACTTTGACAATTTCAATCCCTTCAACCAAACCCACTAGAGGAAAATACATTGCACACTTACACATTCGCATGGACCACCTCGGTGTCACACCAGAGTTGTAATAGTGCCCAAACATTCCCATCTGTACAGTAATTTTGTCGTGCTTACTTGTGTTTACGTGAGATCTTGCTATATGTAGCACAGGCTGGTATAGAATTTACTAAGTAGCTCAAGCTGGCTCCAAACTCATAGTCCTCCTGCCTCAGCCTTCTGGGTGTTGGGATTGCAGGCATAAACCTGTATACCAACATCCAAATTCATCTCTAAATAAACCAGCCTCCACATTCATTTTTAAATAAATTTTAAGTATTTTTTATTTACTGATTTGAGAAAGACAGACAGACAGTATGGGTGTGCAAGGGCCTCTTGCTGCTGCTAATGCACTCTATACACATTCACCCCTTTTGTACATCTGGCTTTAAGTGGATGGTGGGCAATTGAACCCAGGAACACTTTTAACTGTTGAACCATCTCTCCAACTTTCTCCAGATTAATATTTTTATTTTTTTCTAAAGAAACTTTATTTCTGTATTGTTAATTAATTTATTTGAGAGAGCAAGAAAGAGGCAGATAGAAAGAGAATGGGCAAACCAGGGTCTCCAGCCACTGCAAATGAACTCCAGATGCATGTGCCACCTTGTGCATCTGGCTTATGTGAGTACTGGAGAGTCAAACCTGACTCCTTAGGCTTTGTAGACAAGTGCCTTAACCACTAGGCCACCTCTCCAGCCCCAGATTCATTTTTAAAGGAAGAAATACTCTGCTTTTAGAAATCCATCCTACTGTAGTGCTTATAACTAATTCTATGCCAACAAACAAGATCCATAAGGGTGGGTCATTGGCAGAATCCAGGAGAACCAGGAGTAAGGACTACTTAGTCCTCCTTAGAAGGCTGACTCCAGGTCCCCAATGCAAGAGCAGAAATCTTAGTTTCTGGGAACTTTCCTGTCTGAGGAGAATTCCTTTATATGATGTATTAACTATCCTGCTCAGCCTCTGAGCCAGATACCACCTGTGCCCCGCCTACTCTGCCTTCCCATCAAACAGATCACAGTTGCTTTACTTCTAGCCATGCTCCATAACTGTCACCCACTTTCTAGACCTTCCTCGTGGACAGCTGCGGTTTTGCTGGCCCTGTTTCAGTTTGGCCCCATTGATGAGTTGTCTAGGACATACGGGAACTTACTAAATTGGGACTGAAGGACTGTGCCGAGAGCATGGCCTTGGGGATCAGTGTCCTGTCTGGGTGGTCCTTCTCCTTCCTCTTCAGGAGGGCTCAGCGTCCACTCAGATCCCAGCCCCAGTGACTTGGCTTTTTATTTTTTTTGAGGTAGGGTCTCACTGTAGCCCAGGCTGACCTAGAATTAACTGTGGAGTATCAGGGTGGCCTTGAACTCATGGCGATCCTCCTACCTCTGCATCCCAAGTGCTGGGATTGAAGGCATGCACCACTATGCCCAGCTAACTTGGCTTTTTTGACGTATGAAATGAAATAATGCTGAGAAAAAAGGAAACGTGTGTGTGTGTGTAAAACATTTATTGGTTAAAAATGCTCTGAGAGGGCTAGAGAGATGACTTAGTGGTTAAGGTACTTGCCTATGAAGCCTAAGGACCCAGGTTCAATTTCCCAGGACGCACATAAGTCAGATGCACAAGGTGGCATATGCATCTGAAGTTCATTTGCAGTGTCTAGAGGCCCTGGTGGGCCCATTCTCTCTCTCTCTCCTTCCCTCTTTTTCTCTGTCTGTCTCTCATAAATAAATAAATAAATAAATAAATAAATAAATAAATAAATAAAATATTTATTTAAAAAAGGCACTCTGAGCCAGGCATGGTAGCACATGCCTTTAATCCCAGCTCTTGGGAGATAGAGGTAGGAGAATTGCCATGAGTTTGAGGCCACCCTGAGACTATATATCAATTCCAGGATAGCCCAGGGTACAGTGAGACCCTACCTTGAAAAACATAATAATGATTAATGATAATAATGATAATAATAATAATAATAATAATAAAAGCGCTCTGAGAATAAAAGGTAGGAAGCATCTTTAAAATGTCCCATCCCAGGTGACAGTATGGACAGCAACAGAGTGGTGGCTAGGGAGAGCCGTCAGCCTAGAGTGGTTCAGGAGCAAGGGGTTGTGCGTTGCCACACCCACCCAAGAACCTTACAGTGTTCTAGGTGGGTTTCAAGATGGAGGGCCACTTGCAGGCCTTATGTCAATGACTTTCCAAGCTCAATTTGAAGCCTAATTAGCAGGAGGCAGGCTAAGTAGCGAAAAGGTCACATCTCTTTACAGCAAAGAAAAGCCATTTGCCAAGGTGTCTGTGTTGTCAGGCCAAGGTGTATATGCTGTCATTCCACCGCAAAGAGAGCAGGGACCAGGAATTGCCTTGTAATATGAGGACATCAAGAGTAAGCTGGGAATTGAAGAAAATAATTTTGTAGTAAACATATGGAATAATTGGCCAGTGGTGCAAGAAATCTAAATTAGGTACAGAGACAGCTGGACACTTTTATCTCAAGAGAGAAAGGATTGCAGGATTGAGTGATAAACGCAGGGAGGTGGGGTTGAGGCAGACCTAGAGGGAGCAAGCCTGCTGGACTAAATACCCTCTCTCTGCTCAGCAATTTCCACCATGGCCATTTGTTAAATGCATAGCTGCCGTCTGTGGTGATTATTTCCAAGTAACATCTATGTTTCAGGATAAAAATCTATTTGAATCTCAAGTCAGATTTGCCAGGTGCTGGGTTCATTGTCAGCATTTAATGTGCTGAAACTGCCGATGCCTAGGAAATGGATACAAAAAAAAAAAAAATGCATGCTCTGAACTCCAGTTTGGAGAGCTGGAGGTGAGAGGCTTCCCTCTCAGATGCTGCTGGTGGCAGAAACATCCAGGCCTGGGGAGGGGGGCAGAGATGCCAAGGGGTCATTTCCAACCAGCCGCATGCTGTCTTACCCAACCAGAAGGGTTTCCTCCTGGCAGTTATTCTTGGGGTGGGGGAACCAGGCTGTGTTAGGATATTTCCAGTCTCTATCCATCTCCATCCAGGTCCCAGTCACTCTCTCTCCATGGTCATATTATCGTTTCTTGGGGGCCCACAATTATTTCTGAGAGGAAAACTAAGAGGAGGTGGATGAGGGATTAAAAGACATGAAAAGAAAAACACACATGATTAGCATTTAATCAGAGAGACTACCCTGAATTTAAGTGAATTCCATTTTGCTCTGTCTGCAGGAAAAATAACAGGGGTAAACAGGCCATCTCATATGGCATGCCAGTTTTGAAGAAGACGGAATCTTCTTTTCTCGTTTCGTGCCCTGCAGCAGTCATGAGGTTCCCACACTGATCTGAACACAGGCTTTTCCAGTACGCAGGCCACTGTACTCCTGTCCATGGCCCAGACACATCAGGGTTTCTAGACATCCTCTATCCTATCGTGATGGGCGCACCATTTCCAGACATTTAGATTCAGCCCAAATTTGGGCAAGCAGCTAAGACTCAGCAAGAGCCTTTTAAGAGTGGTAAACAAAAGGAGCAGAGGGTGAAATAAAGGAAGGGACTCAAAGGGGAGGTTTCCTGCAACCCTTCACATTCAATTATACCAGCTCCTTTGTGCTTCCTTTCCCCTTCTGCTTTATAAAGAAAGAATAAAATATGGTTTTCATAGCAAGCTGGCAGCACTATCTCAGGATGCATATTTCTTTGCTGGGTAGGAATGCCAATACCAGGAGGAAAAAGTTCCTTGTTTAAGGGGAAAGTCCAGAGCTTCAGAGAAACACCAAGCAGCGAGAAAGGAATGTAACAAGTTTTTGAAACACTTCCAAAAACTGTCCCTCAAAGAAAATATTGAAATAAGAAAATTTTTGAAAATAAAATTTCTTGTGTTGAACTATTTTTTTTTCCAAAAGTCTCTAAATATAGATAAAAATTTGGCCTAGCATGTTGATTTTTTGGGGGGGGATATTTGGAGAGTTTTAGAATTAGCTCCCTCTCTTTCCCTGATGAAAACAATAACCTGCTTGACTCCTGTGTTCGCCACAAGGCTCTACCTACTTCTGCACACCATTATGCCAGTATTTGGAAGACAGACAAAGTTTGCTCAAATAAGCCCTTTATCCGTCTCAGTTGGCATGATCTGCAGAGTTTCTCAAAGTGATGCTGAAAGAAAAGTCGATCTTTGCTGTGTGCATGATTGTAAACGAGGGTGCTATTGACTTAGCTATTTACTTAATTTTAAGTAGGCAAAAAGTGAGATAATTCATTGAAAATATCACAAAATTATCTTATAGCAACTGATTTAGTACGTATTTCTAGTTCCAGTCACAGATGGATAAAGAAAAAGTTGTTTAAAAAAAAAAATCAAGGAATTGGAATTTTCAAGCTACCCCTAACTTATTTCTAGAATGCAGAAAATAGAAAGAGGATTTATAAATGCAGTGTTTAAACGAGCCCTGAAATTAGAAGCTATTAAAAAGAAATCAAAAATAGATCAGTATCAATACTATATTGTTTATGTCCTTCCAACATTTTTTTTTTTTAATCTTAAGGGTCTTCATGGCTACAGCTTGGTTCAAAATTTTGAGTCCTTTTAACCATGGTGGTGCTTTTTCCAGTAACCGCCCCCCCCTTCTTCCATTACCTGCAGTACTGAGTACTTTCAGAATTCTTTCCCAAAAAAATCCCTCTCAGAGCAGTAAGTCCTTTATGAATAGTCTTTAGTGCAGACCCTCATTCAGTTCAGTCATTCATTCATGCATTCTCTCACTGGAGAGCAGCCTTGAAAAAATTACTTAATTGAGAATCTGCTCTGTTAATGAGTAAATGCAGGTCCTATTAACCTCGTGATCTCAAGGACTTGTTTTGCTGTTGTTGCCGCTGTTGTATTGTGTTGGATCTCTCAAGTATGAGAGAGTGAGCATTGGGTAGGTGGTACTTCCCGCTGCCGACCCCGGAGTTCTACTCAGTTTGTGACATCACCACAACCCCCTCATTTATGGAGCAAGGAAGACCAGTGTGGATCTGCAGAAATCTTAGAAACCTGGGTAGGAAAATGGAGCTCTGATTTTCTTCTTAATATTGCTTTCTTAAGTCTTTCTCCTGCTTCCCTGTTTTCTCCTAATCATGATAGAAAGCATTGTTTCCACTTCGGCTTTGTTTTGGAAAGAGAACAGGATCATCATTACTGACTGATCATTCCCTAGAGAGTCCTTGTGGCCTCCCAGGCCTTGTGTAGGTTCATCTGCACTCAGGGTTCTTTCTCTCTTCTCCTCACAAGGAAAACATGGAGAGAAAGGTTATTTCCCAGAGTCTCTTATCTCTTAGATAAGCCCCTGTAAACTGAGGTTTCTGGCTGTTTAATGTCTACCTCTGGAGTTCTAAACTTCCTTAAAGCCTTTATTTAGACAGCCACAAAACTCTAGCAGGGGTTACACAAAGAGAACAGAGAAGGAGTTCTCCAGATCTGGATGTAAATCTACTCCAAGTCCACAGGTTAAAAGGAAAAAGAAAAAATAAAGCTTTCCAGGGGTCTTGGCTTACTATTTTAGCTCAGTTCTTGAGGGAGGGGCAGGGAGGGCCAACTTTGACTAAGGGTGTGTGATGCCTCTAGCCTTCTTTCTTCCAATCTTGCCAAGATGACATCTCTCATAAAGAA
Source organism: Dipus sagitta (assembly GCA_036346955.1). Lineage (NCBI taxonomy): Eukaryota > Metazoa > Chordata > Mammalia > Rodentia > Dipodidae > Dipus > Dipus sagitta. The sequence continues at coordinate 102,240,305 of CM070779.1, forward strand.
GGTCACAGAAATATGCATTCCTCAACCTAGCCCTATCAGTTAAATGATCATCTATTTTGAGCCTATATGACGAATACTGCTTCATTTAAAAATTACAAAATGTGCCAGCTTTAAGTCTGTATTGTTTCCCAAAATTCAGAACAGTATCCTCTTCCAAAGAAGAGATTTTGAGTCCCATGGGACAAGAGAAGCTACTCAAAGTGTAGGGCACAAAATGCAGAAGAGGGGCCATGCAATCTGTCTGGTTTGTGTAAATTGTGGGTAGGATTCTTATTGCTTCATTTGCCAGTGCAGTTGAAAGGGCGTGCAGGTCTGCCTGAATCAACTTTCCTCTTCATAAAGATGTGTAGAAAGTAGCACAGTAGAATTTGGACACAGTTGGTTTATCTTCTGTGTTACCTGAGGGTCAGAGGGATGGGGTGAATTCCCAACATTTTCTTAGCCATGACTCTCTGAATCCTGAGCATATAAAATCTATGACTCTATTAAATATGCAAGTTTCCAGTTAACCAGAATGTTCTCAGGCATTCTGTAGTTTTTCATTTATGTTTGATAGACTAGTGCCAATGAGAAAAGGAGAAACTCCCCTCATAATAGAGTAAGAATTAACTTTCCTCATAAGTTTTATAATGATTTTACTAAAGCAATATCAGTAAACAGGAAACAGATGATGTATAAAATAATTAGCACCAAAGGGAACATAATGGGTGACTTATTAAAATCCATACATGGATTATATGACCCTATCAGGTCCCAAGAACCAGAGGTCACGTGACTTGGTGTGCCTTTTCCAAGGGGAGCACCCAATGCACTTTGTCAGTTCACTGTCCTCTGACATTAAGTAAGCCTCCAGTGTGATTGATTGAGCAGCCTTTGACAGGAACAAGAAACTGAAATCTAGTCCTTGCTGAACCTCGGCTCTATTTTCATTACCTTCTTCAAGTATTACATTTAGTCAACCGAGTTATGTGTAGTTCTGGGAGAATCTCTCCTGCTCCCAGAAGTCATTGTTCCACTCATAATAAAATTATGCTATCAATTTGCCACAAGAGAAACACTGGAGTTCACTAAATTATTGCCATGTGTTTTGCACTAAAGACAAAGTGATACCAATTAAAAAAACAACCACCCCTGGATTCTATTTTTTAATGGTGTGCAAGGAGGAGCGAGGCTGGCTCACAAGGGAGGTCATGTCTCCCTTCTACATGTTACAAATTTCATTTTCCTTAATTAGAAAATGGCGCTTATGTAGAATGAGTAGGGGTATACGTGAAGAAAGAAGAAAGAATGCAACCTGAGCTGAGCCCTAAATAATGTCAGAAAATGACAACTTGCCTCCCACAAGACTATTTCATTTGAAAGATTTGCTAGGTTATCTTAGACATGGATAGATTTTTCTGGAAATGGGGCTATAACCCACAGACTAAAAAATGCCCCCAATTCAAAGCTCTGCAGAAAAGTGAGATCTATTCATGGGTTCCATCATGGTAACAAACATACACTCCTTTAGCTCTCCTAAGGTACCATTTCAGGATGCTGGATCCTTAGAGATTTGAGCTTTAGTTATGATGTAAAAGTGTCATGTTTTTCTGTTATCAGCAGGAACTAATACCCTGCTGTTTTAATTCATATTCTGCTAGACTAATTAAAGAATGGCCAATAATTTGGTTTCAGAAAGAAAGCTTGACTACCCATGTCCCAAATAAATATGCTTGCTAATTTACCAACACATTTGTGATAAAAATGAGTTTAGAATTTCAGATGTTAGGAACAGATAATCTTTATGCAATAAAAATATTCACTAGCCTGGCATGGTGGTGCCTGCCTATAATCCCAGTACTCTATAGGCTGAAGAAGGAAAATTGCCATGAGTTCAAGGCCAGCCTACAGAATGAGTTCCAGGTCAGCTTGGGCTTAGAGTGAGATGCTGCCTCAACAAAACAACATAAAACAAAACAAAACAAAACAAAAAATATTTCCCATCCCAGGCAGTAGTTCAATATTTTTAAATAATATTAAGAAATTTTAGGCAACCCCTTGCAATGTATTACAATGAGAAACAGAATGAAATTGTGTTGTATCTTGTAAGTAAGAAGCTCATCTCTGGTCACACACCCCAGCGGATGGTCTTCTAGCATTTGGACTGAGTTGAATTTGGATTTGTTTGTTATTGCTGCTGTTGTTGTCTCTGTGTTGTATTTGACAAAGGAATTACTCAGTATCCCTAGTGCTTGTGTCATAGTGGATAGTCATAACTTTATATCAAACTGAATTTAAATAAACTAGAGAGAAGGCTTGGGAAGGAAGCATGCTTGCAATACACATTGAGTGAAGAAGGTGACTCTTAGTATGTCTTGCTTAGAGAAGATTAGATTCAAAGTTAGTTTTGAATGAGAGAAAGGAAGTGTTTGTAACAGGCAGATAGAAGTGGTGTGAGAGAACACGAAAGAGGAAAATGGAGTAAAGGAGTCTTGGGGGAAACCAGCTTTCTTACCAGAGAAGAAACTTAGAAGTGCTGGTGTGCGGGGAGAGAGACAGACTCCGCGGTGCATTGGTGCGGTGGGGCAGCATGGCGGAAGGCTGGGCGTTCACACAAAGGATGGTGCGGTGTGATAGGTTCGGGCATCTTGGCAGCTTGGGACTAATTCCAGCTCAGACAATGTGTGTGATCTTGGGCAATTTAGCCTTTCTCAGTATCTATTCCCTCAGCCATTAAAGAATGGAGACTGGGTGATTTTTAAGGTCCTTTCTTGCCTTAAAATTCTATTATTTTATTATTCTAAGCCTGTAGGGGAAAAAAAAATCTAGTCAAAGCAAGTGAGATGAAAAATGATTTTAACCATTGTACCTTGAATTGATTAGAAGCAGAGATAGGCCAGTCACAGTAGACTATAGGTGACTTAAACAAAACCTGAATCAGAGACTTAGCTATTAAAATGAAGAAAAAGGAATGAGTTTTTATCTCTATTGTTAAAAGCTGTGGCAGGATTTGGTGACTAATTCATCAGAGAGTGAGAACAAGAGAAAGAGCTACAACTGTGGGATTTGGGGAGCAGAGCTTGGGGAGTCTTCCCACAATGACAGCAGATTGGAGGGGGCCTGATGGTTTCTCTGGGAAGATGAGTTTGTTTTCACAATAGGTCGCATAAAATAGAGATGAGCCCTGCAGGGGAAGAGGTCAGAATAACAGGAAACACTGTGGAGCACAGAGGGGAGGGAAGGTGAATCTGAGGGTACAGATGTTATGCAAACCCCGGCAGCAGATGAGCCTGTACAGGAGAGGTGGCCCTTGGTGACAGGGCATGGGGAGGAGCTTAGGGGCAGGGCAGAGGCCACACTGATCATTGCAAAGGGCTGTACACCACAAACAGCCACACAGAACTTCTGAATGTAGAAAGGTGCATAGGGCCAGATTTCAATACACTTTACAAACCTCCCGTTGGAAAGAGCAAGCAAGGCTTGGGGAAAGTTCCCCATCTATTTAAAGCTGAAAGTTCTTGGAATTATGGGCAAAGGAAAGAACTCCACTTCTCTTCTTCTGAATTTTGAGAGTCATAAAGGGATGAACTTTATGTATCATACATGTTTTTGACTTAAGTAGACATCCCTCGATTTTCCTTAGCTGTAAAGTCTTGCAAGAGTGTGGCATTACATCATAGTTTTTTTATGGGAGTTGTTTTGTGTTCCGTCTGAAATTCCTTTGACCCTGTGTCCCAGACAGATCAGCAACAAAGCAAAAAGTCTTGCTCCTAGGGTGCTGTGGGTCTGGCTGTGGGGAGCGCTAGCTTTTGGCTGGGGTGAGCACAGCTCTGAAGTGATGAGCTTCGGCAGTGACCACTCCGATGCTTTCACCTTGTCATTTTCATAGCTATTTATAGATGTTTAAAAAGCAACGCTAGAGGAGAATGAAACACCATCTATGAAAAGTACATATTATTGAGCATTGATGTAGAATCTCTGTACAGTCTGTAGCTTGGTTGGTTTTTTAAAAATATTTTAATTTTATTTATTTATTTGAGAGAGAGAGATACAGAAATAGGCAGGTAGAGAGAGAGAAAGAGAGAAACAGAGAATGGGCGCAACAGGGCCTCCAGCCACTACAAACAAACTCCGTATGCATGCGCCACCTTGTGCTTCTGGCTTACCTAGGTCCTGGGGAATCAAACCTGGGTCCATTGGCTTTTCAGGCAAGCACCTTGACCACTAAGCCACCTCTCCAGCCCGCTTGGTTGCTTTTCATAAACTTCCGTAAATCCCTTCATGCAGGTAGATACCCCTATGTGGAGATTTCCCAGTAAGACAAAGTTACGTGTAGAGATTCATAGAAGTTTTGGGCCGTGGAGTCAATGAGATGTTCAGACCAAATAATTTCCCTACATAGTCACCTTTCTTCACAGGGTTATCTAAACTCTAGACTCTAGATATTGACATTTTGGTGACCAATTGTCTATTTTATCAATTCCTGACCACACAAAAAAAGAGTGAATAAAGTTGGGAACAAATGTCTCCTTAACTCCAGCCAGGTGCTACCCAAAGCTATGCTTTGCTTTAAAGCTCCCTAGTTTGTGAAGTCAGTTTCTCACTGAAGAATGTATTTTCTAAAGGTTTCATTTATAGATTCACTGTTAGTATTGACATGTTGCCAAGATAAAGTTTATCTCTACCAAAAATAAGCACATTTGGGGCTGGAGAGATGGCTTAGTGGTTAAAGTTCTCTCTTGCAAAGCCTAAGGACACAGGTTCGATTCCCCAGTACCCACATAAGCTAGAAGCACATAGACGCAAATGCGTCTGGAGTTCGTTTGCAGTGGGTAGAGGCCCTGGTGCACCCATTCTTTCTCTCTCTCCCCCTTGTGAATAAATAAATAAAAATTTAAAAATAAATAAATAAGCATATTCTTGTCAAGTTTTGCTGGGTATCATTAATCCAGAGGAAGCCTAGCATCCCGGTGAAATCTGCTCTTCATTGCTTGGAAACTTTGTTGCAGCACTGATCTTGTGCCCTTGGCTGCAAAGGATGAACATCTGGGTTATCCACCTAGTCCTGGCTAAATTTTAAGTAATACATGAAAATTTTACAATTTCTTCAGAAAATCATGCATTCATAATAGGAAAGAATAGTATTACAGTTTGAATCATTTTATGAGAATATATTATTTTATGACTCGAATTTTTATTTAAAGGGGAGCATTAAATACAACATCAAAGAGTCAGTAATCATAATCACTATAGAGCTAAATTTTATATTAAATCTCTCACGATTCTCGGCAACTTTCACCTTCTAAGACTTGACTGCATTTTGTTTTTGATGTTTGTATTCAAGAAAGGAGACACCTTTGTTAACTGTCAATGTTATTTCAATTATTGAAATATCTTAAAAACTAACCAAAGAAAAGCTTAACTCCATTGGGGGAAAAAATGCCTTTCACTTCTTCAGGGCAGAAACTAAGTCCCATTCACTGTTCACTATCATGGCACACGCTGAAGTGCCTAGTCCATAGCAGGTTCTCATCTAATGCTTGTTGAATAAATGCTTGTGTGAGGAAGGGGCGTGTGCATGTGACAAAGGGCACAAGGTCTCTTTTGTGCAGTAAAAGCTGATCAGTGGCACTAAAACTTTATTTAGAAGTAATGGGAAATTTAAAATATAAGATAATACTCCTGTCACCCCTGGACAGTTACTAATAAAGTTAAATACTGGAGAATTTAAATGAATATACATGGCTAAGGCCTTACATATAATCTAAGATTAAATTCTCACTTTCCAAAAAAATATTGTTTACAAGTTACAGGAAATGATTTTCTGAGTTGGTGGTGAAGCCCAAAGTAATTATATCAAAAAGAATATATATATATATATATATATATATATATATATATATATATATATATATATCATTCTCCTTTTCTGTATAATTTCATAGTGCTATCATGACCTTGGTTTTTAAGAAAAGTTAAAGCTAACTCCCTAATTATTATTGTTCCTGTGCTCATGACTGTTGTGAAAAAAAATAATTTGTATAACACGGAGCTGAAATTCTCACCTCATGTTTCTAAGTAAATTTTATTAAGTCAAGTGGCTAGGTATACTTTTGGAAATGCATGACACACTTGAATTTCAAGGAGTCTTCAAAACGTTCATTTTTGGATTTGGATTTGAATTGGGCCTGGGTTGATCACTGGATGAATTTTGAACTGAGAACTTCTGTCTGCAGAGGCAGGAGGGGAAGGGTAAACATAAAGCCCTTACCTCAATTATTTCATAAAAACCAGAGTGTTTGGATCTGGAAATGACAATACTGGCTGAGACAAGACTACTGTTAAAAACTCAACAACCAGAGAAGAGAGGGAGCTGCTGCCATATCGAGTCTGTGACCTTGGACTCCAACCAATTATGAAGACCCAGGGCAGCCAGTGAACAAAGCAATTACAACGGGAGTCAAACTATTAAGGAGCCAAGAGTTCAGTAGCTTTATGTCCTTGCCAAGGTATCCCTAGAACACTCTGTAATAGGAATTGAATAATACTGACATTCCCACATGGTAGTTTAAAGCAAGTTATGGTATATTTTGATCCAAGCAGATTTTTTTTTATTTTGATGACTATAGGAGTGGTTATTTTATTTTTATATGTACTTTCACAAATATTTAAATTAAAATAACCAGTAGTATAAAATTGCCCGTGACTTAGCTGCCTATGAACTTGTAACCAAATACACTTGGAAGACTTTTTTCTCTCTCTCTCTCTCTCTCTTTAGCTCTCAGGTAAATTTCACTGCATGACAGCATTTCATGCCAGGCAAAGCTCATAGAGGAGATGAAAAGGCATGAAGCATAACAAACATTGCAAGGCTGGTACAATTGCTTGTTTAGAAAGAAAAACAAGAAGTGTAAGCTAAGTGGAAAGGTGCCGGTTGAAAGATATTTTAAATGCCTTCAAGTTAAAACCATGAGGGATCCGAAAGCAGAAGGCAGATTCTAGAGGCTAGTGTGCAGAGGAAAGAGGCTGATGGATTGCCTTGTGCACATTTTAATTAAACTATCATCTTGAGATTTTTTGCGTATTGATTTGCACAGTACTTAAAAAAGCTTTCCCCCCCCCCCAACCACCACTACCTCCCTCTTTTGAATGCTAAAGCTTTGTGCCTTCGACTTGACTCTATGAAAAGAAATTACTCATCTTTGGAATTGTTATGGAGGGAGGGGAGAAAACAAATGGGTGGACATGTTCTCTTCTCCTTTTCAATATGTTTAAATTTCAACTGTTCATATAATTATGCTGGCATGTATTTCTTCCTGGCTCTAATCATGCAGAAAAATTTTAAACATGAGAAATTGGACAACTCTAATGTGGTGTAAAATCTACTTACGCATTGTATTTCTTTCCGTATTTGTTACCAATAGTGTGCACATTGTTAAAATTAAAAGAAAATGTTAGCTTTATGCCCTAATGCATTTATGTGATATACATAGCTGCCAAATATTTTATTAATGTTGAAAGGGGGAAGTTTGAAAATAATAGGAATGCTAGAAATAGGGTTGACTTTCAGACAGAGGTACAGTGACAGCCATTTACTAGTAATCACCATTTATATGCTACCATTAGGAGAGTACTCAACCAACAATAATCAGTTACCCAACACCTTTTTGAGTCAGTTGTTCCGTGTTTTTCTGCACCTCATAGTAAACTGAGGCATATGCTAAAGTGCTTTTCCAAGGGCCTTTTGGAAATGAGAGTTAACAAGAGCTCTAGGACTAAAGCCCGTGTCCAAATGTGAAGCACTGCAGTCGTGGGTAGTAGAGCTTTCTCTCTGTCCTTTCTCAGCACCTTGAAGATTTGTACCTCCAAATTTCTTCACTCTTTTTTCTATCTTCAACCATTCTTGCCCCCCCCCCCCCCGACCCAGATGTTCAACAAATGGGAAGAATACCAGGTGCTATTGTGCAGGAGTCACTGAAAGGATTACTTCTTTCTCAGATACCAACATTGAAAACAGACCTGTTAAGAATAGGAAGACAGCTATTGGAGGAGATAAAGAATTCTTGGGTATCAGTATTCTTTCTCAGAGACTGATTACATAGCTATTGACCATCTATCTATCATACATCGATTTATCCAGAGTGGGGCTTGTTCTTGTTTAGCAGTAGTCTTGGGGAGATCAGCTAACTTTTAGAATTTTTTTCTAGGAAAAACAGAATTGCTTTGAGACTGAGGTAAGCTTGCTATCTGTTCCGGAGTGAGCTCTTGCTACCCACCTCACTGCCAGACGCACACCAAGTTGGATATGATCCTCAGCAGGCTCAGAGCCTCAGGATTCCCTCTGGAACAGGACTGGCTGTTCCAACTCTCCTTAGGATCGGTTCGTGGATGCTCCATTACTGGTAGAGATGGAGAAGGGATATTAAGGATAGTTTATGTTTCATGTCAAACTCATCTTTGGCACGTGAGGCAGTTCTAATTTGTTTACTTAGTGTTTTTTTTTTTTTCTCTCAGTAGGTCTGGTCTTTGAAAGAGCAAAATTTTTCCAATATTTGATTAAGTAATCTTTTCCTAGGACTTTCTTCAGTCACTCTTTGTCTACTAACCCCCCTCTGATATACCTCTGCAGGCTTTCCTAATCCAGCAATGGATGCTAATATCACTAGTTCTGAACCTCTGTTGGGTTAGAGACTTTTCAGAGGAGGTAATAAAAATCCATATACTCCCACCCCCCGAAAAAAAATGTGCATGTGTGAGTGTGAGCATGTGCAAAAACACAATTTTGCGCATTGTCTTAGCATCCCTCTATTAACCCTTTCATGACAAAAACCCAAAGTGAAAATGAACAAAAGCAACCACCACCACCCAAGACAAAAGAAACCTCCTACTCTAATAAGTTTGGTAGAAATATGTTAACCAACCTTAAAAAAGACTATAATCAGTATTCCTCCTTTTGTTGGTGGTTGAATTTTAAATTAATTGAATTTTTAAAATGGCAACAGATGGTTCTCATTTTATTAGATTTTAAATTCATAAAAATTATGAGCTGTACCTTTTGGCTGGTTCTGTATGGTGTAGACAGAGCTCCCATGGGCTGGTGCATCCTTCACAGCACAGCTCAGGGGCACCCGTCAACACTGTGATTGGCACCTTCAGAGTCATGCAGCTCAGCAGCTCTGAGCAAAGTCTGATGCATTATTGGAGTTGAATGGGTTTGCCAAGATGGCAGCATCCAAGGGCACACCAGTATCAGCAAAATGCTATTCTAGTCATTATTTGTTAAGATTGCTGTGGTTGTAATTATCCTCTTCTGAATGGTAGTTTTCCCCTAATTTTATATATATATGTATATGTATATATATATATATATATATATATATATTTTTTTTTTTTTTTTTTTTGAGGTAGGTCCTCACTCTAGCTCAGGCTGACTTGGATCTCACTCTGTAGTCCCAGGCTGGCCTCCAATTTGTAGCAATCCTCCTACCTCCCAAGTGCTGTGATTAAAGGCATGTTACCACCACACCCAACTCTTTCTTAATGTTTACCTCTGTATGTTATGTAAATGTATACATAGATGGATAGATAGATGGATATAATATACATATATGGTATATATTGTGTATGTCTAAATATACTAAATATATAAAACTTAAGGAGTAGCACAATTCCACATAAACTTTTCCTCTTTGATGAGCTTTATGCTCATAAGGACCTTATACACCACCTTTCAATAATTTTTAACTTGGTAAGATGGCTCATTATCTGCAGATCTGTCTATTAATTTGTTTATCAGTCCACCTATGTATAGAAATTTTAAACGGCATAATAACTTTAAGAACAGTGACACTAATGTAGCATTAGATTAAAGAAATGTTACTTTACATGGGCATAAATGTAATTTAGAGGCACTTAGAGGAATCTCTGTACTTAGCATGATTCTCAGCCTGAGCAGACAGGTTGATCCCACTCATTTTGGGATTGCTAATTTGCTGTTAATTACGAAGATTGATCCTATTCTGTGATGCATAGGCCCAACCTTAAATGCATTTCTCTGGTTTCTGGGGCACTTTCCTAACTCTCATTGTCATTGCAAATGTGTGAGTGTATGCCACAGAGCCGCACAAAATTGAAGTGCTTTCTGGCTTCTTGAAGGCAAGCATCCACATTTTAAAATTTTGTTTTATATTCTGGAGCTCAGGCTGCTATTATTTTAAACAAACTTCTGCTTTATTTCATTTCACTTTGTTTCAAATTGCAGCATGAAAGCTGTGCTCGCATTTGCATTTTTAGTGAAGGCAATGCTCCTCGCTCTGGTTTTTTTGAAGTTAAGTGTCAGTCTCAGGAACCAAGCCTCCATGGAGGGCTGCAGTTGTTCTGTACAGAGCTACATTTATTATCCAGAGTTAACTGTTTGTTTATCTGCCCTGTGATGTATTGAGTTTGCTGCTTATAAGCCTTTTTGTCCCCTTCTCTTCTCTTGGCTGGTGACAAATTTTACTCATTTGCCTGTCCTTCATGACAATTACTTTAACTAAGATGAGTTATATTCCTTTTATTGGAATGAAGTCGGGGAATCTATCAAAACTAGTGAAAGGAAAATTCTTAGAAATGTTTTTCAACATAGTCATTAAGAATGGGCTGAAGCCATACAGAAACAAATGTGGAGAGTGGAGACTGTGAAGGAAACCACTTACCCACTGCAATTGCCATGCCCAGCACTGCCAGGCAGATCGCTCAGGCAACTTCTGAACCACATAATTAATTTCAGAGTGGTGGAAGCTGGGTAATCAAAGCTTTATTAAGGTTCTCATTTCAATTATATACTTCATATGCTATGAGATGTAACAGATAAATATACCTATGTTTTCACTTCTAGAAAGATGTACATGTACATATGATAATGAACATATGTGAACGCTATGCAAATATTTACATTCAAAGTCAGTGACCTGATTACATCCTATGTCTTCCATATTCCTTAACAATCTTGATACTTGGCAAATCTTTCATGATTCCTTATTCTAGCAGCTCTGGAAATGTGTTGAAATTATTTTAATAAGCTGCTTTTAAATGTCCTAAATATAACCTCAGAGCAAAACGAATTTTTAAAAAAGCAAAACCTTGCTTACCTGAGACACGAGAATGGGAAGTGAAGACCTTTGGCATATTATTAGAGGTAGGATTGAATCCAAGGCCTCACGCATAGTATGCAAGTGCTATAACATTGACCTGTGTCTCCAGCCTCTAGTGAGAGATCTTTTAGCACCAGTAGCTTGCATCTTGTCAGCCCTGCTTATACTGTCATGTGCTTAATGGAAGAGATGTTTGTCATGCAGGTTCTCATGGCTGCTTTATCCTTGCTGGCCTCAGTGGCATCTCCTGTCACCAGGAACGATTTGGTACTTTGGTGGTTTTTTATATCTGGGTATCTGGGATAGTTTCTTGTGAATCAGTTCCATTTGTCTCTGTGGCTGTCTGAAGATTAATTTTCACCTCAATCATCTTATTCCTGCTGTCCAGCCAGAATTCTGCTAAATCGTCACTTCTACCATCTATTTGTTTATATATATAAAGTCCTAATAGCCCATATAAAAATTGCGGAGTTAGGTATGCTGCTGCCTTCAAAACCACATGCCACCTTGTCCACACGGGTATATGGCACATACACCATTGCATAAACTCTTGTCCTGGTGGCAGGGGCTACAGTAGATGCAGTCCACTCAGGAGTAGGATGAAATGGGCTGACCCTCTGCCCTCATGGGGCTTCCAGTTTAGAATCAAATGTCAATGTCAAAGACACAAAGTTGTTACATTAATTGATTTTAAAATTTGGAATATATTTTTTTCTTTTTAAGGAAAATTATTGGACCCAAACACAGTTGTAAAAACCTACATAATACTTTTCAGAATTTTACTTCAGTGCATTAGAAACATATTTCCTCTCCATGATATTAGGGAAGAGAAATCAAATGTAAAATAACGGGGACCTTGCATGCACTAGGAAATGCCTACTCCTCACCCCACAGGTCTGAGGAGACAGCTCTAGCCAAAGGAGATCATTTTTGCTCTTTGGAAGGGACCTTACCTGTATGCTTTTCTGGTTCTTCCATGTCCTCTCCTATTCCATGAATCACTCTGTTACAGTTACCTTTGTGTTACTGGGATAAGCACCCAACCAAAAGCAGCTAATGGGAGGGAAATTTTTTTTATTTTGGCTTACAGTCTCAAAGGGAAGCTTCATGATGGCAGGGAATAGATGGTAAAGCAGAGGCTTGACGTCACCTCCTTGCCAACATCTCCTCCAGCAAGTCTCCACTTCCCAAAATGCCACCAGCTGGGGACCAAGAATTCAAAACACATGAGTTTAGGGAGGACATCTGATTCAAACCACCACACACTCCAGTGAAACCCAGTGTTTGAAAAGAAATACCTGTAAGTAAATTATCTTCAAGCTGAGAGGGTTTTTTTTTTTTCTGGTTTTTATTTGTTTGCTTTACCAGTTTTCTTACATTGATTTGAAGTGTCAATTCAGTCATTTGTCAATTAAGAAATATTTATATTCTACCATCTAGAAACACACTGGGAATCCTGGGGCATGACCTCTGCCTTCGTGGAGTTTCTAGTCTATTGGACAAAATGGACAAATGATAAAAAATAGTTCTTATTTTTATCACTAATAATATTTATAATGGAATAATCTATAATCAAGTAGATATGAACTATGAATTATTTTTCCTTCTTGTCTTTTCTTTATTTCTTTCATCGTCTTTAAAGCAGTGCCACCCCTCTTCAAGACACTTGTTCTGCAGGGTGAATGATGGAGTATTAGGCCATGGAGGAACTCAGCAACAATGGAAAGATGAAATAGTATTTTTAATTGGTTCTAACATTTCATCTAAAAGTATTTAAGTTGGGCTGGAGAAATGGCTTAGCGGTTAAGGTGCTTGCCTGCAAAGCCAAAGGACCTTGGTTTGATTCCCCAGGACCCATGTAAGCCAGATGCACAAGGTGGTGCGTGCATCTGGAGTTCATTTGCAGTGGCTGGAAGCCCTGGTGCACCCATTCTCTCTCTCTCTCTCTCTCTCTCTCTCTCTCTCTCTCTCTCTCTGCCTCTTTCCCTCACTCAAATAAATAAATTAAAATAAAATAAAAAAATTTTTAAGTATTTTTAAGTCCTCATGCATATTACCTACAAAGGCTCAATCTTAAGAGGTTCCTCAGATAAGGCACATACCTGGTGGAATTTCCATTTTCATGGAAGGTTGGGTGACTGAGAGAATGAACTAGGTGGAATTATATCATCTGATCCTGTCTCTGAAGACTATCCTCAGACAAGGCTCATAACTTTTCTTTATTGTTGCTATTGTTTTGAGGTAGGGTCTCACTGTAGCCAAGACTGACCTGGAATTCACTATGTAGTCTAAGGGTGGCTTCGAACTCACAGGAATCCTCCTACCTCTGCCTCCCAAGTGCTGGGATTAAAGACATGTGCCACCACGCTCAGCTCAAAGCTCATCACATTTTAAGTCTCTATGGATAGAAGCAGTTAGACAACAGGTGTCTAACCTGCTTGGCATCACCTAGAAGAACACATTTTGCCTTGTGTGCTGTCGTTGGGTCACATGTTACAAACAGCCAGCACAGTACTGCAGGAAGGACAGACGTAAGCTTGGAGCCTCAGTTTCCACATCTGTCAAACTGAGATAGTGCCCTTGGTTTACACTATTATTAAAGGAGAATTATAACACTTGAGAGGAAATCCACAAAGCAACAGGTATTTTCAGAGATTTAAGTTAACATGACACCCCTGAGCATCTTTTGGAGCACTTCCATTATAGTTATTTTTCCTTGGATGAAAATACTTGAGGCATGTCCCTTCATCCTTCTCATTCTTATAATGGTTCAAATTGTTGTTATATCACCTTTTCTGTCATCTTCCATAATTTAACATGTACACAATGAATTTCAGGAAGCTTCTGTTCACTTTCACAAGTAGTTTCTCATACTTGTGTGTATGGTTTTATTTTTCACAATTTTTAAATGCTTTTTAAAAAATATTTTGCTTATTTATTTAAGAGAGAGAAAGGGGAGAGAGAGAGAGAGTGAGAAAGAATGGGCGTACCAGGGCTTACAGCCAGTGCAAACAAGCTCCAGATGCATGGAGTCCCCTTGTGCATCTGGCTTACAGGGGTCCTGGAGATTCAAACTGGGATCCTTTGGCTTTGCAGGCAAACATCTTAACCACTAAGCCATCTCTCCAGCCCTTAAATGCTTTTGATGGAGAAATACCTTTTGGGAAGCATTCATAAAAGAAAGACAAGGAAATACGTCTAGTAACGTGAGTGTGGTGTCTGTTATGGCAGAATAGCCATAGCCATGGAAGGCGGAGACTCTGGCTAGCTCTCCATGTTTTCCAGCAGCATTCTTCCTTCCTGTAAACATTTGCTACTCTATTACTTATCAAACATTTAAATTTAAATACCTAAGTATAATAACAGGTACTACCGAGGTACAAACAGGCATTCGAGTCTATGGTAGCCTTCAAAATATAGAGAAAACTACTTCTTATCACAAGAATCCTCACATTTGTAAAAAAAAAAAAAAAATGAATAAAATAAAAAGGAACAAGGCAGCTGAGGAGATGGCTTAGTGTACAGAGCACTGGTAGTGTGAGTGTGAGGATCTGAATTAGAGCCCCAGCACTCATTTAAGTGCTCAATGGGCATGGTGGCCTGCCTGCAGTCCCAGTACTCAAGAGACAGAGGAGCTGCAAGCTCTGAGAGTAAGGCCAGTGGTGAGACCCTGGTTCTATAAATGTGGAGAGCAATCAAGGAAGGCACTCAGAGTTAACATCTAGCTACCACACATACGTGCACACATGTGCATATATACTGCACATGCATGCGCTTACCTGCACACACACACACGCACACACACACACACATACAAAAAATATTAAACATTGAAAAGGATCAGATATTGTTTTCAGATTTAAGTTCACACAACACCCCTGAGCATATCCTTGGGCGTTTCCAATGCAGTCCATTGTTTTTTGTATTGAAATACTTTGAACATGACCTTCCATCCATCCATCCTCCTCATTGCTACATTTCTTAATGACTTTTTGGAAAGGAAGAGGTTATGTTAACATAAGATGCTGTGACGGAAGCAACAGACCTGATGAACTTGTTCATGGTTGCTGCAGTGGTAGATAACATCTCTCAGAGATTACTAAGAGCTGGAGGTGGGGGTCTAGCTCAGTGACACAACACTTGCCCAGCATGTGCAAGGTCGTGAGTTCAATCCCCAACATGATCCAAAAGAAATTAATAAGGTTTGAAAATTGGAATAAATTACAAAGGTGTTACTTTGTGGGCATCTCATCTAGTATATCTTTTCCCTCTATCTCATTTCCCCATTCTTCCCATTCTTATTTTATTTTATTATATTATATTTTTGGTTTTTTGAGGTAGGGTCTTGCTGTAGTACAGGCTGACCTGGAATTCACTATGTATCCTCAGGGTGGCCTTGAACTCATGGCAATCCTCCGATCTCTGTTTCCCTAGCCCTGGCTTTTTTTTTTTCTTTAAACCTTCTGCCCATTCTTGCCTCCTACCCAGGCTCGCTCCCTACCTCCTGTCCATTGAAACAGTTCACCTTACTCTCTCGTGCACTTAGCTCAGTGTCTCTGCTTTTAGAGCCATTTTGTATCAGACCCCCTCAGACCTCATCAGGTCCTCTCGTGTTCAAGGGAACAGCCTCTCCACGGGATCGGCAGGCCTTGCAAATCTTTCAGCTGCTGTAATAAAACCACCGTCCCTGAGATTTATGAGGTCAGATGCATGTAGAAGAGGAAGGAAGCGCCTACAGTTCATGAAATTGTAAAGAGTGCCAAGTGCGTGGGTGGGAAGAAAAGATGCCCAAAATCCTGACAGCTCATATCTTTGCCAATCCAGTGTGTGTTGCCTTTCATTTATCACCCAGGTAATGCAGGTATTCAAATGGCCAGCTGAGATGCTTTTTTAATTTTTTTTTTTTAGCTCTGGCAGTATCAGTTTACATAATTAATAGAAATATACCAGCAGGTGACTGTAATGTGATTATAAAGTACAGTCCTGGCTGTTGGGGTGTATTGAATACTTTTAAATGAAATATGTGGAGTGTGTGTATGCATGCAATGTGTTTAAATTAATGCAGCCTTTCCAATCAGCCAGAAAGAGAGAAAGGATGTAAATTGCTAGCATGTGTAGTTCAAAATGCAAAAGTAGGGAAGCAATATTGATCTGCCCTTTGGATGTTTATTTACATCAGTTGCACAGTGTTAAGATGTCTGGCCATAATTATCAAGAC
The DNA here is from genome assembly GCA_036346955.1 of Dipus sagitta. NCBI lineage: Eukaryota > Metazoa > Chordata > Mammalia > Rodentia > Dipodidae > Dipus > Dipus sagitta. The sequence goes on from CM070779.1 coordinate 102,256,637, forward strand.
CTGCCCACCTGTCAAACCGCAATTGGGTTATTTCCCCATTGTCTTGCAGCAGTAAATCTTCAGGTCTGGACGGGCATTAGACAAATGGAAAAAGGCTACTTTCCCAGAACATGTAATTCATTATGGAAAACAGGTGCCTGCCGAAGATTTCTGCTTTTATGCAGACATATTTTATTATTCATAAAATATTAATGTGAGTAGTCACTCCCAGACTTGTGTGGATTGTTTTCATGTAAAATTTTCCGTTTTAATATGACGAGGAATTGTAAGGATCCTCTCAACCTTGCTTTCTTCTTTCTTTTTTTTTTAAAAAAAGGTAAAAAAAAAAAAACCAACATTCCATAAATAGTTTCATTCCCTTACTCTCCAAAAATAGGTTCAAATGACCCTGGCTCCCACTTACGTAATGTGTGAAAACAAGTGTGCTTTAATGTGGTATGTGGTGAGTGTTTGGTCCAGGGACAATCTGTAGCAGGGACAGAGTGACCTTTCAAGAAAAGAAAATGAAATGAAATATACCTCCATTTTCCAGAAATATGCATGCAAGTAAAAATTTGACAGCCTGGAAGAACATAAGCAAATATATCTTTTTATTTGAAGATAAAAAGAAACAGGGCTGGATAGGAAAGGGAAGAAACCTGTGAAAAAACGGTTGATGCAGTTTTTACGAATAAGCAGCTTAATGTATCTTGGCACCCACAGTGAGCCTTGTAGAGCTCAAAGTGCCTCAGGCAATCTGTGAGCAGAATAGCAATTTTATTACTTTGTCATTAAACCAATTTCACAGCAGTATTGTTTGTTAATGAGCAGCGGCAAACGAGCGAAGATGTCACACACTGGAATAGCAGAGAGATTTGTGACCCAAGCTCACAGCACTAAGATGGAAAGACCATGGCTATAAAAAAGGGAATACTTTGGGATGAAATGCAAAGTCTATACAGCAGAGCTTGTGTTTATGAGCTACCATTTTGCTAAGAGCTGTGAGAGAAATAAAGGTCTGGAAATATGCCGTTAAAACAGGGCCTATAAAATTAAAACCAAATTAAAGTATAGCAGAGGATTACTGCACAGACTGTACTCGACAAAATATATTTTAAGTGATGAGGTGAAATCTAAATCAGTTTTGTTTGAATTTGGTTGGTATTTATGAAATTCAATAAAAAAAATAACAAAAAAATCCAAACAAAGCGTCTGCCTCACCCTTCTGTGGTTGCAGCCGGGAGCATCACTTTGAGGAAATCCCACTTGCCAACCCTTAAATAATTAGCAACTTTTTGATTCACATGAACCCCTCTCTCCAGCCAGTGTTGTCTATTACTTTATCTCTTGGTGAGGACAGTGCACATGTGTAATAAACACTCAGGCAGAGCCCTGATGGGCCCAAAGCTCATGAATCAAGTGTGCCTGGCATGGCTGGGATTAGACACATCGTTTGATGAGATTTTCCTTTTCGCTCCTTTTTTTGCGTTTTGTGGGGGCGTTTTTTGTTTCATCTCCTTCATTTCTTACCTTCTCCCTCCCTTCATTCTTCCCTCCCTCTCTTTCTTTCTACTTTTTTAAAAAATATTTTTATTTATTAGCAAGCAGAGAGAGAGAGAGGAGAGAGGCAGACAGAGAGAATGGGCGTGCCAGGGCCTCCAGCCACTGCAAACGAACTGCACATGCATGCAGCACTTTGTGCATCTGACTTTCTGTGGGTACTGGAGAACTGAACTCTGATAGTTAGGCTTTGCAGGCAAATGCCTTAACCACTAAGCAATCTCTCTAGCCCCTTTCTGTTTTTCTTAAGCCTGGCTGTGCTGACAAAGTACTTGATAGATAGCCTTGAGGGATACAAGAAACAGTGCCAGACAGGCACCTTACTACATCCCTGTGAGGCATCCCAAGGTGAGTGTCCAGCCTATGTTGTCCTGTGTCTGCATACAAGGAAAGCAGTTGATGTCACCAGGAGCCAGGGAAGAAATCCAAGAAAAATACCACCCCACGACTTTATCACCATTTGCAAATATTTTTTAAAAACTTCTAAATTGGCTGTGGTGGCACAGGCTTGTAAGTCCAGCTACTCGTGTAGCTGAGGCAGGAGGATCACAAATTCAAGGCCAACCTGGGCTACAGAGTGAGTTCCAGGCCAGTCTGGGAAACTGAATAAGATCCTCTCAAAATAAGAGGTAAAATGTTGGCCTAGGGATATAGCTCAGGAATAGAGCAATTGTTTAGCATGTGTAAAGGTCTGAGTTCAGTCCTCCATAGAAAACAAAATGGACTTCTGTCTGTCAGGCTTGCTGCTGAGTCACCTGTTTTTTGACAGGAAACCTCACCCATTTGGAGTGTTACCTTTCCCAATTTGGGGGGGCTTTGGTGCTGAGATGTCCAGAATTGTACAAGGGCTTCTTCCACATGAAGGTCTGAGGCTGTGGCTAGGCACTGTTAGGCAATGGCTTCTTCCACTTGAAAGTCTGAGGCTGTGACTAGACATGGTCAGTTTGGTTTCTCAGAAGAATCATGCTGGTAGCCAGGTGAGGAGTTAACTGTCTATAGCCCAGTTCTCCCAGCCTGCCTCATAACTTGATCTGACTCTCTATCTTGTATTTTTCTTTCATGGATTACTAAGATGTTTTCTTAATTTTCATACGTGGTTCAGTTCTATTGTTTCCTTTGCTTCCTCCTTTAACGATTTTTAAGTGATTTTTGGAGTGGGAATGAAGCACTTGGGGCCGCCATGTCAGCGGTGTGCACAGTGGTGGCTGTTCAGCTTTAAGACGGTTTTCTGCCTGACAGGGCAGGACCCCCAGACAAATCACTGGCTGGCTCTGTGGTAGTTGGCAGCCATTCAAGACTGGTCTTGTGCCAGGAGTATTACTAGATAGCCAGACAGATCAATTCACTTTTACATTCCCGCCATTATTTATAGCCACACTGTATATCTACTCTTGCTTATGAAGTAATGATTAGCAAATACAGTACACATAAAACATGGGAATTTGTTCTGGAAAGGGCTTTCTCCTGCTGATATTGCAGATACTTTCACAGGTCACAGAACCTTAAAAAGGATTTAAAGGGCACGTCTTGTGTAGCATTTGTTCCTTTGAAAACGATGCTCCTTGCCCATTTTTTTTTTTTTTTTGAGTAATTGAAGAGGATAGAAAGGTTTGTTGGTTGCTTGTGTTTCAGTGAGTTCTCTGCAGTCCTGTTCCCACAGATATTTCAGCCAAACCTGTACATTAGGAGGTTATATGGTGTGGTTTGCCCTTTGAAATGAGTATTTTGGGCTTCCCTTTCCAGTGTGTCAAGGTGAACAAAAGCAGGGCTGCTGGAATTCACAGGAGGGAATTGAGGAGATGTATATATATATTTCCTGAGCTGTAGAAGCTGATGGGATTCAGAGGAGGAAGACCCTGGCTTCCCAGTTTTGTTTTGTGTTTTACTCTCTTTCTTCCCAGAGCACATGGTCTATGTCAACATGCTTTTGGGCATGCTTCGGAGTCTCTTCAGTGTGATCTGTCAGTTTCTGTGGTGGTCATCACTGGGTGGACTCATTGAAAGAGGTGTAAATGTCGTTCAGAGTCTACCTTCGATTACGGAGGGTAGGGACAGCTTGACTTTCCCATAGAAATATGGTGGTCATAAACTAGTTAGTTGGAAGCCTGCATTCTGTAGCCTGGAATCAAATTCACTCATTGATTAAGTCATGTTTTCTTAGCAGGATGAACATATATAGTAAGACGGAAAAATCATTAGAAGAGGATGGAACCATTAGAAAGAATAAGGGATACGCATCCACTATCTGAAAACATCAAACTGTTGGCAAACTACTACACCTTCCCTGCTTCCTCCTTGGTTTGTTGTACAGTGATGACACTCGCAAGTACCTGTTGTCCCTCTAGCAAATGACTACACTTATATAGCATGGGCAGAAAAATTCCCTCTATGTTAGCAAATACAGTGGTGAGACATATATATGCTAGGAATATTGATAATATGGAAGCATAAATATTGTTTGGGGAATATGTTTTTGTTGTTCATTTCCAGACTACTTACGTAACTGTACATTGTAGAAAGGATTGTATCTCAGGAGACCTTCTTCTAAATCATTGTAGGCACTCTATGGAATGTTTCCATTACAACAACGAGAAAGGCTTCTGAAGGACTCACACAATTTCACACAGGATATTAATAAGGGGAGAAACAACATGATTTGACTGAAGAATAGTTTTCCTGTCTTTTCTTTCCTACAACAGTAGTGGACATGGAATCTCAGGCCCTGCGGCACGCTGGGCAAACATTCGGCCACTGAGCCACATCCCCACCAACCCACCCGCCTCAATGTTTTTTGTTTTAATTCTTTTAAGTGAACTCCCATAAAACTCAACATATGGAAAAAAAATTAAGGATCTCATGAATTAAGTTGTAGAGGTGGAAAAAAGCACTTTGGTTCTTTGATGAAATACCTCCTTACCACACTACCATGGACTGTATGCCCTTTGCAATTTCCAGGGCACGTCTATCTGAGCTGTCTCATTTGATTCTCACATCAGCCCTGTGAAGTAAACAAGATTGCAGTTATTGTTCCCTTTTCACAAATGAAGAATTGCAGGCTCTCCCAGGTTGGTGGCTTGTTCTATAGGGCAAAGCTTTGAAGTGTCCTACCAGGCCTCACCTTTTCCTGTCGGACTGAAACTGTTCTCCCTTCCACCACGGCAGGCTCCCCGCCATCTTATGTAAAATGTAATTTAAACCTCTTCATTTCTCTATCAGTCCACACTGGTGACCATGTAGCTCTCAGGTACCCTGAGACTCTGAGTGACTGTTTCTTGTCTGGAATCTGTGTTTGAACTTCATGGTCTACTGGCACAAATTGGTTCTCATTGTCTTCCAGGTTCCTTCTTCTAGTGCAGTGGTGGGTGGAATCCATAGGGCTCTGTGGACTTCCTCCCAGCTGTCTCTTACCTGTAACCTGCAAGACACATGCACTTCATATATTATGAGTTCTTGTGATTTTTTTTTTTCTTTTTTGTAACTTGACTGTGATGTTGGATCATGAGTTTTCTTGATAACATTAGGTCACAATGTCAAAAGGTTGGACACGCCCATGAGGCAATATTCACAGACCTCGTGAGAAAGTGTTCCTTGTTGACACCTGCCACTGGAGTAAACATCTCATGAAAAATTTATCCAAGGTGGTTTGGCAGGTTTGTTCACCTGCCGCTCATCAGAGCGCTTTACATATCGCTTCTGATTAATAAATAAAGAATTTACAAGATTGACTTGACCCTCTGGGGTTGGAAATGAACTGAGGTGTTTCGTTGACCCTTCTTTAGACCCTTGAACATCTACTACTACCTGCCTGCCTGACTTCCAGCCTTGTACGTGCCATAGATCAGCTCCGTCCTAAACAAAGAGCAGAGAACATTCCCTGCATGACTTCTCTTGTAGTTCCCATTTCTTAATATTAAGATTAGCACATAATGTTTAAGTTATTTTGCCTCACAGCACCAGCAACTCAGCATGCAGTCCTTGTGTCCCAAGTCAAGATTGCATTTCTATTTTCTTCAACTTGGTGAAAATGAGGAAAAAGTGATGATATTGTACCAAAGGCAGCCCGGAGGCCTGTTTTCCCCAGTTTGCGCTCCATTTTTAGAATGATCACCATACATGTGCTCAGATTAAAGGTGTTTTCCAGACCTATTTTTATTGTCATCAAAACAAGTACTGTTCCATTTTCACCTTTGCCCTTCTAAGATTCCTGAGAACTGAAGAGCAGTACAGGTTGCTGAGTTTTTCTGACACTTTAATCTCCAACCTCTTTAACTTTCCTTTTCAAGTATCAATACTCACATTTCAACTCCAAATATTTCAGCTTCCTTTGTCCTTGACTTCAAAGAACAATGGATAAAATAGATGTTATTCTTACATGCCTAAATATTTAGATAAATAATGTGTGAGCTATGAACAAAGGTGCACTGATTATGTTCATGCTCCCCTAGGCCAGTGTAAAAAGGAAAAGATCCCCTGAACAACAAAACTAACAGAATAGCAGCTCACAGTTCGGGTTTGTCCCAGGGATGATACAGCCTGCTTGTTCTAGCTGAGCATCATGGGTAAAGGGTGAAGTACAGATAAGTAACACAAGTCCATTCTGAAACCCACCCTCCAAGCTTTAGTGGTAGTGAAGTAAGTGCTATGAAAGTATCGCTATACACATACTCTGGCCACTAATCAAATTCCCTTAGCAATATAGGGGATTTTTCTATTAGCCCTTCCAAGGTTTAAAATGAAGTCATTAAAACTTAAAATTTTTCAAATGTTCCCCACCTATTTGGCTAAATAGGGAATCTTTGCAATGTGTTCCTGAAGTAGACACCATCTCTAATCTTAAAGTTGTGAAATGATGAATCAGAAACATCACATAGCTAAGAAATTGCACACCGAGGACTTAAACTTACCTGCTAACTTCATGCCAGGACCTTCTCTACGAGTACTTGTTTGCTCTGTATATTTGCTTAATTTGACTAAGTGTGTCCTCTCCCTTCCTACACTTCTCATTTCTGCCTGTCAGAAACCTTCAAGGAGGCCTCAGAGGCTCTTTCCTCCTCTTCTCATCCACGTTGTCTCTGTATTTTCTGCACATACACAGCCACTCTTGTGACACTGAAACTGTGTCGCCCTAAATTATCACCATTGTCTTACTGCTAACTCCAAGCTTTCGGACAACAAGCCTGAACCTTCTTCACCTGCACATGCATTGATGACCTAAGAGGATTGTAAGCGTTGAAAATGTCTTTACAGACTTCTCCCAGCATGTTTTCTTCTAATTCTCATGTGATGTGATGGTCTAGAGCCTTTTTGATACAAATTGCCTTCCCATTTTATCTTCAGGTCAAAGCTTTGGTACAGATTTCGTAATTTTCATTTCATAGCTAAAGAGATTAAGATACCTAAAGGTTAAAGAATGTGTCTAAAACCATGCAATGTGTGGCATAGTCAGGGTTCACACCCATGTGTCTAAACGTATGCTCTTTCTATCTCTCATCACATCCAACTAGCTACAGTGATGGGTGGGTTAGTGTGCCTTGTGTTTCCAACTACATTTGAATATTTTTAGGATATGAAATTATTCCAAAATTTAGTGATTTTTTTCATTTTGCAATTTTTTTTTCCCTTTGCCATCACACAAGTTATTTTATGCGCTTCCCTAGAAAGACTCATTGCAATGTTCAGGAGGTACCCAACACTGAATAAATATTTGTTCAAAGGGATCATGTATCATGCCTTCTAGAATTTCTACAACCAATTAAAGACTACTAATAAGGGGGAGGAAATGAACCAGGAGAATAGAGATCATTTGAAGGGAGAGAGTCCCATATTCACTATTGAAATGGGACTCCTCATAGGTGGCATAGTGATGTGGGAGTCAGGGAAAGGCCACCATTCTGAAAGTTTCCCTTTGTGTAAAAAAAAAAAAAAAAACCCTAGTCAAGTCTGTGGCATGCACTTCTTACCATCATGTTAACGTGTTTCTTGTGTTGTCTGATTTCCTCTTCCATTGACCTGAAACTCTTTCAGGTTATGCTCGGTGTGATGAGGAATTGGTACACCTCGGTGACATTTTACCCAGACGTTTTCCTGTCGACAGTATGACTAGAGATTAAAAATTTGTAGAGCCAGGCATGATGGCTCATGACTTTAATCCCAGCATTCAGGGGGCTGGTTAGGAGAAACACCATGACTTTGAGGCCAGCCTAGGCTACACAATAAGTTCCAGGTCAGCCTGAGTTAGAGTGAGACCCTACTTGAAAACAACAACCACAAAATATATACATACACACACACACACACACACACATATATATATACACATATACATATACATGTATATATACATATACATGTATATATATACATATATACATATGCATATATATATATATATATATATATATATATATATGTATATGTATGTATTTAAAGACTTTCTTTGTTGGAAAATTCAAGCAGCCTGAATTTTTGGTTTTTCTAGGTAGGGTCTCACTCTGACCCAGGCTGACCTGGAATTAACTATGTAGTTTCAGGGTGGCCTCAAACTCATGGTGATCCTCCTACCTCTGCCTCCTCAGTGCTGGGATTAAAAGCATGCACCATCACGCCCAGCCCAGCCTGAATTTTTAGTACAAAGTTATTCTGTGCATTTGGAAATCTTGATGGGTAGGCGGTATAAATAAAGATAATTCAAGTTTCAAAATTAAACTTCTCTAGTACCATCACAGAACCATAGAATGAGAAGATTGGTTTGGACCCTGAGAATCAAGTTCAGAGTGAAGGCGTATTTTGTGTTTTCTTTCTACCAACAGAAGCATTACTTCTGCTCATTTCTTTTAATTGGAAAAATTTTGAAAATGCAAAGTATTATAGAAGTATAAGCCTTTCCTATTTTTCCTATACTTTTCCTTAGAACCTATTGGCTTGTGGATTTAGATAAGTAAAAAGTTATGTTCTAAAACTTTTTCAGAAATGAAGCCATTGACAATCTTATATTGTTGGTCAGAAGGTGGTTCCACTTTCCTGGAAGACTGGGAATGCCAGGCAAAAGAACTGGGGCAGTCTATGATTATATAGGTTCCTAATTCCCAGGCTTTGCCGACAGGACAGGAAAAGCAGTCCTAAATATTCCTCATTTCCTAAATATTCCTTATTTTCTAGCTCTCCATCTTGTGCACCTGAGCCAGTTACTAATTGTGTGAATTAACACATTGGATTTTATATGTTTGTTTGTTTTATCGAGGTAGAGTATCACTGTAGTTCAGGCTGACCTGGAACTCACAGTGATTCTCCTACCTGTGTCTCCCAAGTGCTGGGTCTAAAGGTGTGTACCACCACACCCTGGTGACATTTTATTTTGCCAACCTGAAAATGGTGATTCATTGGATTTTTGTGAGTAGTAAGAAGATATGTGTGTGTGTGTGTGTGTGTGTGTGTGTGTGTGTGTGTGTGTCTCCAGTTTAGCATATGGTTCAATAAAAGTCAATAATAACACTATGAATGAAAATAAATTAATGAATTATATGGCTATTAAATGACACTGGAAAATTTTCACCTGAGATATAAATTAGCTACAAGTCTCCCAGAGTACTCACTAATTGTTGTAGTTTTCTTCTAAGCCCAAGTTTGAAGGGAAGTTTAGAAGAATGCTCGTGCTAGGAAAGTATGCAGTGCTCGCTTCCAATGTCTTGTTCCACTGCCCCCATATGCACTCTTGTATTTAGACAATTTGCCATGATTTCTGCCTCAGTCATGGTCATCGTAATAAGTAGAGCACATTTTAACCATTCAGTGAGCTCCATTTAGTTAAGAGATTAAATCCAGTTCAAAAATTCATGGACTGTTTGCTTCACTTAAATGAATCGGTGATTCACAGTTACTGATCAACCTGCTAATGCCACCATTCATAAATGGGAATGGGCCAACCCCTGCTGGCATAACGATCAGCTGGAGGAGGGGTGGGGTGGGCACTGAGCAGCTGATGGCTCTCCTCATTTCTGGAGGGAGCCTTGAGATGACAGCACATAGGTAAGCTCAGCTCTGCAACCGTGGCACCTCCCTGGGGACCCTTTGGTGCCAGGGACTTACATAGCCTCAGCTGTCAGGGAACAATAAATTTTCCTTCAAAATATAAAACATAAATCAGTGTTTCCCAAACACTGAAAGGCAAGAAGAAACTAAATCCCCATAATAATGAAAAGAACCCTGTTAATTAAATCAGCAAGGTAGAGAGCTTCCCTCCCAGCACACGGCCCACTGAACAGTAGAAAACCTTAGAGACTGAAGCTGAAATCCAAGCTTTCTCTAGGTTGCAAGCCAGCATCCTGAGGGAACATTTAGACTTTAAAAAAAAAAAAAAAATCTGAAGAACAAGACAAGTAAACGTAACTTTTTTTTTTTAGAAGTTGTACTTGGACAATGTTTATCTGGAAAGGGAGGTTTCAAAACATTGTAAACCAGGCTCAGTGTATTTATGCCAACCCCTTATCAGATTTGTACCAGTCATGTGTACACGGGAGGCCACATTGCTATGAACTGAGACACAAAAGCCAATGCACGGGCCCGCGTAGATCAAGGGGCAGCTGCCTCGTTGCCTCTCCTTGCTTGCTTGTTTCCACCTACTCTGCTTCGTTTTATTTGCCTCTTAAACACCCTGGCTCAGAGAGTCTATAACAACTATCATTGACTTCACACATCTTTCTTCTACCTTGCAAAGCCATTGATATAGATTTGTGGGATTTTTAATGCTTACTTAATTGGCTGGCCTACTAAGAGAGTGCGCTCTTGCGATTGAGAAAAGCTGGGAAAGTGGAGGTTAAGGTTTCTTAGGAGTCTGTCATATTTAGGAGTTGAGGGGCATGTCCAGTTTATTTGCTCAAGCCCCTGACAGCACCTTCTATTGCCATCAATGGGACCCCTCTCAGGGATGAATGATGGACCCTCTCAGTCCACATCAGTTCGGGGCTTTTTGGCTCTTTTGTTTTGTGTTTTTGAGAGAGTCTCATATAGCCCAAGCTGACCTCAAACTCACTATGTAGTCAAGATTGACCTTAGCTAGGTTGTGGCGGTGCACTCCTTCAATCCCAGCACTCTGGGAGGCCAAGGTAGAAGGCCACCCTGAGACTGCATAGTGTATTCCAGGTCAGTGTGGGCTAGTGGGAGACCCTACCATGAAAAACAAAATGAAACCCCCCCCCAAAAAAAAAAAACAAAAAAAAAAAAAAAACAAACTGTCCTTGAAGTCCTGCTCCTCTTGCTCTGGCCTCCTAAGCGTTGGTGATGCAGGCATGCACTGCCGCTCCCCGACTCCTGGCTTGGGTTTTGCTCTACAAGCTACTCAGAACCAACTTATTTCAACCCATAATTCATTAGACTTTCCACTGGGTTTCCCTGCCAGAGGAAAAGCCTCCCAAAAGCACCTGCATCCAATCACAGAACCAGAGACCTCCTTCTGAACCTGCCTGTGTTTGAAATTACAAAAGCTACTCAACTCTCTCCTAGAATTCAACATGTAACTAATTTATCATGCGGTCATTAACGATGTACTAGTTACGGCATAAGCATCTTTGAAAATTACAGTATGCATGTTGCAGGACATATTGACTGCAGGTCAAAGTTCATTTCTAGTTCAGTTCGCCTAAGACGTGACTGTGTTTCCAGGATTCTGATGAGGGTTTCCTTATCACCTGTGTCCCTTTTGCCATTACTGTTCACCAACATTCTTCACCCAATTCACAACTACTCACACATGCACCCAGGAAGACCCTTCTCCATGTTGAAGGTGGGAAGTGTCTCAAGACACAAATCCCCGGATGTAACTTTTGGGCAGTGGGTAACTGGAGATTAAACCCGGAGCCTAACGCATGCTAGCTGGGCCCCCTACCAGATACATTCCAAAGCCACCTTCTTTTTTCACTTGAGACTAGGTAGCCCAGGCTGGTCTTGAACTCTCTATGCTAGTTAAGATAGACCTTGAACTCCTGATCCTCCTACTTCTGCCTCCTAAGTGCTGGGATCACAGGCATGCATCACCATGTCTGGTGCCAACCTACTTTTTAATTTTTAATTTTTGTACTTTTATTTTTATCCAACCCCTGCCCCCACCTGCAAGGGCCCATGGTCCCTGCTAACCTTCCCCAAGGTCACTTGGGACCTCAGGCCGGGCTCACCTCACCAGGTGCCAGGGTCCCTGCACGGGCACCACGGGCTGCATGTGCAGTGGCCACTGTGGGTTGCTGACACTTCAGGAAGCTCCCCAAGCCTGCTCCCTACCTGCTGCTGCATGGGACTTGTGCAGCGCTGGGTGACCACCTTGCTAGGCCTTTTGGTGATGGTGTATATGGTGCACCCGCCGCCCACAGTGGCCAGACCTAGCACTCGCCATGGGCTCACTCTATGTTTTATTTTGAGACAGTTGTTCAAGCCAGCCTTGAACTCACTCTGTGGCCCAGGCTGGTCTTGGACTTTCTATCCTCCCGCCTCAGTCTTCCTAGGAACTAGGTTACAGACAAACCTATGCAACAAGGCTCTGCTACCTTTCTTAAGGAAATAGTTACTTTAACATTTTGAAAAACAAAGCTCTATTCAGGGCTGGGGAGATGGAGCAGCAGTTAAAGGTGCTTGCTTGCAAAGCCTGCCAACCTGGTTTTGATTTATCAAGTGAATAAAAAATCTATATTGTATTCACTGGCATTGTTAATGGATATCTTTCAAGCTGGGTATGGTGGCTCACTAACACCTATAATCCTGGCACTCAGGAGGCAGTGAGTTCAAGGCCAGCCTGGGGCTACAGAGTAAGTCTCAGGTGAACCTGGGCTATAGTGCAACCCTACCACAAAAAAAAAAAAAAAGATGTTTAGTCACAGATCTATTTATATTCTTAGATTCTTAGCTATTAGTGGATGGGAGCAGTGTTCCAATAGACAATGTTGTTTTCTACAGCCAGGAGCCTCCATGAATTTAACAGATAATATTAAACTAGATGTTGATTTCATGTAGCTCTAAACATGTATCTGGTTAAGTGTGCTTTAATTTTTATTTTTTAATGTAAGGACCTCAGCCACATGTGTGGATTAACTTGGGAGATCATCCAGCTACCGTTCGTTCAGCATCTGCCCTGAGCCAGTTACTGATCAAGTGTTTGCAACCCAGTATGTCAGCACTTCATGGTCACAGTAAACAGTTCATCTCAGAGATTCCAAACTTCATGATTAGAATCAATATGAGAATGCGGTGTCACATACACTCAGGGTTAATTTGTATACCTACATATGGCATGGCTATGATGTAGCTTTTCTTTTTTAAAAAATATTTATTTATTTATTGAAGGAGAGACAGAGACAGAGGCAGAGAGAGGGAATGAATATTGGGTACGTCAGGGACTGCATGCCACTGCAAGCAAACTCCAGATGCATGCGCCACTTTGTACATCTGGCTTTATGTGGGTACTGGGGAACTGAACCCCAGGCCATCAGGTTTTGGCAACAAGCACCTTTAACCGTGGAGCCTGTCGAGCCATCTCTCCAGCCCTGATGTAACATTCTTTTTTTATGTGTGTAAGCTTTGGGGTGGTAGGCCAAAGGCAAGTGTGGACAACAGAAACAAGTACCATAAAGATGGACGTGCCCCTCCAGGCGTGAGGGACCCCAGTCAAGATGCCACACCCCTCCAGGCTGAGAGAGTACTATCATTTTCTGTCACGTTGCCATCACTTTTGACAGCTTAGCACCTTTTCTGTAAGAATGGAGGTGGGAACACAAAAACCCTTTTGGCTTAGGAATTTTCAGAGACAAACAGGAAAGGGAAGAATGAAGTTTGCATTCACTTATATATTTCCATGCCACCGATGAAAAGCAAGGCAGGTATGCCCAGCTCGCCCCAGCCCTCAGCAAGGGGGCAGTTGCAAACGCTTTGATGTTTCCCAGTTTCAAGGGCCCTGAGACTTTTCCCGGAACCAAGTTCAGTTGGCTTTCCATAGCTTGCCCATCCCTGACGGTGTTCAAAAGAGAAAGGAAAAAGGTCTCGGCTCCTTTTTGTCTCCTCCCTTTATTGTACAGTTTGCTTTGTTTGTTTGATTTTAAAACTGCCATTATGTGAAAGTGTCGCAAGTATAAATAATTGAGAAGATAAATCTGTGGGGAGAGCGCTCTTGCTGCCTTTGTGCAAAGGCAGCTCATTATGGCTCTGAGCTGCAGCATTCCATAAGAGCAATTATGCCACATCAGTGTGTCGGGGATATTAACCAGGGGGAGTAGATAAGAGATGGGGAAATTATTTTGTAACTGACTTAATTAAATTTATTTGGGGTTTTCACTAGTTCCCCTTGTGCCATTTACCTGACCACTCCATGGTCGCTGTGGCAGCGGCAGGAGTGTGCTGTGACATTTGTTTTTGACGTTCTTCCTCAATTTTGTGTGGACCTACCTAAAATATTGGGGTTTAATTTCTACCCAAGGAGAGGTTGCCCATGAAAATAGAACCATAATTCGGTCATGAGGATTTATCATCCACCCCCCCCCAGCGCATATATAGTCAGTTAATATATGTTAATATGCAAAGTGAATAAAAGGTTAAATAAGTGGGTCAGGCTTCGAAAGAGTCCTGTTCTGCTTACTTGTGTTTAAACGGAAGGAAAAACCCATAATGGCGCTTGCCTGACTTTCACCCCCATCATTTTAAGAATTGCTTTGCCAATCCTTCACTGCAAATAGTAATTTTAAGTGGACCAAAACAGAGCTCGGGGTGTTTGCACTCCATAGTAATGATAGAGTAGCCATGCTCCCCAGAGTCAATAAGCCCAACAATTGAGTCATTTTTGCCTCCTGTGAGTGAATCACTACTGTTAGCCTGAATGACAGGATTGCTTATAGAACCAGAGCCCTTTACTGTGCTGACCTCATCCCGGGACATCAGGGTTCAGAGGGCAGGCAGGTGGTGTTTAACACAGTTATAAGTAAAAGCTGATTTTGTACTTGTAGGATCCATAAACAGGAAAGTGGAATTGATTGGAGGGTGGTGGGGCTGAGGAGCATCGGCTGGCCACTGAAGTACATTACCCAAAGCAACAACATTTCCGCATGTCTTTCTCCCCTCCTCATTTCTTCTTCCCAGTACCAAGTAGCATCCTTCCAACACCTTCTCCCACCCACCACACACACACACATACACACAGTATCCATAACATGCAGTAGAACTGGAAAAGTCAGACAAATGGCCACAGCCCAATTACAAATCTGGTTAATGAAAATGCAAACATTGTTATGGGAAAAATATATACACACACATATTCATATATACTATAATGTATCTTATGCTTGATTATTCTTGGGAGTTTTATTTGTACATTCATTTATTATTTATTTGTGTATTAGTGTGCGTGTGTGTGTGTGTGTGTACACATTGTTGTGTGAGTGGGGATGTGTGCCTGCTATGCTTGGGTTCAGATCTCATAGAACAACTTTCCCATCAGTCCTTGCCTGATACCTCATTTGGGGCAGGGTCTCTGGACATTTGCTGTTAACTTGTGAACTTTTAGGACATACTCCTGTCTCTGCTTCTCAATGTAGGGGCACCTGTGATTAAATAAGCCTGCCACAGCTTTCAGATTTTAGACTTTTTATGTGGGATCTGGGGATTGAATTCAGGTACTCAGAGTTGTGCAGTAACTGAGCAATCTACCCAGTGCTATTCTTCAGGCTTTTTTTTAAAATATGTATTTATTTATGTATTTTCTAGAAAAGAGACAAAGAGAGAATGGGCACCCCAGGACCTCTAGCCACTGCCAACAAAGTCCAGATGCAAGCACCACTTTATGCATCTGGTTTTATGTGGCTACTGGGGAATTAAACGCAGGCCAGCAGGCTTTGCAGGAAAGTGCCTGTGACCAATAAGCAATCTCCCCAGCTCTATTTTTGAGTTTTAGCAGTTACTTTGAAGCAAAAAATTTAGACATAGCAAAGTACCCAATGATAGTGTTTAAGAATTCTAGTAAATAGAAAATATAGGAAAAATAAGAACTGTAAGACAGGGCTAGAGAGACAGCTTAGCAGTTAAGGAACTTGCCTGCAAAGCCAAAGGGACTCAGGTTCATTTCCCCAGTACCCATGTAAGCCAGAAGTACAATGGCACATGTGTCTGGAGTTTGTTGGCAGTGGCTAGAGGTCTTGGAACACCCATTCTCCCTCTGTACATATATGCCTCTTTCTCTCTCACAAACTCCCAAATAAATAATAAAATAACAAACATAATATTTTAAAAATATATTTCATTTATTTATTTGAGAGAGAGAAAGAGGCAGAGAAAGAGAGAGAGAGAGAGAGAGAGAGAGAATGGGCATACCAGGGCCTCCAGCCACTGCAACCGAACTCTAGATGCATGCGCCCCCTTGTGCATCTGGTTTACATGGGTCCTAGAGAGTCAAACTGGGATCCTTTGGCTTTGCAGGCAAATGCCTTAATGGCTAAGCCATCTCTCCAGGCCCCCAAAAGAATATTAAAAAAAAAATAACTGTAAGACATTAGAAAACATTCTAACCTCAGTGAAGGTAGCTTTGAAATGGGAAAAGTCCTAAGGAACCCATTTAGCCAGCAAATTTGGAGACCAGAAGTCTATAGTGGAGTCATGCTTTAAACCTTATTAAGAACTAGAGTTAAGGCAGAGGTTAGATGTGAAACAAAGCCCTAAAGGTGGAACTGTGTATTGGAATCTGACTTAGGGAAGTGGGAAGGTGAAAATCTTAATTTCAAATTGATCAGTAGCTTTAACACTCAATTTGCATTAAGAATAGAATGCTACTTCAGTTTTCCCAAATGCCTTAAACCCTTACAGCTCTGAAGGTCCACCATTGTATTCACCATTTTACTAAAGGCCATGATGTGACTTGAAGCAAAGAATATTACTTTGATTTGTTGTTGTAGTGCCTGTCACCCCATAATATTTGACCTGTTACCCTCATTTGTTTTTTGGGTTTTCAGTTTTTTGAGGTAGGATTTCACTTTGGTCCAGGCTGACCTGGAATTATCTATGCAGTCTTAGGGTGGCCTTGAACTCACAGCGATCCTCCTACCTCTGCCTCCCGAGTGCCAGGATTAAAGGCATGTGCTACCAAGCCCGGCTTGCCCTCATTTTTGAGAAATATTTATAGACACTCATGTACCTCTGAGCACATTTGAGGGCCAATCTTACAATAAGCATAATGAGAAAATAAGATTTTAAGAAAATTTCTGGACTGGAGAGATGGCTCATAGGTTAAAGGTACATGCTTACAAAGTTTGTCAGTCCTAGATCAATTTCCCAGTACCCATATAAAACCAGATGCACAAAGTAGTAGCACTGCATCTGGGTTTATTTCATGGCGAGCTTGCATGCACTGTTTCTCTCTCTCTCCTCTCTCTCTTCTCTCTCTCAATCTTTGCCTCTCTTCTTTGCTCAAATAAATGCATACACTTTTTTATAGAGGCTAAGATTTGGTTAAGGACTTGCTGTGACACGCCAAAGCCAGTTGATCTCTAGGAACATGTGGCACATCTCAAGGTGCACACAGTATCTGGAATTCGTTTGCAGCTGCTGGAGGCCCTAGCATGCTCATTCTGTATCTCTCTCTCCTCCCCCACTTTCTGTCTCTCAAATAAATAAGCAAAACTAAAGGAAATAAAGTTTCTCCATCACAAATCTTCCTTCTCCAGTTCCTGTTTTCTGCCCTTCTCCCCAGCTTACACGCCCTTGTATTGCCTTCATGATCCCAGTGTTCAACCCATCCTCCGTTTCAGCATGTCATTCTCATGACACCCCACTCTAGTCATGTCCTATGCTGTGCGTAGAAGGGTCAGAGGCCCCATTGCTTCCAGGCCAAATCCTCCTCCCTCACCTGCACCTGACATTTTCCTGGCTGGTCTGCTGTCTGGGTAGCAGTCCTTCTACTAGGCCTCCAGTCCTCATTTCTTTCCCAGTTGGAAGTTCACCTAGGCCAGAATTATTTCCCCATCTCAGCTCTGCCCCACTCTGGGGCAATCATTTCATGAGCAATTCAGCTACACCTCCTGAAAACGAGGTCAAGAGACTCCCTAACTGCTATTCTATTCACAATTCTAAGTTATTTCCTAGAGGAAGGAATCCTGTTTCCATCCACAATTCAGTTAAGCATTCACCAAACATCTTGTTGAGGGTGGTCTATATGCCCGAGACGTTGTCAGTAATCAAAAATTTAAATCTTTTCTCCATGAGATTAACTAGTGAAAAACCTGGGCATGTAAATTATGGTTGTAGTATTTGAATAAATCCTACGATGAGTAGATTAGCTGTGCTGCTACTGACTGAGGCAATGCTTCTTAACCAGGTTAAGCAGGGAAGTTGCCTCAAAGAGATGTGCTCTGTAAGAATTTTGAAGAGCCTGTGGACCACATGGCCATGACAGAAAGACTCCCGTGCAGAAGGAACAGTGTGGTCCTAGATAATTAACATATTAGCAACATAAAACTATGACTTGCATCCATTGGTGTATTTGGACATCACCTGACTCACCCCCCAAAAAAAGAACCCTGATAATTAAACCAATTACAATATTAAATTAAATATTTTGTATTTATTTTTTATATTTTATTTATTTGCAAGCAGAGGGAGAAAGAAACAGAGAGAAGGGGTGCACCAGGGCCTCTTGCCACTGCAAACAAACTCCAGATGCTTACACTACTTTGTGCATCTGGCTTTACACGGGTACTGGGGAATCAAACCCAGGTCCTCAGGCTTTGCAAGAAAGTGCCTTTAACCACCGAGCCATCTCCCCTGCCCAAATTCAATTATTTTTATGGCTTTATGTGCATACTGGAAATCGAACCCAGGTCCTTAGGCACTGCAGGCGAGTGCCTTAACTGCTAAGCCATCTCCTCAACCCCCTTAAATTATTTTTAAAATATTTTATTTATTTATTTATTTATGAGAGAGAAAGAGACAGATAGAGAAAAAGAGAGAATGGGCACGTCAGGGCCTCTGGCCACTGCATACGAACTCCAGACACATGCACCCTCTTGTGTATCTGGCTTATGTGGGTCCTGGGGAATTGAACCCAGGTCCTTAGGCTTCGCAGGCAAATGCCATAACCACTAAGCCATTTCCCCAGCCACCACCCCCCTTAAATTATTTTTAATAGAGGTTAAGGTTACTACTTACGTATCCTGTGAAAATGGGAACCAATTCAAATGCCATAACTTAAGTTTCTAAGAGCTAAGTCAATCTATACTGGGAAATTTTGGTAGGACGAATGAAATCTAAATTGCCCTCCAAATTCTTTCCGACTGCAATGCTCTACTTGCAGCAGCGCCCTCGTGTGCAGTGCAGAATCTCAGGTCCATGCCTTCCTTCCTCTCTACGAGGGGCGGGCAGGGGCTTTCTCCAAGTAACCCTCCAAAGCAAAAATATTTAAGGATTAAAGCAGATGTGGCATAACTGCTAGTTTCCCAGGTCTCTCGTGGTTTATAAAAATATATTTTATGTCTTTTATGATTACGGGATGATATTAAAATTTTTGTGGCTAATAATACCCACATTGGAAAGACTGCATGTAACATCTCTAGAGAAGACACTGAGAGTTACCTGGATGTCAAATCCAGGTAAAAGATGCTGAGTTTGCTGTTTAGAGGATAGGAAATTTCACTTAGAATTTGGTCTTTGATGTTTGAATACTATAATTGTGAGGACAGTAATCCATATGGATATGAATAGACTTTTTTAACATCCTGGCAAAGAATATTTATAATACTTTTAAAAGATTATTGCTGGATATATGGCTCCTACAATTATATTTTATTTAATGTGACTTTAAATCTTTGATCCCTGCCCCCCATTAAACCTTTACTAGATGCCAGAACAAACTGGTTACATGGCATTTGTTTAAATAGAATGGATGTAAATAACATGTATGCATGCATGCATACATACAGGCATACATACATATGATGCTTTATTTGCTGGAACTTTTATAATATTACTTGACTTTCTGTGTTTTAATCTTTTTTTTTTCATATTTTGGGATAGAGCCACTCAAAAGTTTAACACCTAGGAGATTTCTCACTTATGGTTCCCTTTAAAAGTGCTAAAATCTCAGCCTCTCAAACAACAGACCAAGCTACAATTTAAAGAAAGCAGCAGTATTGATAAAGGGCCCCAAGAATGCCGCCACCTTTCCTGTGTGTCCTCAGCCACATCCTTTCTTTCAAGCCAGCAGGAGAAGTGAAAGGAAGATAAGAGCCTGGTCCATCCAAATACTCCTGGCATGCCAATCTCCTGAAATATCCCCTGCTGCTTCAGAAGAAGGGTCCCCCACACACACACAACAAATGAAAGGGGCCAGGACATTCACATGCATAGCACCCTCCCTCCAAGTGGCTTTAGATTGCTAGTGCTGGGATGGTTTGGCCTGAGTTGAAGAATAGGAACTTGTGAACCATTTGTTTCCACACCATTTTGGGTGAAGTGCTATATTTTTCACCTTAAAAGCCCATTTAAAAAGAAAAATATGGTTTGAAAGAAGGACACAATTTGGAAGCCATCACACTTAATGGAGTCTCTTTTAAATGTAACACTTTGCCCCATCAATTCTCTTCTAAATTAGTTGTCACCACCTAGAGAAAACCTGTCCTTGATGATCCGTATGATATTGCTTAAAAACACAATCAATAGTGTGTACATACCATACCTCCTATAACCCATCTTAAAAGCTCTGATGAATGTCATTACTAAAAGTACTCTGGCTAATTTTGGAAAGCAACACAAGTTGTGCCACAACACACAGGGTGACATGTATGAAATTGTCATCAGCTTCTAAATCTAGTCCCCCAAATTATCTCAGAGCTAAAAATGAGCAAACTATATTTCCTAGAAAAAAGGCCATTGCCTTGGGGGATTTATTTACAGTAAGTTCTGCCAGCCATGCTTAGATGAAGGACTTTTATACCTAGAGGATATATGAAAAGGCAGTAATGTTTTGGAGGTTGCTACTGTAGTTCTGGAATAGTCCACTGTAGAAAGATGAAGAGATGAGAGGGTTTGGGAGCCATGCCACTAAATGCTAGATTTTCACTCTTCTTTTGTCCTTGTCTTGAGTGACCTAGTATCTTTTCAGTCCCAAAATTCCACTGCCAACTCAGAGGTAATGTGTGGGAAACCAAGTTTGCCTCACCCTACCACAACAAATAGGAATTTAAGAAATCAGTTTCCAGTTCTCATTAACTGTGTACCATAACACAGCAAATGTTATTTTGTGGATATGAAGAATAAAATTATCGAAATGAAAAACTCTCAAAATTTGAAAATTTGTATTTTCAAATGTGTAGATCTGTTTCTATGGATTGTCCATCTATAGAGTTGGTATGATTGCACAATTTCACTATATATTGCTGTCTTCCATTCTCCATTAACTTGACTTCAGTTAACTATAGAAGATTACTCAATTTTGACACATATGCAGATGATTACAACCCTTAAATTAATTTATTCCAAGATGATCAGGGTTGGAAAAGGATGAGTAAGTATAATGAAAGGTCTGTTTTTGTTCCCGGCTTCCTATTCACTCAGCCAGGCGTACTGGCATCTACTAATCTGGTTCTCAGAACATGGAGAAAGTAGGTGTTGGAGCCTTGTACGTTTTGACTGGCCAAAGGGCAATAGTGTAGAATCAAGCCAGAAATAAAGCTGAGAAAAAAAACCTCCACTCCCTCTAGAACTCAGTAATGAGCAAAAAAGAGGAAACATGAGGATGTGTGGTTGACTGAAAGCAAGTTTTTAGTGATTGCTTTTGGGTCTTCATGTCTAGTATTCCAGCTTCAGACCTATGTAGGAATTATGTATCAATATGCTAAAATTGAGTAGGGTGGACTTGTGGTTTCTTCCTCACCCTTCTTCACGAGCATCAGTGGAAAGGCGGCCAGGCGTTAATGAGTTTGTCACTGGAAAAGTTTATTAGCACACACACATGCTCACAAATACACATACATATGCATGCATACACACACACACACACACACACACAGTTGCTCAGGGTGGCACTGCGCCGTGTGCACGTAGTTGATGGACATCTCAGAGCTGACATTACCCGCCGAAAACAGGATCAGACATTAGCAACCAGTTTCTCAGCAAGACCATGCACATGCTTACGCAGGTATGTTGGTGAGCTTTCTTCTTTTACAGGTTGTTCTGAGAGGCCCGTGTCGGTATAAATCAGCGGTAATGAAATCTCTGACATTGCATTTGCTAAGCCTTTCTGGATGTTAACTCAGCTTTTTAGTGATTGATATTATAGACAGTGGATAAACATTTTTGATGGATCTGTTTGCTCTCAGATTTAAAAAAAAAAAAAAAAAAGCAGCTAACCCTTTCTTTCTCTTTGATTGAAAAAGTGTAATGCCATTAGAGAGTTCAAATGTGGTTATCAAAGGTTAGTGGCACCAAAAATAGAAACTCACTTTGGGTGAAATTTTCTGTCAGGAAAAATGGAGCATTCCTTCTGAACTGAGGAACGTAGGGTTCATGTGAGCTTGCTTGTAGATGGTTGCTGCAATAAGGCTTCTTTCATACAGGTGTGTTTACGCCCCAGGCTTGCTGGCCACAGTCCATTCCATTTACAGAAGCTGAATTAAACAATAACTACCACACTGCAAAAAGGGTGAGGGGGGGGGAGGGGAAAGGTGAGCGTCAAAGGAGATGCCTGAGAGCTGTGTCAGGGCCAAGAAAAACCCTGTTGCAGTTGTCAGAGCTTGTTGATGTTGCTGGGTACGGCACTTTTTTTTTTCTCCTGGATTTTGTGGTTCTGCCTTAGGAAAGAAAGTAAAATAGAACGGAAGAACAAAGTCCTACTCTATAAATCAGCAGCTGCTCCTTGCCAGATCAAAGGAGTGACATTTTTGCTCCTGGACTACTTGTCCACTTGAGGGCTTGACAGGCAGCTAACAGCTGGCCCGCTTGACTGTATGGGAGAATCAGCCCATATCGTCTTCGGAGCAGATGACAAGCTAATCAGAGACGTATCCATAGCACAAGGCATACGTGTGCACCTTGTCTCCTTAAACATCTCTAATACATAATTGCTAAGCAGCTTGGTGCATTTTTGTGTGTGTGTTTGGGGGTTTTTTTTTGGGGGGGGGAAGTTAATTCTTAAGTGACTTCCATTGAGAAGTTGGATTCAGAATTAATGCTTCAGTCAAAGACGATCATGAAAGCTAAAAAAAATTACTAGATTTGTTGGGATCTTGTCCTCTTAGAGTGTATTAGCACATGCTTGGAACATAATGAGTGCTGGCTAAGAATGTATGTAACTGATTATCCAGTGGCTGGTCGGGTTTCAAAGCCCAGCCAGGCTGTGGTGTTCAGAGGGATGAACAGGAACCGGGAACTGGCTGTGTGGAAAATGTGCACTCCTTCCTTGTACACCGGTAGAGTTGAGTAGTTATAGATCGATCTTCCATGTCTGCACAAAGCAGTATTCAGAACCACAGTAAGGTGCGCAGGTATCCAAAGCTGGAATGTTAATGTCAGTAGTAAAACTTCCAAAGTAAATCACTGTCTAGTTGATTTCCATCTGTGATAAATCATAAACAGGATGAGGTAAGACACTACAGCCTGCATCTACTGACTTAGTATTTTATCTTTAAGAGGATAGGTCCTAAATGTGACTAGCTGAAGAAGTCTGAGTGTTTTCTCCTCCCTTGCTTTAAAGCAGCTTTGGAAGATCACATTTATAGCATGTGATGAATAGGCACATATGAATAATCCGATAGCACTCTGTAAGAGTAACTGTGTTGCAAATCATAAACTGCTGGGATGCTTTGTTACACAACACCAGGTGTGATTATACTCATGGAATTGTGTTGATTGCTGTTCATTATTAAAAACAAGAAAAAAGAAGAAGAAAAAGAAAAGAAAGCAAGGAAGGAAGGAACGAAGGAAGGAAGGAACGAAGGAACGAAGGAAGGAAGAGGACTGGAGAGATGACTTAGCAGTTAAGGCATTTGCCAGCAAAACCAAAGGGCTCAGGTTTGATTCCCAAATACCCATGTAAAGCCAGATGCACAATGTAGCATGTGCTTCTGTAGTTTGTTTGCAGTGGTTAGCCACCCTGGAGTGTCCATTCTCTGTCTGTCTCTCTCTGTATCTCTCTCAAATAAATAAATACAATATTTATTTAAATAAAGAAATAAAGGAAGGGCTAGAGAGATGGCTTAGTGGTTAAGATGTTGGCCTGCAAAGCCAAAGGATCCAGGTTCAATTCTGCAGTACCCACGTAAGCCAGATGCACAAGGTGGTGCATGCATCTGGTGTTCATTTGCAATGACTAGAGGCATTGGTGTGCCCATTCTCTCTCTCTCTCTCTCTCTCTCTCTCAAAGAGATAAATAAAAATAAAATATTTAGAAAAATAAAAATTAGAAAAAGGCTGGGGAAATGGCTCAACAGTCAAAGGCACTTGCTTACAAAGTCAGTTGCCTGAGTTTGATTCCCCAAGTGGCATCTGGAGTTCATTTGCAATGGTGTCAAGAGACCTTGGCACCCTCACACTCATTCATACACATGTGCAAATAAATAAATAAATAATTTTTTGAGGTAGGCTCTCACTCTATCCCAGGCTGACCTGAAAGTCACTCTGTAGTCCCAGACTGGCCTCCAACTCACAGAAATCCTCCTACCTCTGCCTCCCAAGTGCTGGGATTAAAGGCAAGTACTACCATGCCTGGCTAAATAAATATGTTTTAAAATTTTTATTTATTTATTTGAGAGAGAGAAAGAGACAGCGAGAGAGACAGAGAGAAAGAATGGGCATGCCAGGGCCTTCAGCCACTGCAAAGGAACTCCAGATGCACATGCCACCTTGTGTATCTGAGGAATTGAACCTTGCTCCTTAGGCTTTGCAGACAAGTGCCTGGACCACTAAGCCATCTCCTCAGCCCAAAATACTTTTTAAAAAAGAAATGTAAGAAAAGATTTCTCTAAATACTTTTATTTAAAACAAAATGGCCATTGACCTTTAATAGTTCTTTCAGCTACAAAATATCATATTCACTATTGAAGCTTAAACAGTACAGTCAATATAGAAAAGAGCAAAAACACCTACGACCCTTATCACTCCATTCCTGACACCCTCTGATGACAGCATCTACAAAAACATCTTATTGGCCCAGCTTCTCCTTTAGGGGATATACAGATGGAGGAAAATGCATTAAATTCTTAGAAATTGTCTGTTACCCAAGGCAAGTGATTAACACTGTTTAGATCTGAGATACCCAAAGAGAATAGTGTGTACATTTTTGCAACTAAGAATCACAGTGAAAACTTCTTTGCAACTTTCAATTCTTAGACAGAGTACAAAAATTGGGGGTTTGATCTATAGCTAGGCTTCCCAAGCTTAAATGTGCGTAGATCACCTGGGGGGCTTTTCAAATGCAGACTCCAGTACTGTGGTGTAAAACTGGGGGAAGATTATGTTCCTGCATTTCTGACAAACTGGCGGTGATATAGGAACCACTGGTTTGGGAAACACAGAGTGGGAAGATCTAGAAAGCCACTAAGGGCATTTGATGACAAACTAGCTCAGTGTCACCCACGCCACCTTCCGGCAGGCACCTAAAGTGCCCTGCATGGTATCACATGCTTGCCTTGAGCTCTGACCTCCAGAAAGACCCGGCCATGTTGACCCACTTATAGAAGCAAAATCAACTATTATCCTGCTATCAATTCAGCTTGGATATTTTCCATAGTCGCTTATCTATTCTTACTTATTATCTGTAAGAGAAGAGATTTTTGTAGGAGCACTGATTATGTGCATTTTGACTTAAAGCTAACATTTAAGGAGCCCTTACTAGAAGTCAGGCATGTGCCAAGATTCTTACATCCAATATCTCCCTCAATATTGCAAACAGCCCAAGCTTAGGTTATTTTCACAATTTGTAGATGGGAAACAAGCTGAGCCCGAGGAAGGTTTTGAGTCGTCTTGCCCCAAGTCACACGGCAAGTACAGGGCAAGGGAACACAAGCCTCCCAACTTTCTAGGCAAAAGTCTAGAATATGGGACAATAGCTTGTGCTCGAAGTAAGATAGTACATGAGTCTTTGTAAGACTTAGATAAAAATGTGGACACTGAAGGCACGCAGTGGAAAGTCATCAAAGATAAGCATCAGCTATTTGATAACATTGCCCAGGGCCTCTCATGTCAGCATGAACACTCTCTCTCAAGGCATATTCATAAAGCAACAAAATGTTTGTGCTTCCACAATAATATCATGTTTTCATGTCATAAACTTATATGCATCTATTTCAGATATTTTTACAGGTATAGGCAAATATAATATTCTGTCCAATTATAAATTAAGCTGTAGCTCAGAGAAATTAGTTAGGATCTGTGATTGTCTTCTCTTCCGAAGTTATGTGTGAATCTCCTTCAGTCACCTGATTTTGCCCATGGGTGTCTGTGAGAGAAGATCCAGTGTCTGACCACCAGTGACAAACTTATATTTGCAATGTGCCTCAATCATTCATGTGTCCAAGTGCATGTCCAACAGTATTGACCTTGCCTACCTCACTGATTTGACTGGTTTTTTTAATGTTATGAAGAAAAACCTATTTAGCCACTGCCATGGCACGGAAAAGGACAGTTTTTTTCTCACATTAAGAAAAAAAATAGGGCTGGAGAGATGGCTTACTGGTTAAGGCGTTTATCTCAGAAGCCTACAGACTCAGGTTCGATTCCCCAGGACCCATGTAAGCCAGATGCACATGTGACACATGCATCTGGAGTTCATTTGCAGTGGCTGGAGGCCCAGGTACACCCATTCTCTCTCTCTTTCTCTCTCTCTCTCTCTCAAATAAATAAATAAAAATAATTTAAAAAGAAAAATAATGATACTTGATAACTGATTTGCCAATATTGATGCCTCACCATTTGAAATGCCAACCAGAAGCAGGATCTATGGGTAAGCCAACTAGCTGAAAGTCTCAAGGCCAAGCACAGTGAGAAGCCGGAGCCTTTCCATGTTTAACTGGTTCACTGTCAATCAGCTACCTGTGACACCTATTCCAAACTGGTCTGATCTCTCTCCAGTTGTTCAGCACCCTGGTTGATGAAACCACTCCACGCAAGAGCTTCCAATCCAGCGATTCTCAGTCCTTCCTCAGAGTATTGGGGGCTGGCAGTGGTCCAGGTGACTCCAGGGAGACCTGCTCTTTTCTAACAGAAGGAATGCTGCTGAAAAGAAGGGAGAGCAGGTGTGGCCTGAAGTCAGTGAACCAGAAAGAAGGGATTTATCAGCCATTTAAAAGGGAGGGGCGAACCAACAAGCAATCAAGAATGACACCTGAGTCTCCTCCTATCAACCTCAACTATGCTTGGGAGTGAAAAGTCTTTAAAAGGAAACTCAGTGGTCATATTTCAGTTGCAGAGAACCATGCAGAGCTGAAAACTTTGGCTTGTCCTTGGGCGGTGGAGGGAGGTCTTCAGGAGGCCTCTCTAGCAAGTCAGCTGAGATTCCAACAGCTAACGCATATTTCTTTTACTCTCTTGCCTTTTTTATTTCTGAGTTGACTTAGGAAGGCCTTATAATTCTTGGAAAGTGATTGAATTTATTTCTATAATTAAGTTATTTTTAAGCTACCAGTCTTACTATATAATTTTTAAGGATCACACATACCAAAGCATTTTCTATTTAGAGAAGTAAATAGTCTTAGTAGATACTCTCCTGAGCTTTTCTGCGAACCTGGGTACTAACTTGTGCTCAATACAAATCAATGAACTAGTACACTTTAGGGGACTCCTTCCCTTAGGAGTCACTAATGGAATTATCTGTAGCCCTTAAAAAAAAAAAAAGTCACAATGAGGCTAATGAAATTTTTTCTGAGGGAAATCTGGATAAGACACTAGGCTTATTAGCATATTTTCCAGGCAAGTTGTACAAAACTCAGAATGTTTTAAAGAACTGTTTAATATCAAAGAAGACTTTATAACTTAGGGTTAATTTGATTATACCAGTGGAGAGGTATATTATGTGTCTGAAACTTCAGAAATCATTCTGGGATGACATTAAAACTTAGAGAAGTATTTTTTTTAATATCAGATACAGATGAAAAACCTTTGGATTGGAAATAACTTGTGGGGGTTTTCATTAAAGTTGGGTGCAGCTTGCTACATTTTGGTTAGTTGGATGTCTTCAGCAATTTTTCAAATGTTTTGGGTTTGGCAAAGTCCAAAATGTTTTTTGCCAAGACCCTCTTTCCCCCTTATTTTTTAAACCCGTGTGAAATGCAAGGATAACTTAATCCATATGTGTCTGATTCATTTACACTTAACTCATCAAAATGTTATTTTGTAAGACCCACTTAATATCCAAGAAACCTTTTGAGCCTTTCTGAGACAAGTCCTTTGTCTCTGGACCAGCAAGTTGCATTTTTCCATATGAATGGAGCTCAAACCTTGCAAGATTGAAAATGAGTTAGTTGGTTTTCAACATAGTCTTCAGTTTTTAAGTGGAACCAATACCAGATATTTTGTTTACTATCCGCTTAAAGGAAAAGGTCAACCTTAAAATATAGATTAGAGAAAAGTAGAATGAATTCGTGTTAAGTCATTTTAGGGAAAGGCTATATATGGAACCTTCTTCTGAGGGATATTAAAAAAATAAAATCATTCCTAATTTGACTTATTTTAATCTGCAATTTAAATTGCTATTTTATGTTTATTAGTGTATTTTTCAAGGTGCAGCCTGTGCCTGTGTGTCACCAGTATAGAGAAAGAAGAACATTGTAATTTTTTGTTTTGTTTTGTATTTTGACCTGAAATATACTATGTAGTCTCAGGGTGGCCTTGAACTCACAGCGATCCTCCTACCTCTGCCTCCCAAATGCTGGGAATAAAGGTGTGAGCCACAACACCTGGCTTTTATTTATTTATTTATTTATTTATGGTTTTTCTATGTAGGGTCTCACTGTAGCCCATGCTGACCTGGAATTCACTATGTAGTCTCAGGGTGGCCTTGAACTCATGGTGCTCCTCCTACCTCTGCCTCCGGAGTGCTGGGATTAAAGGCATGTGCCACCATGCCCGGCTTGTAATTTCATTTTTTAAGATGCAAATTTTCTTACAGTGACCTCATTATTAATTTTAACAATAACATCTATGCTGTTAATAAAATATACCAGGATTAGGGCAGTTGACAATTGGCAGGAGTTATGTGTAAAGAGACTTCTGAAACAAAATTGGGGCCCATATGTTTTTAAAGCTCTGTGTGATTTGAAAGAATGTGCTGGAATTATGAATCTGGCAAGAAAAATCATGACGGATGAAAAATATTGTTTGAGAACAAAAATGCAGGGAGGCGCATTGAAGTCCATGTGAAGAAAGCAAAATTTCTATGACCCTTTGTCAGAGGCTCCAGGGCAAACCTTCTAAGGAAAAGTGGGCAAAGAAAGGCCATTGCCACAGCTGCTCGCAAGCACCCAAGTCCATGCCATGGTAACTAGTGGCAAATGCAATAGTAGAGTGGCATTTCCAAGTTCAGCACTTCTATAAAGACCTGCTAGCCCACAGAATGCTTTCTTTAAATGTTCTGTGTGGCCCCCATTGAACAACCTTTTGAGAGGACCCCGTTTTTTACTAATGTAAACATTCTGATGAGTATCCAAAGAAATGACCTTTGCGTGACCCTCTAACCTTCCCAGTAATTACTTGTTTGAAGACAGTGTAGAGTTCTCCTGCTGAGAACTAAGAACCATGATGCATTGCAGCTCTGTGAGTCGGGGAGTGTTGGGGGGAATGGGAGAGAAAGGCATAAATAAGGGAACAAACTCCAGATGTAAATAATAAAGGAGTAAATGAGTAAAACTCAAAAGGGGGGGAAAAAAACAGCAATTCGCGTTACCTAAAGGGTTGGTGTACAATAAAAAAGCCACCACACAACAGGATTAGTAGCACATTAAAAGAGGAGCTGCCTGGCCATGTGTGTTCTGCATCAGAAACTTCAAGGAAGAGAGAGAAAGAGAGAGAGAGAACCCTGAGCATCTTCTGTTGGTCTTAACCTGAGCCCATAAAAAGAGTTCCTGGGGTGGAAATTCAAGGTCAGGCCTCCGTGGTCACAGTCACAGCAGTGGGGAATGCAGAGATAATGGTGCCCTTTTTCAGCTTTGAGGGTTACTTCTAGAAGTCTTTGTGACCCATTCAGATATTCCTCAGCAACCCTTCAGGTGACAGGAGGGAATAAATGCGCCATTTTTTTCTTCTCCATTTTGTTTCCATCTCTACTTACAGTAGCCTGTCACTTCTTCCCCCAGGCCGAGGGGGCGGGACATTTCTGACAACCGAGACATCCTTTTTCTTAAGTAATGAAGAAGTTGATTGTTTTGCAAACATACTGGCAGGCCATATGCAAAGGAGTCCTTTGGTTTGCTTGTGACTATTATTCCTCAGCCTGATTGTATTCCCACCAAAGTGCCCATGGGCGGGAGGCCTGTGTGGACTGCCCTCCTCCCAGTGACTTCAGCTGCAACACTGGAGATTTCCGGCTGGTTCCAGTTCCTACCTGTAGCCTTGTGTAGATGCACCAATCATTATGTCCTCCTGTACTTCAGATTCGAAAGTAGAAATGATACCCCAAAATCTTATCAATAGGCACGTGTTAAAGAAACAGCTAGCTGTAAGCTCCCTGGAGCACAACCCTCCCCCCAGTAAGATGCAAGCCCAGTGAATCCCCTCACCTAAATCCACAAGTGTGGGGGACACATCATTAACAGCACGGGGACCAGAGGTAACTTGCAAACGGTAGAAAATTGTTTTGTTTTCATTAAATTTGGAGAAATAAAGGAGATTTCTTATCATCTTACTCTGTTTGTACATGAATATTTGATGGGCATTATTAAACATTAAAGTAACATGAAGTAGGTACTTATTTTTGGATTTTCAACAAAATTAGATCCAGGTTTCTGAGACCAAATAACTGCTTCTCCTTTTCATTCCCTCGCTTCAGCCACCACCTGATTTGAGAATGTTGCTCCAGCTCTAATATCAACCATGTGTACCTGAGGCTCTGGCCTTCCAGTAGGTTGAAAGGTGGCTGGGTTTATGGTTGACAGTTACCTTATCCGCTGCCCTGGGTGTCCCAGCTTTGGCTGCAGGGGCCGCCCCCAGCTGGCACTGACCTCTGAATGACCCCTAACTTTACAGGCTTAAGCTGCAGGAGTTGCCGAAGAGCAGAAGTCTTTCTGGCCAGCACTTATTACTGCTGCGTTGGTGATAAAACTTCAGACAGTCTAATTGATGGCTGCGCTGACCTAACAATGCCTTGTGAAAGGAGAGTGCCAGGGCCTAGGCTCCATTTATGGCCAGCTGCAAGGGGAGCTGACTCTGCTGGGATGCGGGAGTCCAGAGAATGGGGAAAATCTTCCAGCCTGTGAGCTTTTAGTCAGGTTCTTACTTGTTTTGGAGGCAGAGCAACAAGCAGAACTGAGAAGTTTTCTCCTGGTGCACTGGGTCCCTCCCTCAGGGGCAGTAGCAAGGTGGCTTGGAGTTGGCCATGCAGTGCTGAGGGAGGTGACCTAGTCAGTGGGGTTTGAACATTGCAGGACAAAATTGTCGATGCTGTGTTGTCCACAGCATCCATG